>VIBL01000073.1:1800000-2150364 GCA_008271625.1 Lutraria rhynchaena | reverse complement strand
TCCACTCCTACACAAGTACGGTCATCTGGTGTTGGGTTTAACTCAAGCCCCAGAGGGAATGAGAAGAAAGATGATACAAAAAGCACCGAAAGAAGTGATTCAATGCGTCTCTGAGTGTTGTCACAATGTTTTAAAAGGCAATGTTGCCTTATCCCCCACTCAAAAGCAAAGGTTGAAGTCCAAGCGTCAACATCTCCGTACCTTAGCGGATAAAAAAGTATCGATTCAAAAAAGAAACGGGTGTTAAATCAAAAAGGAGGATTATTTCCATTATTGGCGCTCGCTCCAGTCATTGCTAAAGCTGTAGCGGCAGGGGCACTCAGTGGTGGAGTGGCTCAACTCGTGAAAAAAATATGAAGAAAATGGCTATTGTCCCGTTTAAAATGCTAGAAGAGATGAATCGATGGAAATCAGAACAGTGACCACGTTTACCTCCTCCCCCACAAGTCACACAGACCTCTGATTTACAGAAACAAATGGGGGAAGTACTACAAAATGAATCCTTGTCCGAATCAGAAAAAGCACAACACTATGGACAAGTCTTACAAAAGTTTCAATTGTCACATCAAAAAGCGCGTGAACCCACCATGCCACCTCCAGCAGCTCCAGCTCAAGCAGCTCCAGCAGCAGCTCAACCAGCAGCAGCTCAAGCAGCAGCTCCCGATAGACTAACCCTAGCCGATAGGATTCTTGAAAGTGTTCCCCAAACCATGCGTCGAAAAACTCAACTCTTATTACACTTTCTTCAAAATCATCCTCATATGTCATGGAATGAACAAGGTGTTTTGGAATATGATGGAAAACCCGTACAAGGATCCAACATTATAGATTTAGTTAATGATGTGATTCGTCAAAGAAAAGGGTCTAGCCCTAAAGGATGGGAACAGTTTTCTCGTGGATTAAGAGAAGTCAATGTACCCCAAGAAGTGGTAGGAAATAAACGGAGATGGTCCTGGATACAACAACCCGAGTCAGACTCTGAGGAAGATGAATTTTATGATAGTTTTGTCGATCCTTCTGCGTCTTTTACTTCTTCTCCTAGGAAGAAACCTGCGACTAAGAAACCTATAAAACAAGAAAAAATCAAACCTGAGCCTCATTGGGAACCTTACTAGACTCTTACCTCTACTAGTACTACTACTACTACTTAGACCTCTATGGATCCCAAAGTAGATACCGTGTTACAGAAGATCTATTATGATCCCTTACATCCTGCTGCTTTTGGAGGGATACGCCGTCTCTATAAGACAGTGCGAGCTCATGGCATTACTTTGAATCAAGTGCGATCCTGGCTAAAGGACAAAAGACGTATACCTTGCATAAACCTATCCGTCGGAAATTTTCAAGACGGAAAACCAAAGTGGGTGGTATCGATCATCAGTGGCAGGCGGATTTGGCGGACATGCAATCCTTGGTCAAACACAACACACCGTATCGATATCTGTTGTGCGTCATTGATGTATTTTCAAAATATGCGTGGGTCGTTCCACTCAAGGATAAAACGGGACTCACTTTGATTGAAGCGTTTCGCTCTATTCTGAAAACGAGACAACCTAAAGCGCTGCAGACGGACAAAGGCACTGAATTCAAGAATCAAAGATTTCAAGCGTTTTTAGAGAAAGAAGGTATTCACTATTTCACGACTGAAAATCCAGAAACCAAAGCCAGTGTAGTAGAACGTTTTCAACGTACTTTGAAATCGTACATGTGGAGATATTTTACCCATCATCACACACGACGATATATTGATGTATTACCAGATCTGGTGCAAGCCTATAATCATCGATTTCATCGAAGTATTCAAATGGCACCTGTATCCGTGAATGAACACAATGAATCTGAGGTGACCTTGACCTTGTATGGAAAAAAAGAAAAAAAGAAACCACCACAAAATCTTCATGTGGGAGAGATTGTGCGCATCAATAAAACCAAACGTACCTTTGATAAAGGTTATCTACCAAACTGGACGACTGAAGTATTTAGAGTGACCCATGTCAAAAGAACTTCACCTCCGACCGTCCAATTGACAGATTTAGATGGAGAACCTATTCTGGGTTCGTTTTATCTCTCTGAAATACAATCTATGAAAGACGATGGTATCTATGAAATTGAATCAGTGTTGGCTCGTCGTAAGAGAAAAGTAGACGGAAAAATAAGACAAGAAATTAAAGTGCACTGGAAAGGATACCCTTCGAAATTTGACAGTTGGATTCCTGAATCTCATCTTGTTTAAATACAGCATGTCTCAGTCTGACACAGCCAGTGTGGCCGTGAGTACCTCAGTGAGTACCTCAGAGAGTACCTCAGAACAAGTCAGACCCATTGAGCCGAAGAACAAGGTCGCCTTTTTTGCCCAAATTGCGGTGGTGTTTATCATTATTAGCGTGTCACTCTTTAATTTGTGTTTTGAACGACCCGATCGTGAATTGTGGCTCCTGCTTTTAAGTAGTTCTCTGGGTTATATTCTACCGAATCCCTCTTTGAAATTCAATAAACCAAAACCAGCATGAGCTCGTTTTACATCACCCTGATGAGTGACAGTTCAATGGATCTGTTCCCAGACAATACCCAATGTTGTTTTCGTACCAAACTACTCAAACCCATCCATCTCAATAAACAAGATTGGGAAATTGGTTTAGTAGAAATGATTGTACCTAGTCAAGTCATTAATATCACGGAGGAAGAGCGACATTTTTCCATTGTCACACGGGATCCTATCCTGGCCAAAACGTTTGAGGCTTTTCCCCAATGATGAAAAAGGAATACGTCTTTGTATTCCGGTAGGAACTTATGTTACACCACAACATCTGATAGAGACTCTGGACAAAGTCATTAAAGATTACCTTGGTCAACTGTTTAGAGAGAAAAACCTCCGTTTTACTGTAGGTTTCTCAGGAACAAGTAAACGTATTAAGATGGATAGTTCAAAGAACTTAGGCATTCAGTTTCATCCTAGTATGTTTATGAAATTGGGTGGGTCTCCTCATAGTGCTCCTACCATTTATTTAGCCGAGAATCCAGATCCATTTCCTCACGGGGTAGACTTGAACATGGGTCATAATCACTTGTTTGTTTATTCTGACCTGGCGGCTTACACCTATTTGGGAAACATTGAAGCTCCTATTTTACGTGTGGCTCCTTTTGACCCGAGAACCAAAGCAGGGACTAATCCACATATTCATTTCGAGTTCTTGAATGTACACTACGTGCCACTGGCTAAAGCCAACTTTGACACCATCGCCATCCATATAAGGGGTGACACAGGGCAACCCATTCAGTTTATTCATGGGAAGTCTATGGTGAAGCTACATCTACGCCAACGACAATGATGCCTATATACCAAGGTCAACCTCGTCAGTACGGACAGGGGCTTGGATCTATGTTTAAGAAAGCCATGAAACGTATCATGCCTTTACTGAATCCTTTGGTTCGATCTGGAGTTCGAACCTTGAAAAAAGAAGGACTCCAGCAAGGAAAAGCGGCCATGCAAGAGATCATGTCAGGATCAACCCTAAAAAAGCGATACGAAAAAGAGGAGCTAACGTATTGAAAAATGTAACCGCATCCTTGTTACGTGAAGTCACCAAAAAACCTAAGAAAAGTATAAAGGCCAAACCCATCAAGAAAAAACCTCATTCGAAACTTCATCGTCGTCGAGTGAAGCAGGCCAGACCACTTGATATTTTCGATTAAAAGAAAAGAAAAAGAAAAAAACAATCATGATGCAACACGGTTCTTGTGAATGTAGTAAGACAGAATTGGACGTGTCTGTCGTTCCCCCTACGATGACTGCCATGCAGGAGGGACAATGGACTGAGCATTATCCCATTTCTGCCCTGGATAATAATGCTCCTATTGAATTCGTGATTCCTGCACAAGTAGAAAAATGGACAGATCTGAATCAGTCTTATCTGTATATGAAAATCAAAATTCTACAGGCGAATAATACCGACTTGGCGAATGACAGTGAAATTGCAACCGTCAATAACTTTTTTCACAGTATGTTCAGTAGCATCGATGTGTATCTGAACAATAAACTGATCACCAGCAATGCGGACACGTATGCCTATCGTGCTTACCTAGGAAATTTACTCTCCTTCAATCCAAGTTGTAAAAGCACTCAGCTTCAAGCATTAGAATTATGGGCCGCAGACACCCCTGGTCAGATGAATACCAAAGTCCATGATGGAGATAACAAGGGTTATGTGGAAAGGCGAAATCGTGTCCATCAAAGTCGTGTAGTGGAACTATGTGGTCGACTTCATTTGGATCTGGTGATGCAAGATAAATATTTACCTAATGGGATAGAAATACGTCTAAGACTGAACAAAGCATCACCCAATTTCTGTCTCATGGCTGCTGCACCTGCAAAAATCAAGTTTATGGAAGCGGGTTTCAATGTGAGAACCGTGGATTTACTCCCTGTGGTGGCCAATCAACTCAATCAACACATTGCTCAACACAACATGAAAATTCCCATCCGACGGACTGAGGTGAAAACCTTTACTATTCCTAACGGTCAACGTTCCAAGATTGAAGATCATTTATTTCAAGGTCAATTACCAAAACGACTGATCATTGGTATGGTGAGAAATGGAGATATGAATGGGGATATAGGGACCAATCCTTTTGATTTCCGTCATTTTGATCTCAATCATCTGGAGGTCAGTATTGATGGAAAAAGTATTCATAACAAACCGTTTCAACCCAATTTCGAAACGGGAGAATGTCTACGGTCCTACATGTCACTCTATCAAGCCACAGGAGCACTTGGACTCAATCGTTCCTTTGGATTGAGTTTGAATGATTATCAACACGGTTACACACTCTGGGGACTGGATTTGACAGCCGATCAAGGTTGCGAGGAAGGTCAACTCCATCCTATAAAAACGGGGAATCTGAGATTGGAATTTCACTTTGCCAGAGCGCTAGGACAAGCTATTAACGTGATTGTGTATGCGGAATACGATAATCAGATTGAAATCAACCAGTTTAGAGAAGTACTTTTAGATTATTGATCAATGGAAAAAATGGAACACAAACAAAACTTTAAAATGCAATGGTTGAATCTAGAAAAAATGGACATAGATAACATGGAACCAGGACAAGACTTTGAAATGCAATTATTGGCGTATCCTTGTGATACAAGTGAACGAACGGAATCCTTGCGAGAGGGATTGAACCATCATGTGACAGAAGCACTTCAAACGTTGATTTATGATCAAGTGCATAAAGACTGTTACGGTTGTCAAGTGGATCATCCTAGTCAAGTACAACATGTCCTGTGCTTATTCACGAACACATCAGAGTGGACAGAACTGTACATTCAAAAAGCGATTCAAGATTTGGATGTGTTCAAGGTCATGGAAAAGTGGTATCCTGAACTCGTGACCTTGACCGATAGGGAAAAAGGAGATGCCTGTCGATTATGGATTCAGTTTAAAAACGAACTCTATCAGAATCAGTCAGAACTGAACGATTCCTGGATAAGTGTATGGGCAGAACGTGTGAATAGACATTGGCATTATGGAGACGAATGAACTTCAATACATCTTAGATCATTCACCGATGTTATCGACATTGCATGCTCGTGTTTGTGCAAAAGATCAGTTACCTTCGGAGAATCCTCATCATATAAAGGCTTATATTGTGAATACACACAATGCGAATCAACCAGGAGAACACTGGGTGGCTATTTACATCAAAGACCATACCATCGTGTACTTTGATTCTTATGGACTACCACCCTTTGAGGAGATTCTCTCTTTTGTGAAAAAACATTCAAAAACGTATCAGTGGAATGCATTGTGTATACAAGGGAATGTTTTACCTGTGTGTGGTGTGTATTGTATATTCGTTCTAGACTTTATTTCTCGTGGATGTGACCTGAACCAGATCCTTCTGACTCGATTCAAAGTGCTAGAGGATAGACCAGGAGATAACGATACGTATGTGACCCGTTGGTTTGAACAATATTATGGCATTTATTATAGACAAGCTCAGTATGTGAACAAATGTGGACAAAAGTGTTTTGGACGACACAATGATAGAATAGGAGGTGAAAGACATTTGCAATATAGAATCATGAATACAAACATGATGTATTATTCACTTTAATTTGTGTGATTACTTTCATCTTGTTCTGTTTAAAAATATGTACAAAAAAAACGTTCTAACAAAATTTAATTGTTCTATGTTGTTCTAACAAAAAAATATGTACAAAAAAATGTTCTGTTTAAAAAATATGTACAAAACATGTTGTTCTACCAAAAAAATGTACAAAAAAAATGTTGTTTTGTTTAAAAATGGTTGATTTACAAAAACATATGGTTCATTATTGTTCTATGTTTAAAACATGTGGTTCGTGTTGAATAAAAATATAAAAAAATAATACCACCTGTTTGTTTTACTTTGTTGTTATTAGGAGTTAAGAAACACAAAACAAACACAAAAACACACCAAAAACTAGCGACTAAAAATATGGACGTGACGTCATTTATCATGTTCTCACACAGGTTCGCGCTTGCCGTATAAAAATCCAATGCATTGCGTCACGTCATTTCATTTCCTTCTAAGCGCTCAAGATGAATGCATTGTTGAATCAGCTAGAAACGGCTAGACAATTGACGGCACGACAGGCTAGGGTATGGCGGAACATCCGTCAACTGGCGGCTAATGTGGTCAACAAGAGAGAACAAGAAGAACGGGCTATTGGTGAGTCCATGAATTGTATTGAAGTAGATCGCTATCATCAACGTGATGAAATGATTCGAATGAGACAACATTTTCTGAATCTTGAGAAACGAAACCAGAGACCCGCCAGGACAGCTAGTCCTCGGCGGCAGCGGCGGCGTGAGCAACAGGCTGCTAGAGATCGGGCTCTGAATAGACTCAGAGAGCGAGAAAGTAGACAACAGGCTATGGATGATATCGAGGCGAAGGAGCAGGCCGATAGGGAACGGGCGTTTGCCGAGTACGAGTCAGAACAGAGGCAGAAAGAACAAGCTGTCTGGGAACAAGCAGCTAGGGAGCAGGCTGAACTTCAGTCTGAGATCAGACAGCAAAGACAAGGGCTGGAAGCGTATTATCAGCAAAAAGAAGAAAAAGAAGACCATTGGCAATTGATTACCACTGCCGAGAGAGAGTACTTTCAACCCTCTGTTCCAGAACAAGAATGGTACTGCGGGGACCCGACCTGTCAAGACTGTTACTCTGACAAGCGTAAGGTCTACGTCAAACAGGAGCCTGCTGCTAACTAGTACTACTACAAAAAATACCAACGGTCCTTTTTAGGACCAAACTGGTCTAATGACCACCACCAACGGCCCTTTTCAGGGCCACCATGTCATTTCGAAATTGACTTGGGTCAAATTGTCTTGTGTTTCTTTTTTCTAAAAAACAAAATCCCACACCAAACAAATTGAAAATTCAAATTGAAAATAAGTCCTGCACACACATTCAGTCCAAAACAAAATCCCCTAATTCAAAAAATGTGTACCATAAAAAAAACAATTTCAAAACCTAATATTTCACAATTTCACCCCCTTATTTAACACATTTTGACCTCATTTTCCGAAAATTTGGTACCAGAGTATCGCCCATAGTGAGGGAAAAGTGGTACCATAAGTCAAAAAAATGAAAAACCATGGTACCAGGGTACCGCCGTATACTACTTTCGTGTCAGCCTCCTGTTAATTGCCTTCATTTAGATTTAGTAATCTTCTGAAGTTTATTCAGAATATTTAAGTACTTTCCTTTCTCAGCTTGAGTCATTACAATACGCAGTATGATGGAAATTACATTAAGGAGAGCTTGAATACATAGAATATGTATTCGAGCTGTGTTGTTGTACCAGGGATGCGCATCAGGGTAGGGCATCGCTCGATGATTGGTCCCAAATATCCTCGTGCAAAGGAATTGCACATCCTTTACATACACCTAACGCTTCGCGCGTGGGAGTGCGCTAAACGGTCTTTATCTAACATGTATATTCACTGATTTTGCTTAACTTGATGTGAAAATGTTTAGTTTAAATAATGCGAAACAATATATGTTTTCTCTGATTACGGGTGATGGCCTATCGATCATTATGCTAATAGTAATGAGTATTTTAATTGCGTACGGACGTTTCTGGTTCCGCTTACAAGTTAACAGAGTATGTGAGCACTGAGGGCAGTGTTGGTTTCAAGTACAGAAAACTTCGTTATTACGAGTATCGATATCACGAGCACCGACTTATGTCGTAGAGCTTTTAATGTCCCGTCATTTTTTTTGTTTATTAGTTGTGTATAATTTTCAACAAACAAACAAATACTTCGTTGTTACGAGCACCACGTTTATCTCGAGCAATTGGACTGTTCCGGTGACTCCTCGAGATAACGAGGTTTTACTGTATATGTGTCGTCCTATCTGTTGAAACATTGTCATCTGTCCAATTCGGTTTATACTTTCACTGTCAGTACATTATCACCTTAGCAACATTTACTGTTTCTGCTGTATGTAGCTGACGCCATTACTAGGAAATAAGATATCATCTGATGTATCATTGAACCTCTTTGTATAGTGGTTATTCATTTGATTTATCGATAGACGCTGTAATACTTACATATCACATGAATACAAACACTTGAAACACGTGGAAGAATACATGTGCTTGTATGTCTTATTATCAATACAGACGTTGTCTTACTCGGAGGAGATGTTTTTAATTAAAATCTGATCGTTACATTGTGGAATAACTCTCGTTTTATTGAGGAACTTTATTTATTTTGCCGCCTCGGGCTTTAATGCACGTCTGATTTACACACAAATTCAAAATACCTATTCCATGTTAACTGGCGACAATTGTTACTTATTGAATGGAATAATCGTAATACACTAACATAGAGAATACTTTGTGTTCAGTTATTGACTGCAATTTACCGTATATGTCATAAGATGTATGTTGTTTATAATTCTATCAATTCTTACCATCTGATGCAGACGACATAACACGTTAATCAGACGACCGAAACACTCAATGAAAATCGTAATTACTTAATCGATCATTTTAAAGATATCGACAAGGTCGCGGCCATGAAAAGTTTCGACCGTATAAATCCTGAATGTCATACGAGATAATTATAGTGCACGATGCCGCACATATAATATAGAATAACAAATGTTGCATATGTATACACACATATATTGTGATATTGTGTATAAATCCATCGCGTATCTCCTATTATGATGACTTAGCTGTTTGACATTTCGTCTCGTAAGATTATCGCTCCTCATGTTATGTCTGAAATGATCGATTTGTCTAGAGAGAAAATCAGTCTCCGGAAATTCAGGGTAATACATCTGTTTAGTTGTATTTTTACACTTAACTTCAGATCTTTTTTTCCCTGGAGTTTAACGTTGCACCAACAGCCAGGGTCATATGGCAACTTTCCAGCTTTAACAGTGGAGGAAGACCCCCAGGCTTACATCTGAGTAGAGCCACCAACTTTCCGTAAGCTGGCTGAATAGTTTTCTTACATGTGAAATTTGTTCCCGGGTGGGATTTGACATCACAGCGGTGAAGGGCTAGTGATTAAGTGATAAAGACAATGACCACGTGACCACGGAGGCCTCAACTTCAGATCTAATGAATCTTGTTTTAGTTCTAGAAATTTGGTGGTGTGCGCTTTTTCTAGCTTTTTTGGTTATCGCCTAACACTCTAATGGCACCTTAGATTTCACTTATTGTTTCGAATCATTTAATGCAATATTGTGTTGTCTAGACATATTATACTAGATCAGACGTTGTTATTTGGCTCATTACGAATATCATTAAGCATAAACAATGTTTGTTTCTGGTTACCCGACCTACCATATGTTTTCTAAGACTTTTTATTACTAGTATGTCCGAGGTACGGCACATCCACTGTCTCACTTTTTGCCTTTCTGCAAAAAAATAATCTGAACAGAATTCAAGAAAAATAATAAAAATCCCCTACTCGTCTACCCTATTTTTAATGAGCATATAACCAGAAACAAACAATTATTATTCCTTAATAGACATAAATAAAACGTAGAATCTAATATAAACTTGGAATTTTCAAACATCTCTTGTAGTTGCATTTGTGTTTTATATTCACTTTTACCTTCTATGTTATGTCAATTAAATGAAACGTACAGTGTTTTCATAGAAGTATTGAAACATCTGGTCTCCCTGTATGGAGACTACTGTCATCTGTATTAGACACTATAGTATTGATCTTGAGAAAGTCGTTCATTGGAGACTTGTATTACCGTGGTATATTAAGACAGAAAGAATCACTCTCCTGACAAAAATAAGTACTTGTCATTAACCAGAACGAACTCCTATTTTACCACGGAACAGTTTTTGTCTCACAAATATAGGACAATGAACAAACTGATAACAAAAGTCTCATTGTATGATTCTGTGGTCGTAGTTGTTTTAAATACATGTATGCGTAATTGATCAAGTCTGTCAAGGCTTACTTAATTTGAAATCCGATTAAGGGGTATTAGTTTTGTCAATGTGCCCTCTTTATTTCATTATAACGTAACGTATACCATTTCTACAAACATATCGTAATTGTACAATGATCAATGTGGCCAGCATGTTTCATTACATGAAAGTATATGAATGCACATTGATCAGAAAATCATAAAAAATAATAAAAGAAAGAGTGAACAATGGCTTTCATGGACTTCAATAAACATAATGCATGCCGATATACACCAATAACAATTGCCAGTACAGTTCTACTTACTGTGAATATATTTATTTGTTTTCTTCACCAGCCAGTGTTGGTGTGTAATCGTCATAGATCTAAGTCTTTCTGAGATGGGTACGCCTTTCACTATCCACAATAGGTATAATCAAGGCCAAACGCTACAAAAGACGTCATGTCTGCAGTAAGTAGTTTTTATTGTAGCCGCAGAAGGTGTCATTATGCGATATCATGCATACTGGTAGATCTAAAAGCCAGATTTATGGACCTTTATTGTACGTATCCTGATGACTTTTGCGCAATGTATCGTGTAGCTCTCTCTTAGTTTGTATGGTGAGGTGGTTTGTTTCCATGCTGTGTTTCCGGCGTTCTCTATGCTGCTTTCTAATTAATGACATTTACTGTCTATGGTAGTTATACACGAACATGTAACCTTTACACATTTTTTATGAGCTCGTAATTTGTAACCATACAAGAGACGGAGAACTTCTGAGTAGTTTAATGACCCTCCATCCTCAATTGTGAAGTTAAATATCTGCGTGTGTATCGTTTTGATAACACGAAAGAATCATTTAACTATTTAATGCTCAGCTTTATAACTGGCAAACTTAACACCATGCTAATTAAACCCATTTGCAAGCGATAACAAAGTTATGAATAACTCATAATATTTTGAAAGGCTGTTGATTTGTTTGATTCAGCTGTATCACACATGGCTTATTCTTTGCGATACTAAATGTATTATTTGAATCATACTTGTGTCATGTAAATATTGGTGGTTATAAAGTGATTGAATGTTCCGGAGAGGAGCTTATTCTGATTTAGAAGTTCAAGAGTACATTGATGAGTGATAAACTAATGGAACATATCAATGTTCTCAATGATTTCAATACTGATATGGCTGAACTTGCTGAATCCATTTGGTTAGACGGTGCATAGATTGCAATCTTTGCTTACAGCAAACATAAATACTTTGGTCAAGGTCAAAACTTGGCTGATATTAACTTATATATATTTGTTCATTGTGTGAAAACTAACGTATCTTGCTTGTATCCTCCGATATTGGATGACAACAATTATGAAAACACACGCTTATGAAAAAAAAGTGGTTTAATATAAAGTGTATTAACATAATGGTTCTATTATGAAATTTGAATTGGAAATTTGGTCTCTTTCGACGTCAATAAAAAGCATTTAAAACAGATAAAGCTAGATGAATTCCAATATTGGCCTCGTACCAATTGGCGGGCGACGTTGCGGAGTAAACAATATCCAAAATTCGTTCAATGGATGGGAGACAAAGTAAAAGAGGGCATTCATTGTCGCATGAATCGCGTTCATTTTAATGATTGAAATTGTTCTTACGATCCCTGAAAGTGAAAGGATGGAATTGACACTTAATGCATCAGTGCGGGTATGTCACAATGTCATTAATGGCCCATCGATCGATCAGGCTTTTCTCTGCACTAGGATCAGATTTGATTAGATGCACTCGGTTAAAATATTTGAATTGTTAGTTATTCAGATAATGCTGGCTAAAGCTTCTAAAGCTGGCATTATTTATATTACGCATATATATATTCAAGTGGGGCAGTATTCAGACGACTATAAGTGTTTAGTTCGATTATTTTTTTCTCTCTTCTCGTTCAATTACAGACACACGTAATTGACCCAATGTCTTCCACATTCCGCGAGATTCTTTCTCCAATCCACGAGATGATGTGTCGTTGATACAGCCTGCAAGGCGTGAATTGTTTTTCTCTCAGGGAATATTTTTCCACAGAGCTCATCAATACTGTTTTATAGCCGAGTTCAGGCGTATATTACTATTTTGAACTTAATCGGTTTAATATAGTGGCAATATAATCAATAAACGACCATTGATAAATTTAGATTTTCCTGACAATATACGCGGACATTAAAGGCTGAATTGATTATAAACCTTTACACCCAAAGGTCTTTGATCACTAATGTAATTATATGTTCAGAAGTATTTGAAACATGTAAAACCAATGACTGTCAGTTTACGAATGCTTGGAATAAATTTGTGGTTCTTAGGCTTCATATGTTTGTGCTACTTGTTTTGGTTGATTACCAAATAGAAATGTTTTCATTATTAATGAAAATCGAATTTGACTCCACTGTAGGATGCACTACAGTTCACATGATCGGTGTACTTTAATGTCTGTTTTGATCTGAATGTGTTTATATACTTACAACTTCTATTGGTCTCATTCCAAAACCACAACATAGCATTAAAGTTAATGCAAGTACTCCAAGAGAGCTCTCAGGATCATTCCTTATCTAATTAATATCTTAAGTAATTATGTACGTCATGTTTTCATATATCCTAGATTAGTGTGATGCCAGGCTCGTTGTTGCATTTTGTTACACTAATGGTGTTGTGTGTTCACTGGCCTCAGTAACTAAGAGTACATTATCAGAGACAGAAACGACGGGCAGCACATGTTTGATATCAAAGATAAAATTAATGTGAAGTGAAAACTGACCACATTCATCTGTACTCGATAAATAATTGTTGGCACTTATTGAGTGTCATAACGCTACGTAGTCATGTCTGGGTTTGTGCCACTTTAGATTCCTGAGCGATTATTTAGAGTCCTGACATAAATTCGGTGGTTCAAAAACTGTTATTTAAAGATGGATTGTGAATCTGAATCGATATGTTCGCGGTTTGTGCTTGTCCAGGTCTTGTTATGATATTTGTAAGGTGTAAATTCTAAATCAAAGTGTCCAAAATCTCACCTACTTCTGACACACACAGAGTTTTACCTGTGATCTATTCAGGACTTTCTATTTAAGTGACTTAACTCACAGTTTGACATTTTAAATCAAACTAACAGACATCTGACATACTCTTTTATTAAACACATATCTGTATCTTTTTATCGGTTGTCGCAAAACGGCGTACTTAGGGGCGCCGAAATCTTATAACTGCATTTATTTGCTGTTTACTAGGGTAACATTTAACGCATGTAGAAACCGTGCAATCTTACGTCTATGTTTCTTGTTTTCCACATTTAGGGTCTTTATGCTTATTCTTATCTTGCGGCTATATTGTTTTCGTTTCCAAAGTAACGCCCAAAATATCTTGTCAGTGTGGATAATTGAAATAATAGCATTGTTGGAATACTTGAACAGATGTTGCAAGCGCGTTAATAAAATACGCAGTAGATACATTCAAGGAATACCAGGTAATGAGTATCTAATTTTGTACAACGGAATAAAGTTTTCTGTTTCACAGTCTGGTCGAGGCATGGTACAACAGAGATATCATTTCAAGCTTTATATATGAAAATAAAATTATGTGGCAGGTCAAACTCACACTTAAAAGAGGTTATCCCTTTTATTTCATTTTCCTCATTAGTATACGCTTCTCTGTTATTTTTACCTACCGCCAGTTTTATACTAAATTTTATTTTTGACCTTGTCCCTTTTATTTCCACCTCAATCGCAGGAACTCTTTTTTCCCACAGACCTCAATGATACACCCTTGAATGCTGCTTTTCCTTTATGTGTTACTGCACCTTTCACATTTGTATTTAGCATTTTTCTTCCTTTCACCCTGATTTGAGAATTTTTTGTGAAGAATGCGCGTTTCTGTTGTAATTAATTTGTATTTTGTTCTTTGCGTCTAATAGAGACGGAATTATTGCGATGTAATAGCAGTTCTTACAAACTCGCATTATGTGTTATTTGAGAAAGAAGCGGGGAAAAGAATTGTTCGAAAACTAGCAGGCGATCACGTTATTCAGTCATACATTCACATGAATGATAGTAGTGAATGAAGGCATTTCAACTCGCTATGAACATTAATTTATCTGAAATTTACAAAGAAAATGTAGTGTCCGTTTGAACGGACGATACTTTCTAAGCGTTGTAGAAATCTAAAAGACTTTGATTGTGTTATAGAAAATGTAAGAATATTATTGGTGATAAAGGGTTGTTTTAGGCTTCAAAATGTTTCGTAATTCTATATCACACGCGGAATGCATGGAACGATATTTCCAATCAGGCCCGCGGCATGCATCATAATTACCTCCCTCAGCAATGAATGAAACTAGTTCATTATTCAACAGTTATAATATTAAATTGATGATATTTCAACACAACAATACTGGAAAAAAATGATTTCGAAGTTTTTCTAATAGCTGCTCATATGAACAGCGCGTAAGGAATAATTTGAGATAAGGTTACAGTTTAGGCTAAGGATCGTGTCGATGATTTCAGAATTAAATGCATGCCAGGGGTTCTCGTGTTGTAAAACCATTAGTTTTCGCGGGGATTTAGCCTGTTACAAGAAGTAATACATTTCCACATAGTCTTAGTGACTTCATATTGTTTGAGAGAATATTGTGTGGGTGTTATATTGTATCTAACTGGTTTGTGACACGTTTTCAGACAATGTTTCAATCTGGTTGATTGATGAAGTTGCAACGGAAGTCACATACCATGTCAGCAATAATCAATTAGTGGATTTTATATTTAGGCTGACATTTTCCATCGCTAAAATTATTTTAATCATAAAGAGTACATGTAATTCGATTTGTGTTTTATTGCACCACCGTAGCTACCCTGAGGCACACTTAGGCGCGTGCCTTGGTTAAAATTTGGGCAAGTAATGGGGAAAAAGTGCAGGTTTTAGTAAAACAAAATCCGGCTTAGCATGCCCCCGGATCCCCTAGATTGCCTCGGTTCAAATATGACTACCCCCTTCTGATTGAGTAATTAAGTCCTACTTGGAAAGTTTACAATATACTAGTATTAAATAACTTTATAACGTTTTATTTCGTTTTGTTCTGTGAAAAAAACTTACATCAAACATTCTTCCCACTTTTTGGGTTTTGATATTAAATCTGAAATAGTCGATGGAGTAAATTTTCCAAATATGATTATCCTGACAACAACACAACCACAGAGAGAAACAACACGGAAATAAAACAACATCAGAAAATGAGTGTGTCTACGATGCTACAGAGATTTCATGTCTAATGTACCTGCTAGAAACTATAAAAACAACATTATTCATAGTTGTTGTATGATACGCAACAGATGTGGGGTAAATACTTACTGTACATTGTAGCAACTTCCAGCTATTGATAAAATATGTACATGTGTTTACAGTAAAACCTTGACAATAATACGATCCTTGGGATCCCAATAAGAAATTGTCTTAAGACTGAGGTGATCAAGACAAGTCCAGCTAAAGTAAAGATATTGAAAACTGGTACTAAACGTACAACTCGTTGTAATGGGGTTGTCTTGAAGAAGTCGCTGAATGGAGTGTAACTGTATTTACATACTTTATTCAGGAAATTATGTTACAACTTTGGAAATGCCAGCGGGCGGTGTTATACGCTCATACATAGTTATCTAAGAAAGATGAATTTCATATCTTTCTCAAGTATTTACAGATGTTTTGTTTGATTTCATGATGACATTGTACTCAAAATTTATCTTTATAAAATACATGTATACATACGTATTAAATTAACGCTGTGTAAGGCTTTATGTTTCACATATAATACATAGTAACTGAACTAATAAAAAACTAGCAAAAACTGTGGTTGTACGCTGTAGCCCCTGGGATTCATTGCTTTATACCGTACTACTTAGAGACGGTGCTGTGTGAGGTTTTCTTATTGTTTGTAGGTGTTTGTGTATCCTTCGTTTGGATTTTGTTTTAGAGTTGTATCAGGGAAGTGTGGGTTGGTGTATACTGTATGCTTTGCATTTATTACTCTTTCATTTTTACATCGTTTTAACATTACGTTTGTTTCATGTTTTCTTTAATCTCCTCATAAAATTCAGTTCAAATCATTTCATAGCAAGGGCGCTGACCTGAATTTCGGAGACTCGCATGCCGGTACAACATATCTGCATTCATTTATAATAGGGACTAGGTTTAGATAAATGTGAACTTGGGTGGAAGACAATGTGGTAAAAGAAGCCATTACTCATTTCAAGCATTGACTTCTTTTGCCACAAAGTTTTCAATAGTCGTCTGCTTCAGATGCGGGGAAATGCGGTATTATGAGGCAAAGGGTTTTAATGTTTTTGCTATCGCTCACAGGTAAAGTCACAAGTTTATTGTACAAAGCCTTTTTCAGGCTTCGTTTATGTTTCAGCTTTCGCTGTCTATATTTTACTATATTCTTACATCCAAGTCGGCCACATGACGATCTGAGTATACTCCCTTAGACCCACGAATGTGAAAGATAGGAAAAACAAAAATAAATCATTCTCTAAGATTGTAGATCGACATGAATGATGGTTAGAAAACACTGAGACGTGTTATACTGTCAGATCCTGAGGCAAATCTATCGTACGTACAATAAGAATTATTTATGGCGGTGAATCCTTGGTTTGCCAGGGTGCTGTCATTCAAGCGGTCACTTTATTGATTCTGAAATCATTCATTTGTCTGTTGTGAATATAAATCACTTTCATACGAAACTCTTGTTGTTCCGTACCTTTGAGTTACGGGTTACTGTTGGATGCTGAATTAATACCTGCCCTATTTGATTATGCTCCGTATTTTGATTCAACATTAAATAAATTATTTTTTATTTGTATATCTTGTTTCGCAAGTGAACATTCTACGATTTACTCTTACTGTTGTATAACACACGTGTTAACCTATCACTTGTCTACACTGACAATAAAGCACATCTGACTCCCATTGTGTATAAAATAGCGGTGTTATAGTACAGTAAAACCCCACATAGCGACCATCTCAGTATTACGATCACTTATTTTGTACCGGCTTTCAATAATCCCCCAATTTCAATAGCCCAAAATTGACACTACCTCAATTTTTGGGTCCCGAAGGTGGTCTCAATATCGGGGTTTTACTATATATGCAGAACAAGTTTGAATTCCAAAGTAGTAACCTTAATGAAAACATTTATTTGTTTTTACATACAGTGCAACCTCTCCAGAGCGCCCCTCTCTTGAGCAACACCCTCCTTTCAACAACAGCATGATTTTCCCATTGTGCGATTTAACTATTAATTTAACCTCTCTAGAGCAACAACCTCTCAACAACAACATAATTTTGCTTATCCCAAAAGGTGTCGCTTTCGAGAGGTCGCACTGTATTTCAAATAAACTTGAAAGTTCAAGACTTTGAAACTTCTAACGTCCCTTTGTTCTTTGTTGAATATTTTTATACTTATATAGCAGAGGGTCACCATTGTGCATATTTATATTTATAGTCAAACCTGTGCGCAAATGGAAATTTCTATCGTGTTCAAATGTTCTTCAGTCGTAACATATTGCATTTCCACTCACTGATACTTTGACCTCAAACTTTGCGCATAAGTAGTTGACCATACCAGCCACCAAACTTTTGACCTTGACTTGTGTCCCTTGAATCAATATCATACAGCTCAAAATCTTATCTTTATCTGACTGAATAATCTAATCATTTAATGGTGTTACTGAAGTATTTGTTCCAGTTAAAAAAATATTCATGATATTTTTTTAAAAAATCAATTTCGCTGTCTCGTAGATCAGTAAAGTAAAAATGAGGAATAATTACTCAGTGTTAAATAATAAAAACTAGCATTCCGAACTTTAAATGCTCGTATTAACCAACAAACAAATGTACATCTGCTACTCAAAGATTAACTAGAAGCAAGCACTCTTATGTATTAGTAATTCTCATACGAGTGTAATTGGATTTTTCTTTGTTAGATGTAAGAGTAACGTCGTTAGGATTTTCTTCGCTAATTTTAGAGCAGAAGTCGATTCTGGATGAAAAATGCTAGTAATCTCGTGTAGATAAGTATTGTCCCATAAATACGGAAATTGGACTTTTCTTGTATTCATCCGCTAGCAATTGATGCGTTGTACTAAATGTAGACTCGTCTTTTTTATCGCTACTGAAATTAGCTCCATGTATTTACGGAGTCCCTGACGTGCCATGCTAACACTTTTTATTCCATTATAATGGAATGAAACATAAAGTGCTAGGAATAATGAGAATTTTATATTTTATCATTACTGATATTAGCTCTTTGTATTTACGGAGATAACGCGGACTTTTTCTCTAATCTAAAAAGACAAAGCATGAAAAAACGTATATTTTCCGAGTTTTATTAATATATTTCCGAAGAAGTCAACAATGAAGAGATAATAAAACGTAACAGTATTTTATTAGAATATATTACAAGTTTTCATCGAATGGAAATAAACGTTACAAAATTTATAAAAATATTACACCGATACGTGAAGTGCTCGTGACTGGCCTTTCAATTATTACCTAGATTGCGATGTATTAAAGTGTGTTACTGTCATTTGATTAGCTTAACAATCCGTATTTTGCATAAATGAGGTAAAGAATTCCAAAACTAGACATCTGATGTAAATGAATAAAGAATTATTGCTATCAAGAAAATACATCAACTTTCTGTGGAAAATGGTTAAATTCTGCTATAAAAAATCTAATTTATTGTTGGAAATTTAAAAACAAAACGCTAATTTTCATAGCATTTCATAAGTGTACACTCATAGAAAGAGAAAGAAGATCGGAAAACACCTGCCACTATATTAATTATTCTATCTTCACTTTGCATACCCGCAATGCGTATTACCTCTGATGTAATAAGCCTTAAGAATTGATAGTTATCAATAAACACGTCATATTTTTACACTGATACAAATTAACTATAAAACAAATCCAAGCCTTGACGGAATTAGTTTGTTTTGCAATAAAACATAAGTATCGATATGTTGGAACATTTTGATTTAGGTGCAAGAGAACATTGATCACACTTTGTTATTGGTGTCAGGTTTTGCATAGAAATTGTTTAATCTTAATCAGCACACAGCTGTCATATCAATATGCTAATGAAGTTCATTCTTGGGAATTTTCTACGGCGTTTCAGGAATTCCAAATATGTGGATTTTAATTTTCCTTAGAGAGATTTTCAAACAGCTGTAACGAGTGTCTGCTGGTATTAGGTTGTTTAATAAAATGACGGGATACTGAGACAACTAGGTTACGAAACCATTACTCAGGAAATTGAATTCACGAACGCTGAATTTGTTATCGACAATTTGTTGCATGAAACTCCCGTGTTCCCGTGAGTGTGCTGAATTTCGTTATGGACAAACAAGCGTATGAAATCACTGTCAGGTTTTTCTTGAAGAAATTGAATCCAATATTGAATTATGTTAGTCGTGGATAAAATATAAATCAACATAAGTAGACAAATCACCAGAAGCAAGTCTCGTTTTTTACGAGATAAAAGAAGAGGAAAATCCGTAAATCATTTAGACCGTCTCGTCTGCCTTTTAAAAACGTGGTATTTATTCTGTGAAGCGAAAAATGTTCATTTCGGCTGGATGGCATGATTGCGGTGCTAAGAAATGTATTTTTCCTTGTTTGTTTTAAAAACGTTTGCAATCATTTTTTTGGGATGGGTGCCTGAAATATTATTAGACCTTACAAGAAAACATACTGGGAATATTTAAACAAGGCTGGGAATATTTAACTTCGAATGGTATCTTTCACGGTTGACGTAGACTTTCACATTGTAAGTGTCCAACTGCTGCGGTCTGAATTTGCCACACCAAAATATACGTTCAGTCTGAATGTTACAATGGTACACACAGTAAGTGAGGATATATAAAAACAACCTTCAGTCCAGTACATATGTATTTTCAATGACAGACATGTTTATTGATTTACTAACACCATGTCGGTTATAATCAGTTCGGAAACACTCTGATATGTGTCTAATGTCGATATACCATTCACACTTTGTTTTGTCATTTGTTTCTTGATGTGAAAATAATCGTACAATGCACTGCAGTCATTTGTTAGACGAATGTTTTGGGTTTGTACAAGCTAGATTTGTTTTACACGTGATAATGAGTGGGCTATCATCTTTTATTGCTTTAAATAGAGTTCTTAAAATGCTTATAAAATAGGAGCCAGCGCGGGATGGACATTTTTAAGATTGTATTGAATAATAACAACGTTGAACTTAAAATGCAGCATTAGATAGAATAAAAATACATTAATATTGATAGCACACCTGCCAAGTTATAAGATCGGTCCTTTTTTAATGATCAGGAATATGTAGCAGTAAAATATGATTCTAAAACGGTTAAAATTTAACATGCCACAAAGGGTGTCAATATCAGGATTTACCGCAATTTATAGCAGCATTCCTGGTAATAGTATAATTATCCTCACGGGGTACCACCCAGATATGCTGTTTTTAAAAGTAAATAAGTATTAGCATTTCCAAAAATGCTTGGAATCGCCGTTCAGCCAAGTGCAAAAACTGGTACCCGTTGACTCTGATGTACAGAGACTGTCACATGGAACGGGGACCAGTTCATTTGGTGCACTGCATGGAACTGGGACCAATTAACGACGATATGAAGCGCCCCGAATGAGCATATGTAAAACACATGACTTAAATATCGAATTATCACATTTAGAGGAAACAAAGGATTTCATGATGAATTAAACTAACATTCATATCTAAATATTCATCAAATAAACTCCTCCTTTTTGTAGAAATAGACTCGTTCCTGTACAATGTTTTTGAGTGAAATATTCGAAATATTGTTTACCTCGCAGGAGCCTACAGACTGGTTTCGAGCTACATACATTAAAAAGGCATGTCAATTATACAAAAAGATAACCCGACAAAAACATGGCGGATGATGTGCCACGTAGGAGACCATTTTGAGTTTTTTTGTCCGCCATTTTTGATCATTCTCTTTTTTAATTGTCTTAGAGCAGGCGGTGTAAGGGAAGAAATGGTCACATCTGGTTAATTGTATATCACGCCGTCCGTGAACGGCGACAATGACTATTTCAAAACAATAGCCCAGTTATTAAGGTATCAAACATGCACCGTGGTCGGATTCCTCTGTAGGATTTTCCGGTAATGACGTTACCTTGTCTGATATAATTTTATAGTTGTAAAAAGCAGGACGTTGGAGGCGAATGCGCAGCTGGTCAAGTTATTGAGATAATTTGAGATAGAATCGTTACAATTTTTAACCAGTATATTACTTGTATGTTGTAAATGTAGATGGCTGTTATATGTTTTGCTTGTTTTCATAATTATATGTCAAAATTCTGAACCCGTTTTATATGCATAGAGAAGTATTGTCACATGCCGCCAATGTTACTTTGGCCGCCATACAGAAAACATACTTAAATTCATTTTGCTTTTGCTATCCTAAATTGCTTTATTTCAGAAATATTTAAGATGTAAGGGTCAAGATGGTTGTCTTTGAACATTTATTGTCATTCAAAATGTTTTATCTATATTTTCAGAAGCCTCTCGGCGATGGGTACTACGGGCGTATGGTGTGGTGGCTCCGCTACAAATGTGCCTGGGCGTTTTGCTCATTATAGCCGGTTTAGTGGCTTTACGTTATACTGAGGATAAATTCAATATATACCGACCACCCTATTTCCTAGGTGCTTTCATAGTAGGCATTTTGGTAAGTTTTGTCATTCAAGATACTAGTATGAATATACAGACCACTGTGCACTTCTTAGAAGGTTTTGAAGCACAAAGTTTGGCAAGTTCAGCCATTTAAAATTATGATCACTTGTAAACTTCCTGGGATCTTAGTATTCTATTTATGCTGTTTATCTGTTTCCATCTCACCATATTATGTATTTTATAGCAGAAAGTAAATGTAACGAGTGTCGGATTTTGAGTTTTAAAGGAATATATGAACTATTTCCTTAAGATTTTTGAAACATTTTCATGGGTACATGATGTACTTAGTGTAGGGTACATTTGAAAGAGAAATAATTATTTCTGAATTTATTCATAATTATGACTTCAATCGCTCTCTCACCTGTCAGTTCAATAATAATCATCATTCTTAATGCTATCACATAGGTAATCTTGTTTGTTTACCAAAGGAGCCGTTCTTGATGAGGGCTAATTAGTCTCCTGTCTGGTTGATAGTCTTCATGTTGATCAGTATAACCAAGTTGATGAAATACTAGTAATAACATTTTCTAAATCTATAAATAAGACGGATAGATTTAATTAGTTTACACATCAATGGTAGTCAGACGTCTGTCAACAATAGATGTTCAGTGCAGCCTCTCCAGAGTGGCCCTCTTGAGCAACTACCCCCCTTCAACAACAGCATGATTTTTCCCACTGTACGATTTAACTATTAATCTAATTAACCTCTCAACAACAAAATTTTGGAGAGGTTGCACTGTACAGGTGTTTAGTTAAGTAAGTACTTGTTTGTTAGCATCTTTGTATCATATTGTGGAGACATAAATGTTGAACAAGTAAACAATTATTTCTAGTATTTCACAGAGCGCATAATTCACAATTTATTGATGCTAGCCTAACAAAAATGAAACAAATTAATAATTTACTCTTTCTAATTGAACCAACCCACGTTGACAGATATGCATTACCGTAGAAGATGAAATACACTAGTTGTTGGGTTTTTGCACTAATGTAGTGATGATTTTCGATTGAGTTATGCATCTATGACAGACCTGGACTTATGTATAACCTGCGCTATTTTGATGCTGAATTCATATTGGGAGAATATTTTTTCTGAGAAAGCCGAGTAAAGAGCGAATTAATGCACGATACAACATTGAGTACGTCGTTATATACTTGTTAACATATCTGCTAGGAAAACGCTTAAATAGCGTTTTTGTGAATGTTTGTTTCATGAATGTCGCGTCTTGACCTCTGACATCTAAATTGTTTCAATGACAGCCCTAAAAGTTTGACGTTATCTTAAGAAATATAGATGTACAAAGAGTACGAATGTTTTGTAACATCTGAGAGATACATGTGTATATTTATCATCCATACATCACACTGCACTTCATTTTATTCTTTATTTTATACTCACCATTCGTTCTTTATTGCAAACGCCTGTAAACATGACGTAGAAGTATTAGTGTTATACAGACATGTGCTCATCAGATGTAGTTACATATAGCTCTTTTAGTTTTGGTATTTTTACCTTCGTGCACAGCAACGTGTGTAAGCAATAGATTGAATAACACTAGAAAAACAAACGAACAATATTGCAAAACCATATTTCTCATCAAATGTATAGGTACTATTTTCGAACGAGGCATTGGAAATTGGTATGGTTCCAGGCAGTGATGCAATTATAGCGATAGATTTAACAACAAAACTCTTAAAGTTACCTTCGCCAGGTATTACCTCGCGAATCACAGTGCTACATATCCAGACGATGTTTATTATTTTTTGAAGGAAGGAAATATTTATTGTATGTGTCGGTGTAAGTTATGTAACTAATTGGTCCATGATTTGTATAATATACATGTATACAAGTGCTTTACCATCAGTTGTCTCGCATTCCAATCTCCTAAAACAATCAAGGAATGCGCTAGAATCATTGCATAATTTTCCATAGAAAAGATCAAAACATGATTGCTGGTGATTGCTGTGTCATTTTAAAGAATCAATATTCAATTACATAGTAGTACATACTAATGAGTGTCTTGTATCCGTAACACATCTAGAAATTTTATTTTTGTCATGAGAAAAGCTATACTTTAGAAATTGCTGGTACAGAATAAAGATCTGTTTTGTGAAATATGACTGTTTGGCAGGAGCATTCTGTTAATTTGCTATGTTGTTTATTAAACCAGCTGATATGTCTAGTTCATGGAATGTAATTAATAATGATAATATATGTAGAAATGTCGTGTGTTGTTGTATTATTGAAAACTTGAATGTTCCGAGGATCGTTAGGTTGGTAATTAAAAGTGATTTACCTCAGACTTTGGCAGACATTAGTATTTTCAACATGTATTTTTCTGCAGCTCTCAGTTATCAGGGTACATGTTATCAGGGTACATGTTATCAGGGTACATGTTATAAGGGTACATGTTATCAGGGTACATGTTATAAGGGTACATGTTATCAGGGTACATGTTATCAGGGTACATGTTATCAGGGTACAGGTTATAAGGGTACATGTTATCAGGGTACATGTTATAAGGGTACATGTTATCAGGGTATATGTTATCAGGGTACATGTTATCAGAATACATGTTATCAGGGTACATGTTATCAGGGTACATGTTATCAGGGTACATGTTATCAGGGTACATGTTATCAGGGTACATGTTCTTATTGCATGACTCGTTCTCTGCATACTGTTGTCTTCGTCTTTCTTGGTCTAACCGAATATATCAATACAGTACAACCTCTCCAGAGCGACCTCTCTTAAGCAGCATCTCCCTTCAACGACAGTATGAGTTTTTCCCACTCTACGATTTAAGTATTGATTTAACCTCAACAACATCTCAACAACAACGTAATTTTGCTCCTCCTAATGGGTGTTGATTTGGAGAGGTTGCACTGTAATATGAATACTCAACTAATGTACTCAGTTTTACGTGTACAAATGTACATCAAAGGACTTGCAATCATAAGCAGCATGAAATTTTGATATCAAATAAACCATATTCCTTGCTTTTATTGCCAGGTTTCTATGATCACACTTTATTTTCCATATACGCATTTTGTGCGGGCAGCACTTATTTTCCGAGACGTTTTGTCCGGCCAAATGTCTGCCATTCCTGTGATAAATTCATATAATGGAAAGTCTCACGACAGAATATTGAACTATGAATAATTTATCATAGTTATGTTTAAAATTATTCCGTTTGAATAAATAAAACAAAGTGCAAGTCTTCACGGAATGCACTGAAGTGGTTGTTAATTGATTTATATTCAATGCTTTGTCTAAACATGTGTGGAAATGCATTGGAACCTCTTTTAAATCATACCATATCCACTCAAATCTAATAGTATGCAAGAATTGCAAGAATGCAATAGTTAAAATCTATTCTGATGTTCCGGAATAATTCAAAATATGTATCATGAGGCCTTGTGTTAACTCTTAGTCAAGAACTAAACATTAATTAAATTGGATTTAATCCAGCGAGAGAAGGTTCCGGGTTCATCTTGACAAGCTATGAGTATCACGTTTCCAAACTTTAAGCTACATCTTTAATTAAAGTCGCTCAGCACTTTAAAAACCCTCTTGTGTGCTTGCTACAGCGATGTCGGAGAATCTATTTGAATGTGTTAATAGCATGAAATGGATGGCATTATTAAACTTTGTGAAGAATCGATACGTTTGTACGATAATAAGAATTTTTCGTGTCTGATCAGTCAATCAAATATTGATTGGTCAATTTTACGTTGTTTACATCGATTATCAATCTAATATTGGAAGACAGGTTTTATTGTCTGTTTAATGTTTCATGATTGGTAAGCAGTATATTACATAGAATCTATATTATTCATGTACGCCGGGCACATTGACTGCATGGTCTAATATTTATAAATGTCCAACGTGATTGTTAAAGTATTCTTTTACAAAACTTTAGGATCCAAAGAATTGCATGGTATGGTACGGTAACAATAGCGGAGTAATGGGTTTTCAATTAACAATTTCTGATATTTCTGAAAAGTTCTGGAAATAAAAGTTCTTCCGGAAGAAGTAGCGAACTGTGAATATTAAATCACTGTGTGGTTTAGAATTTTGTTATTTGTTCAGATAAATGAGAATGATAGTTTTCAAGATTTTGTTCTAATTGATTGTCAAAATAATTTATTTTTAATGCCAATGCATACATTCGGAATCTCACTATAATAATATACACGTATATAGAACCTCTAGGAATGTTGTACGTGCAGATTTGATTTTAATCAGATGTATTACGTACTAGTCTGAGCTGGGGCACCTGGCTTCTACCCAGGTGTAAGCCCGGGGACTTCCTCTTCTGTTAAAGCTGGTAAGTCGCCATATGACCCTGGCTGTTGGTGCAACGTTAAACTCCGGTAGTCTGGGGTGACAGTGGACGTGGTAGGAAATAATTTATGAATAACGTTTATTTAGTTCGACGTTTGTGAAGTTTAACATGTATAATTACAAAGATTATATGAACCGAACATGTTTTCGTTAAGAATAAAATTTATAATCTACTGACTCCTTAAAATGCTATTCTAGTAGTTCC
Organism: Lutraria rhynchaena; assembly: GCA_008271625.1. Lineage (NCBI taxonomy): Eukaryota > Metazoa > Mollusca > Bivalvia > Venerida > Mactridae > Lutraria > Lutraria rhynchaena. The sequence continues at coordinate 2,123,583 of VIBL01000073.1, read as the reverse complement.
AATGTTTACATATTTTATTCATTGCGGTCCATGTTATTCGTGAAGTATCATGCGTTGAATGTTACGAAAATGTAATAAATTTTGATTGTTGGCGGCGTATTTACGTATAATACCGCGGACATTGAGATATATAATGGGAAATAATTATCTACGGGTATAATCATCAAGTGCAAACCACCAGGACGTTCGTGTATATACATGTATATAATTATGTATCAGTGTACGGAATCTGATGCACAGTGGCCAAGTTTGCAAGCAATTTGTATGCAAATTAAGAGGACAGGTTAATGCTCAACAAACACGTAACCCTTCTAGGACGGTCCGAAAACGTACCTATAAGTACGTCATTATCTTCAATGTTTTTTATATCGAACTAAATGAAATCATAATATGAGCTGCGTCTTCAAGTCACTATTAAGTCTGTTCAAAGTGTATTTCTCAAACAGAAGTGTACAACTTTATTTGAGTAGCGTCAAATTTATTCATAAACTGGAGTATTATTAACAGTGATTTCTTTATGACTGTCAAAAACCTTTTATTCTATCCTAACTTCTATTAAGCATAGATACTAGAGTGATAACATAATTGAGTTTTCCACACACATATTGCTAATTAAAAGATTAAGTCATACAAGAAAGTGATTATTACACTCCCGCTTCACACGATCTGACATATTTTACCCCAGTATCTATCGTGTATTTGTTCCATCTGAGTAATATACCTGGGAAAGATCTTTCGTGTTGCAACAAATAGTTTTCATGTATAATTCACCTGCACAAATATTCAGTTAAAATACCAGTATTATTGCGTTTGTGTTTCTCTTTAATACATGTACAAAATTACGATAGTGTTCTTAAAATACATCGTAACATACCACAATCATATTGTAATGAGACTTTTCTGTTTTTACCTATATCCCAGAGTCGATCAAGTCTGAAAATAGGCCGATCACCGGGATGCCAGATATATGAATATACATGAATGATAATGTAACAGGTGCTTTATGGGTAATTTACCCGTGTGTCAAACATCAATCAAAGAACTACGCTTTCCTTTATACACTCGTGCAAAATTTGTATCGAAATACGTGCAAAATTTGTATCGAAACATGCGCAAAAAATGGATATATTCGATTGAAATACATCATTTGTTTATTACACCCTTAGGAAATTATTCATGTGTATTCAACGTTGAGGTTACAGTCAAACAGAATAACGTATTTTGCATGCATGACGAGAAGAGCCAAGCTGCTTCAACAATATTATTTGACTATTGCGAGTCGTTTTAAGAATCTCAGCTATTGATTTTTCCATTCAGCTTCGATGTAATTTTTGTAACCATCAACACTTAAAACATTTTAAAGTAAAATCCGTAGATAAATCAGGCTTTTTGTTACTTTTATAAACCCGTATTTATTTGTCACCTTGGCCTGAAAGTCAAACAGACTTCCTTAACAAAAACGGACATTCTATGAACATAATAATGGTATAATTTATCATTATAACTGAGACTATATCGTTTTGCACCACATACCACTTGTCTATATTTAGTTCCGCCATTGACAGAATGATGTTCATTCATGGCTTGTTTTAACGGAAGCCAAGCCTCTGTCTGAGGTTATTTGTTATATAACCAGTAGTAAATACATGTATATATTTCAGATTATTTGTTATATAACCAGTAGTACATACATGTATATATTTCAGATTATTTGTTATATAACCGGTAGTACATGCATGTATATATTTCAGATTATTTGTTATATAACCGGTAGTACATGCATGTATATATTTCAGATTATTTGTTATATAACCGGTAGTACATACATGTATATATTTCAGATTATTTGTTATATAACCAGTAGTACATACATGTATATATTTCAGATTATTTGTTATATAACCTGTAGTACATGCATGTATATATTTCAGATTATTTGTTATATAACCTGTAGTACATACATGTATATATTTCAGATTATTTGTTATATAACCTGTAGTACATACATGTATAATGTATATATTTCAGATTATTTGTTATATAACCAGTAGTACATACATGTATAATGTATATATTTCAGATTATTTGTTATATAACCAGTAGTACATGCATGTATAATGTATATATTTCAGATTAGTTGTTATATAACCAGTAGTACATACATGTATATATTTCAGATTATTTGTTATATAACCAGTAGTACATACATGTATATATTTCAGATTATTTGTGCTGGGATTTGCTCATTATATATTTATGTCACAGAGGCTCCATTGATAGATTATTATTTCATCGATTTGTCAGCTGCAAACCGAATCAAACGGGCCGTAAGTACAAGTTTCGTACAATTATGTTACAGACAACTTGTATTTAAAGACCACCTAATCAGAAGGAATGATTTTAGGGTTTTAAGCCTGTTTTTCAACAGTATTGCAATTATCCTAATCAGTTTTCCGGATTCTGTTCCAGTTCTAATCATGTTCTGCACAAGCTATTTACATCTCCAGGTAAATGACCAGCAGTGATTGAGGAATGGCTTTAGATATTACGTATCCAAACAAATCGTTACAAAAAAAACGTGTGCGCCGCGCCCAGGATTCGAACTCACGAACCTGTGGTCCGTATGTTAAACGCGCTACATATTAAACCAAGCAGTCGGGCCAGAGACCATTAGTTTTGTACATAATTGAACAATGTTCAGAAAACTTAAATTAAAAGTAGTCAACTCAAACATTGTCTTCAAAACAGGTTTGACTGTTTGCGCTACACTCTACCAACTAACATGTTAGTTTTACCAACATCTGCTCCAAGTAACCACAAGGGGTTTATGCAGCGTAAATACAAAGATATACCATTAGGGGCGGGTTTATAAGACTAAAATCAGCTTATTCGACTCCACTAGTTGCACAAGTTGGTATTCATCAAAGAAAAAAAATATTGTTCTGTATCAAACCGGTAAAATTTCAAAACCAAATTTGATTTAATGAGTAAAATTCGGCTGGATAAATATTGCGACATTTTTACATGCTGCAAATGGCGCTGATAGTAATACAATGCTACTACTTGTCGCTACTCAGCTGGTGGTATCGGAATTTTGTGTTCCGAATTTGACAAGCTGATGTTATTAAGAGTAAAAGTGCCAATTCATTTTTATGTTCCCGACGATGGTTGTAATCAGACGAGAGTCTGTCCTGGTTATTGATTTCAAATACTTGTTCTGGTACACCACCAGTTTTTTGTGTCTGGTTTGTTATTTTATATAATTTCCTCTCTAGCTAACGTACGATTCCATTTTCTTTCGTTGTAGGTCACCGGAAATACCGTTTCCTCCATTTTGTGTTTATTCGGTTGTGTAGCGGGATTGTTTGTCTGTGTGGTGTTCGCTGTAGGACCATGTGACACTGATATGTGGTTTTCTAAGTGTAGTTTTAATGTAAACAAAACTGAACATCGACTTCTCGCAGTGTTCATTACAATATTCTTGTGTTCATGTACAATTGTGTCGATGTATGCCTCGCTTATGTCGTGCATTCATGGATGGGTGTTCGATTTCGGCGCGTGCGAAGTTCAGACACGCCCCCGAAAACCAACAGCCGAGGAACGAGAAGCGGCGAGTAGTCGTCCTGTCTCCACGTTCCAGCCGCTACCCCTGTCAGACATCGAAGACAATTTTCCAAATAATTACGACATGCAGGCATCTGATAGTTACACAGCTACTTCTTCATTTAAACAAACGTCTGATGACACTGATGAAGAAGGTCATCATGCCAGAAAGCACGTGATTGGACAGCAGCCGCCATCTTATGTTGCTGTTCTAAATGACCCTGCCATGAAAAAGAAACTTAAAGAAAGAAACAGTCGATTACAAAACCAATGAAATAATTACGCTTAATAATTAATTTTTGCAGATATTTATATTTTCATAAAATTCATATCATTTATATTTCCGGTGTAATTTATCATAATTATAGTATAACTGGCTATCAACTATTTCTTATCTGTGATTCTGTGTGCATGTATGTCTCCTAGGTATTATTCTTAAACTGTTTGTTTAATATTTGGATAAAGTTTGCCTTTTCTACTTATTGTGACTCTACAATCACTGCATATTTCATCTTTGTACAGTGGAAACCCTCTAAACCAGTTCCTCTATAAACCGGTTTCCCCTCTAAATATGCCAAATTTTCTGGTCCTGACTTCATTACTATATACACGTGTAATTAAAAAATCCCCTCTGCTCCACTGAACATGTACGCGAGCATATAATGATATAAGTATAGTTATATGCAACTAACCTGACGAAATATTGCAACGAGTCAATGCTTTATGATTGTGAAACAGAGAAATATGTGTTTTCGTTTCTTTACTTAGAAAAATAGTTAATATTTCCAGTTACAGAGGATAGTCCAAGTCTACACCCCAATTTAAGGTGATATCACAACTTAAGATTTACGTCCAATGAAAGGTTGATATCCCAATTAAAGTTTTACATCCCAATTTAAAGGTTAGTATCCCAATTGTAGGCTGATAGCCTTATTAAAGGTTGATATTCTAATTAAAGGTTGATATTCTACTTAAATGTTAACACCCTAATTAAAGGTTGACATCCCCATTAAATGTTAACATCCTAATTAAAGGTTGATATGACAATTAACAAAGTCTGATATATCCCTGTGAAATATTAACAACCCAATTAATGCTAATTTCAAGTGTGTATACATGTTTATTTGTTTTGTCTTTTGTTTGTTTTGATATTCATATGAAATGAATACATAGAGTGTTTCTAAACCTTTTATAGTCAAATTGATATTTTACCGGTTTTTTTACATAAAACACCTATCTGTATTGTTTCGTAGATGACAGGTTATCACTGCCTGTTCGAAGGCTAGGCATTAAGGTGTAACTAACTGTATATGTGTTATTTGTTTTTATAAACTTAGCGAATCAACGAAAATTTGCTGTTTTTAAGGGTTGTAAATCAAATGTTGTGTTACATTTTACATTAAAAGGCAAAATTTTGTTAAAATATGTCTATGGAATCTTAGTACCTACAACTAGCATTTTATGTAAGCAACAAACATACAAGGGTTGATCTATAAGTTCATAGACTTTCTTAATAAATTTATAGTATATGGTGTATGTTTGTGCAGTGTCAGTAATTTAATGCATGTAGTAGGATCGCTGTTGCTAAACCGGTCCCCATTCCATGTTGCTGTACACCTCTGTACAACCAGAGTCAACGGGAACCAGTTTACGCTGTTGCTCACCACGATTTATCTCCCTTAGTTTGATTTGGTTCTCCACCATAATATAGACAAAATAGTTTTACCTTTGTCTGTCTAGTTCACTACAGTGTATATTGTGCGAATTTGAAAAAAAAACTGAAATTGCTCGTATATAAAATAAATTGTGAAGCCATAAGATTGCTGATACACGAAGTTCCGCGACTATTGTCAAACTAGTCCGGACAGGTTGTCAGGGTGTCTCCCCGGGTTATGATAGTATTTTCGGTGAAGATTCCCTATTAATACTGGTTCTTCTTCAGTTAATAACAAAACTGGTTCTTCTTTAGTTAATAACAAAAATAAAGCAAATAAAAGTGTTCAGTCATTTTTTGTTCAAACAGTATAATATCGAGTGTCTAGGTACTGTTTAATAAAAGGAACGAATTTAAAATCTAGGAAAACTCATGGGCCACAGTAGGACACCAAACGTTTTGATATACTAACTGTACATTCATCAAAGTAGTTGTTTGTCGACGAAATAAATTATGATTTTTTTTATATTTTACTCAGTACGGGTAATCAAAATTAATCTGGATATTCTTATGCGGTTTAATAAGCAACCATTCGATACCTATCGGTCCATAAAGGTACGGAATCGGCTGAGGTTTCCCGAATGAAAAAGCAACAACATAGTAATGTAGAGAGAAATCAGAGTACTTTTTTGTATTTCAAGTGTCTATTATGTCATATCATTTCGATATTTATACACATGATAGATTAGGTAATATAAACGTTTACCCTCCTCCGTAAATTGTGCCTAAGTGTGACCATTATGTTTTCATACAATCACTTACAAGAGTTGTCGTTCCTGTTGAGCTGTTTAATTATGGCGCAATGCGGACGTACCAGGGCTAACAACTCTAGGAATGGCTGGTTCTCTAAAGCTGAGTTGATGCCATATTTTTACGTCTTATATTTATGTTATAATCGTTCATGTTAGTATTGATTCTTTGTATTCGCTTCCGTTATTTTGCATCATTGTCATGAGTCGATATTTTAGTCAGCTTAATGTCTAATTAATTTCTCAGTTTTATTTTGTCTATAACGAATAACTTGTTATTTTATAATGCAGTTAAAATAATAAAATGTCTAATAAAATTGGCTCTTTGTTATATCACCATTGTAAATGAAACAATAAAACCTCAATATTAAGGTTACCTTTGGGACCTGAAAAATGGTCATAACAGTGAGGTTGTCTCATAATTAAGTTGAAATACAGTGGAAATATTGAAAACCGGCCCGAACATAAGTGTTCGTGATAATGAACTGATCGTTATATCGAGGGATCGCTAAGTAGGGTTTTACTGTATTGTGTGAAGGCAATAGTTGGATTCTTTCATATTATGATTTATACCTAAATTCGAATATAATGGCAGATGTCGAAAAGTATGCGTTCTAAAATCACGTGTACAGTAAATAAAACATAAAATAAACAAACAATTCATCCGATCAGTGCTCCAAGAAGTACTTACTCTAAAAATGTTCCGGAGATGTCAAGCCCAGGTTTCAAACTCAAGACAAATTGAACAGACCCGGACCTGAGGTTATAAAACTTGAGAACAGTCTCCAAGCTCCAATATAAATTTCTTCCTCAAAGCTCAAAATTTAAATACTTATTCATGTATATTTGGTTGACAAAAATTTGTATTATTGATATAATCATGCTTAAATCATAATTTGTAATACAAAAACATGAGACAAAATATGAAATTGGGCTTTGCAACCGATCATTTTTTAACCCTGTGTTTTAGTGGTCGAGCTTACTGGATGAGTCTCTCTCTAGTCTTTGAGTCTTTAAAATTATTACAATGCAACCTCTCCAAAGAAACAACCTTTGGGAGAAGCGAAATTATGTTGTTTTTGAGAGGTTGTTGCTCTTTAGAGGTGAAATTAACAGTTGAATCGTTCAATAGGAAAAAGTCATGTTGTTGTTGAATGGAGGTTGTTGCTCAAGAGGGGGCTTTTCTGGAGATGTTGCACTGTATATACAACAGTACACTCTAGTTATCCAAATTTAAAGCAAACCAGAAATAATAGATAACTCCTTCATACGAAGTAGTATGAGATGTGATAGAATTACCTCCCTTCTATCAAGTTAGTTGACATGAACTTTTTTTCCTATTTTGCGCACACAAGGCGCAAAGTAAAAACTGTCTTGTCTAAATTTTTGTACCGGAATCCTGATCCAGAGGTGGAAAATTTGAATTGAAACATTGTCTACATTATTCGGGATACTGTTATCTATCTGGGATAAACTATCGGAGTGTCAGTTATCAGTAGTTCCTTTCTCATTTTAGACCAAAACAGTTGTTAAGTAAATACAAGTTCGAGTTATTCTAAAATACACCACTTCATTTGTAGCGAACTATACCACTTCAGATACACATGGTAATTAATCTTGTTTATAATAAATTAGTACTTACAAGGATAACTTAACAACGAAAGATATACAAATATTATTACACAACTTATGAGACATCATATACATATAGTTGTAGTTTCCCGTATTGGTTTCCTATTTTTCTCTATTATTTTGAAAGAATCGTTACCTGAGTCCAGTTTGAGCGCACAGCAATCTCTTCGAGACGAATATTCCTCTTCTGACAGATTTTCGAATTCTTCCCAATCAATTCAACGTCCGCTTTATTTCTATGAACAACATTTTTTCTAAACGAACAACTTAACCAATCAAATTACCTCCCTTGGGTAATTGGTGTTTCTTTGCAGAGTTCTCCTTCTTTATGTCACCCGAGTATTCATTGTGAGTGTACGAACATTCTGTACAGAAGCAGGTGCGTTCTAGACAAGTTGTTGTAACGAATTGTATCCATGTTTTATCTGGTTGCTGGTCAACAAATCGAGTACCAGCGATGTGTTAATTTTATACAATATTCCAAGAATGAAGAAGAAACGGTAATTATTGTCATACATTTGGACAAATTGTTGTCTTTTACCGCTTATGCTGATCATTACATAGAAGAAATACTCTGGTAGTGTGTCAAACGTACGTACTGCTCGAAGAAGTGACAAAGCAACCGAGCGAGTAATTAATCCCGACGTGCCAGATACGTTAGGAATTTACCATGAAATCTACGAACTTCACCGAGACAATTCAATTTGGCTTAAAAATGCAAACTGGGAGAAAACTAATTCAATTTTTATATTAATGAGACTGGTACTGACTTGTCACATCTTCGCCTTCGAAAAGAATCCCGACCTACTAGATTACGAATATTATGACCATTATCATGTCTTGAACCAGCACACATCTAATTTTTATATCTGGATTGTTCCCATCATCATCTGTAGGCACAACATGCGCTGGTCTCTGGTAGTGACATTTCTCCAGAGGGAATCTAGTTTCTGTAGCAGGTTCTCTGTTTGTTTTGTATGTCATTTCCAACATAAGTTCATTACTGAAAATTAAATAGAGAAGTGTATTTTTCATCATTTAAAGCATTAACTCGTCCCTGATTGGCGCAATTACAAATCTACCAACTAATTAATTGACAAGAGAGTCATATTGCGAACGGGAGAAAATAAATCGCTACGATTGGTTACTACAAATCCGAGATCAACATATATACAGACATGAGTCAATGACGGCTGTTTACTGGATGTGTGCATCACACATTACGAAAAATTTACAATATATATAAATTATAAATGTAGCTTTGAAAAAAAGCGCTGTACATAAACATAATCTGAGCAGAGGAAAATATAATTTACCCATGTCGATGAGAAACGAGTCGTACACCGGAGTAGTGTTTATCACGTAGCATATACACATAGTGATTACACAGGTAAAGTAGAACACCTGTCACGCATCGGTGCTTTGTACCCGGCTCTTCAATTTATTGAAGGTTACTTTTATTGGAAACGGGCACCAGTTGCTGAGTTCGACGCAAGTGGCATGTAAATATTTGGTTGAACTGTCAGGTATTGGGATAAAGTTGTATTTTAAATCGAAAATAGAACATTGTGTAGAATGAAGTTGCGTAACCCTGTATCGGTGATATAAAATTGTTGGATATTATTTTGAGGAAACCAAATGCTGGCTCTGTCCACGACAATGGCGACTACTGGTAAGAGTTTATTTATTGACATAGCTGCACAAGTTGTATGTGTCGAAAATCATACCTTATTAAATTAACATAGACCATTGTATAAGCGTTAATGTTTTGTTCTGAATAAACATGAATTTTATGTGAAATTTGTCTTCTTTCAATCAAAAGCATATTCCCCATGAACATTTACGTTCGATTTGATAAATTATGCCTACACAACACTAATCTAAATATCACTCACGAAATACCCGTATTCCTAAAGGTGTGCATTGTTGCAGTGCGACAGACAATTTACATATGTTGTTTACCCGCCAGCTGTTGTGATCAATTCACAGTATGAATGGTTCAATTATATTCATGTGCATATTTATGGTCAGTATCTTAGTATGGGAAAGTCAATCATCCATGACACTTAAGTTAATTACGCAAAAAATATAAACTACTGATAAATTTGTCGTCGTGAATTGATATTTTTATGATTCCCCTAAAGTATCTCGTACATAAGTATAAATTTAAATAAGGCCTAACCAAAAAATGTTTGTTTCCGGTTACATGTCCGAAAAATATTGGTCGGTAGGTAGGGATTTTTTCTTTTATGTTTTTTTGTACATACATCGGCAACACTGTTGTGTCGATTGTATGTGTTCAACAAATGTTGATAATTTGAACATTATTATCTCAAGACTCTTTAGACACCTAATAGAAAATGTAGTCTTTATATGGCATGTTTTTTTATATTATACTGTCTTGATGTTTTTTTTTGTATTGTATTTTTTTTGTATTGTGTATATTGTTTGAGAATGCCTGTTTAAATATGTATTAAAATATGTATATAAAGCCATTCTATATATGCATATATATATATACATGCTTTCCTCAAAACGTTCCTGTTATTTTTACATGTATTATACTTTATATAATGTCTTGTGCTCTTCATACATCTTGGAGGAAATAAAAGATTATTATTATAGGTAAAATATGGGTCGGTCGGGTAACCGGAAACAAATCTACTTTTTAAGGCCTAACTAAGGAAAATAGTCCTGACTAAAGCCTAGCGAGCATCTTTTGTTTGTATTTGCATTAATTTCGTTCATGACATTCCAGTTCAGTCTAGGATACACGTGATTTTTATACCCTTGCGTTTTGATAACAAATGGTGATATGGGTATCAAGAGAGATCTTGTTTCATTTAATGCACAAAATTGTTCGGAAAAAAAGAGAAAAAATGCATGATTGTAGCAGCGACGTGTTGTTACAAGTACATTACTCACTTATTTATGATAAATTCAACACTTTTGAAGCAAAGACACACGATAAACCTGATGATATCGGCCACTGGCGACCCAGGCGTGGATCGGACCCAAGACCCTTGTGATTGTAAGCAGATACTTAATCATCTTGCTGAAAGATTAACAAAATTGCAGTCATAGAACATGATACTACCGATACAGTAAAACCTCAACATTAAGACCACATTGGGGACAAAACGATGTTAATAATAAGTTAGTTTTATTATCAAACTGATGTACGTACAGAGGAAAGATCGAAAACCACTCTGAAAATAATCAGGAGTCTTAACAGTGCAGCCTCTCCAGAGCGGCCCTCCCTTAAGCAACAATCTCCCTTCAACAACACCATGATTTTTACCACTGTACAATTTAACTGTTAATTAAACCCAACTAAAGCATCAACCTCTCAACAACATCAACATAATTTTGCTTCTCCTAAAGGGTGTTGCTTTAGAGAGGTTGCACTGTAGTTATAACAAAATCATTGTACAGATTATTTTTTTTCTGCTTATTGTGGCTAACAGTCAATTTTGGATATAATGACCAGACTTGTATGGGTGTTCAATTTAAAGGTAGTTGCCGTCACCAAAGGCTAACCAAGCCACATAAGGAGATACATTTTAAGTATATACAAAGTATTATTGTCTCGAAGTGACTTACGGCAATGTTAGCATGGTGGTTAACCGCAATTTATGGCTGTTGTTTATGTGTATCATATAATACAGTATAACGATATGTCCGATTAATATGCTAGTTCATACGTGCGTATTTAAATTCGCTAAAATTAAATGAAGCAAGCTGGTGTTTTAAAGATCGTCAAATGTGGTGAAAATATGCCCGTGATTTATGTAGAAGAAATGGTCATTGCATTGACTATTAATAAGTATCATAGTCTTACAAATTAATCAATTTTGTAAACTTTTTCCGTTTATCCCCAGCCTTGATTGCACCTTCATTGATCGTATCATTATCAGGATGTCTTTCATGTATTCCGTCAATGTCCTGCCCTTAATGCAGTAAAATTGATCGAATGTATTGTCATGAACATATTGCGGTTAAAATCACTACAGGTCTGCACATAAATACAAATAAATTTAAATATGGAACCAACTGACCCAAATGAATGTTAAAACAACAAAGTCTGTTAATTGTATAGAAAATCAGACATACGCTAAGCTACCAGGAACCGAGTATAATATGGACCACAGAGGGTATTAAAAGTGTACACCATACAGTTAATGTAATTCTAGGGGTGTATATTGCATCTGCTTGCTGCAATCTGTCTCAACTAAACAAATATTCCTTCGTACGTACCTGTCAACAATAAACAAATAAAGTCTGTGATTAGTAATTGATATAGTATCGCGCTAGGATAAAGTTATGATACATGACGTTTCGGTTAAACAAGCCAGTAGCAAGTGCGCGCTTGTTTCATACGCTTAGTGATAATGTAACTGAGAATACAACAAGTCTTGCTAATTTGCCTGTTAGGTTGGCGACTTTCTACCATGTACGGGACGCACAAAATCTGTCAAAATAGTTCACCTACACAATTAGTAGGGACTATGGGTGAGACTATTGTCTCAAAATGCTGATTGGTTGACTTGAATTGGGCTAAAATGTAGCCAATGGAGGTTTCACATCTGAAACTGCTGGTCAAAGAAGCAGTTTTATAATTTTAGTTTTTTTATTATCTTGCTGTATAAAGTGTGTGTAAACTGTACGGATTACTGCACGCAAGTTTTACATTGTACTGATTACTGCACTGAAGAAAGATGAACAATTTCAACCATGAGATTATATTTTTATACCAAGCATGATTTTACAATAATTGTCACGGGTTCAGTATAATTTTGGTATACCTTGATACAAAAGCAAAGATACTAAGTTATATAAAAAAAACGTCCGAACCTCGGTGTAGGCTTTCAGTTTACGGATACGATATAGTACCAGTGTATAACATCGAGTTACTCGCTTTCGAAGCACGAAATTTTATCTACTTGTCCAAACTAATACTAGTCAGAGACCGCTGATAAGAAATAATTAATTCACTGAACATTCAGCGATCGACCAGTCTATAAGGTCTGATGAGTATTTAGACTAATTTTGGGAGTTAACGGATATGAGTATGATAACCTTTTATTAATAAAGAATGAGGTTGGATAATGCAACAATTCAACGACTTTGACTGTGTTAAATGCACAAAAGCATGACCGTTTATACCTTATTTATATTACATACCTACGTATTTATATTACATACCTACTTCAAACTATGAATCTCTTAATTCATGAGCTAAAAACAGGTTTCTTTTTCGTTTTGTGCTGAATGTTGACGTTTAGTACAATTTATTTTCACTTTTGAGTTCTTTTTACACCGTTCGCTTATTCATGAATCTCACCGTACAGTTCTAAAGCAATCAAAGCACTGTGTGGAGCTACCGTTTCTGTTTGTATATATGACTAGTGAGCGTTTTTCTGTAATACATAGGTATCCATATTGATAGTCGAAGCTTTGGTTATTTGTTGTATTTAATATCCAATTTTGACATTTAATATGACAGATGCGGTTCAAATAAAATATATGACCAGTTGTCTTATGGCAATTCGGTTATGCTCACACGGATATACGCACGCAACGGCACATATATATGTATTAATCGCAGATTCAAGTTATGACGCACAATACGCATTTTTATTGTCCTTATGTCTTGACGCTAAAATATACCGTTGAAGATATACAATGTCATTATAGGGTAACTTAAGCAGTGAAAAGACGTTGACTCATTGTAGAGGACAATTAATATACAAAAAAAAAAGTTTTGTTTCTGTAGTTATTATGTTATTTTTGTGATTATGGTGAATTCCTAGGACCCGAAAATTGCTTTATTATATCCATATTTCACTGCAGTCACGGCCATGATGTACAAAGACGCATTCGGGGGAAATAAATACTTCACTATATATATCTATATATCAGATTCCCGACAACCGTGTTTTCTGTATAGGGAATCACATTGAATAAAGTTCTTCCGCACGCCACATATTGATTTCACCCATGTATTAGATAGAGACAAATATATACGAGTATGTCTGTAATTAATTTAAACACTTAATGACAAAATCATGTTTATTCACGTGTTATGATACGGAATGTCACGTTTTAAATAACGCGATCGGATTTGATTTCCTCAGCGGAATGTTCAATCTAGAATCTGCTGAGTACGTTAATGTAGCGTTATATGACATGGTTCCCAAACGCGACAAATGGTTTAAGTTTTTTGTATTGCATACAAGTACACAACGTATTTCTGAGATGCTAAAACGCCCTCGGAGCTTCTAACCTCCTCCACGCCCACCAAGCCCCTTGTTGAATATGTTTAAATATGTTTGAAATTTAGCACACAAAATGTTTAGATATACATCGAATATTTTTTGTGTAATGACATTGCTAAATTGGTTTATGGTCTACTGGCTTTTTGAAAGAGCGGACAAAATAAGGTAAGTTGCACGTGCGGACCGTGTTTCTTCTTGCGATCAAAGCTGGAGTTATTTGAAAATTTGTTCCTTAGAATGTTAGAAGTTTCAGTTAGGCTGAAATTTAAAAAAATAGTTTATTTGCCCTTTACCGACCCTAGATTTTACGAGAGGATCGGTCGGAAAAAATATTTCATTCTGTTCAATATATAATGTTCTTCATGAAGGACATGAAAACATTTACGCACAAATTTGTCGCCGAAGGAAGCATTTCGGAAGCTGTTGCTCCCGTCTGTCAGACACTTGTTGAAACCCCGTGTTTGTCTTGGAATGATCGCGATTTTTTAACGTGAAGTGAGATAATGCATGGAGATATTTTATTGGCGAAAATATGAAAATAAAAAAAATTTGTTTTAGATTTCGGCAATAAATGTTTTTGAGTCGGTGGTTTTTTTACGGTCGGTCGGTAAAGGGCAAACAAACTTACTTTTAATTTATGCCTTAGTGTATTACAAATGCTTCACATATGCATACATGGTACATATACTTGTGGCAAGATTGCTTCTGTCATTTATTAAGTTGACTTAATTGCCAGACATATTTCGTTTCAGGAGTTGTAAGTGCTCCAGAAACTTCTGGACCGGACAGTTTTGTGACTGGTGCAAGACCCGAACAATCGAGAAAGCAAGCTATTCGGGTGTACTTTGTTCTTTCCATTGTACAAGTGGTATGCGGACTTTGTGCAGTAACAACTTCGTCTATTTCCGTACACTTCCACTCGGGAGGCGGAAATTTTCCGTACTACATCGGAAGTTTTTGTATTGCTGCTATGGTAAGAGATAAACGCCAATGTGCTAGACTTATAATTTATACTAATCAAGGTTATGATCGTAGCATAATTTGTTCAATGTTGTTACTGGGATATCTAGAACATTTATAATAATGAGAAATACAAAATTAATTCTTCCACAACATAAAACTTCACTGCCGGGCTCTTCAGCTTTAGTGAACGCGTGTGCAATTCATAAACCATCAAGATTTATAGTTTTTTTAAACATTTGAACTTGTGTTTAAATATTCTGTACAGTAAAACCTCATTTAGCGATCACCTCTGTATAACGACCACTACATGAAAGCAATCACTTTTCAGACAATTTCCTCACTTTTGCAACTTAATTATGGGACCACCTCAATATTAAGACCTATTTTCGTTTCCCAAAGGTGGTTTTAATATTGAGGTTTTATTGCACAAAGTTTCTTTGCTATGATCCCCAAGCTTTATTAACAATTATTCATATTTCTTTTCATGTTCGTCCTGCAGCTATTAACATCAAGTTGTCTGGCTTTTCGTGTGTATAATAAAGGGCCGCTCTTCTGTATAAGCAACCAGTCAAAGAAGGAGGTCATCTGTGCTGTAAGTTCACTCAGCTGTGTGATCAGTAAAATTATTATGTTTCATACATAAACAAATGATGCAACTTCTAAAGCTTCCTGGTTCCTTGTTGAATGTTTTTGTTAAATATACAGTAAACCCCCTAAAAACAGGAATTCTGAAATTAGGACGATTTTTCAAGTCCTATTTTTGCCTCCTATAATCAATATCATTTGTAGTTCATAAATTCTTTAGAAGAAGGGAGAAATAAGATAAGTTGCAAGTGGGTACCGTGTTTCCTTGGAAATGCCGATGCTTGAGTCATTTGAACATATTTGCTGGGATCATTATTAGTTTGTATTTGTATGTTTGTTCTGAGCATTAAACACCGCTATTAAATCGTCAGCAAAATAACTGTTATCTTTTTTGGATTCTTTTATGTTTTTGGTTTGAATAGAATTCGGTTACCTAAATATTCGGTCGCCATCGGACGAGGGACGTGTATGTGTGCTGGTCTTAACATTAAAAAAGTTAAACAAGTCTTTGTTCAGCCATTGTCAAAAGTACACTCACTTAACCTTTTGCCTCAGAAGCATATTTTGCACTCTTCCAAATTCAAAGCATACATTCAAAACATCAATTTAAGAAAATTGGGTTATTTCTCTCTGACAGAGGAAACAATGTGGCAAAAGAAGCCATTTCTCATTACAATCAATGGCTTCTTTTGTCACAATGTTTTTAAATGTCATCTGCTTCAGATGCAGGCAAATGCTGTATTATGAGGCAAATGGTTAAACGAAATGTAATCATTCAACAAGAAGGCACAGTCGGCCGACTGTATTTGTTATTTGTAACTCTATTTTTCAGTTAAGTTGGCATAGAATTGTATCATTCTTGATGTTCTTCGGGTGTGTATTTGGTCTGGCTATCATATGGATGTACGGATTATGTATGATGGCAGAAAATGACTGTTCTTATGAAAACTATGAACGTGAGAATAAAATCATGGCCTATATAGCGTTTGTTATAGGAATATTAGCACTGTTCTCATCAGCAACTGGCTTATTGATCGTTCAGAAGTATGGTCCTGCGTTTGGAATTCAGATTACATCCGGTCAGCGCGGTGGACTGCGCTATGTTGGCTTCCGGGATAATATTATTGATGAATTGCGTCGTCAAAATGAACAGATGCAACGTCAGCTTGATCAAGTTCACAGTCCTAATTCAAATATGCCACCTGGACTTCAAGGTATTACAAATTATGGATTCGAACCCCCTACACCTCCACCATACAGTCCTACAGCTGTAGAGGTCAGTCTTAGTAGCAATGGTGACAGCTCAGTATCCCATATACAACAACAGAACTCAATAGCAACAACATCAAGTCCTACTGCGGAGGATCCGCCAAAGTATTCTGAAATTGACATAGGAGTTCTCCCTAGTGAGCCACCTCCTCCTTATAAAGAGTCAGAGGACAATAATGACAGTGATAGTACTAGATGATGATAATGATAGAAGCGAATGAATATATGTGTTCAAACTATACAGAAAAAGTGCTTTTAGTACAATGTTTTATTCTGCAGTTCCATTTAGCCAGAAAATACATGTTGGAGATTTTGCTTGTTGGTAACCATAATTCCTGGTTTGTTCGTTTTATGAACATTTCATCTGTATTGATAAACTGTAATTCATAAACACAGATACTTTGTGCTATACTTCTTACAAATTGACGCATTAATCTACGCATTTATTCGATGCTGTTTTATATCTAAACCAAAGACTATCTTAGTATAATACCAGTCAATTAAAAACAGGAACGTTCACTAGAGTTCAAATCCCGGTCGAGGCAGGTCATACTCTTCAATAAAAATTCGACAAAAATTTCGATTTTTTATATGGAGAAGTTACCGGCTTCTTGTGGAAGGGTAAGTTTGTACTGGTTAGTATGTAAATCAGGAAAACTGATTAGGTGAACCGGCTGTCTTAGGTTACATAACTGAAAAATTGTTGAAAAACGGCGTTTAACCCAATGAAAAAAAAAACGTATAAAAAGTGCGTTTTGTTACACTAAATTTGCGGGATAGTATGTTTGTGATCAGAAATCCATTATTTAATGATTAGCTGGGCTTTTATATGCGTCATGGATGTCAAGCAATCATTTTCTCGCAGAGTTCGAAATATGCTCTATATGTCATGTTTCGCAGTAATCTCCCTTTACGAACTATCAAGAAATGAAAACTTGTGCCCGCTGACTCTGTTGCATTGAACGGAGATTAGTTTATCAAGAGACAGACAGACAATTGAGTAGAGATAATAAAACGCGAATATGGCTGCTTGTCTTCAATTCTAGGATAACAAATGTTATGATACAACGCAACTCTGCATACAATCATTACTTACTATATTCATGATGTCAACTAAATTCATTGAGCTCGTCTATCACTACCGCAGCCATTGTTTTGTGTTTCGGTTTTTGTTGCTACAGCTTGTATCATGTTTGTTAGGTATTGGTATATAAATCTTTTCGTGTCCTTAAACAACCAATTTCGCATCTTCCTTAATTAATACAAGGGGAGATGAAGAAAGAGACTTTATTCATTATATAGGATCAAGTTTATAGAAAAAACTTAGATATTTCATAAATGTCTAAGTGGATATACAGCTTCTAATTTGTTGTCGATCAAACTCACTACGTTATGAATTATTTTCTCCCATCAGTAGAGACAATTATGAATTTTGGTTGTAAACACGAAATCATATTAATATTTTATTGTTATTGTGTATTGTGCTGTGATAGAAATCGATATGATTATTTGTATTAAATGTTTATTTAATCTAGTTTAGTATTTATCAATGTTTTGTTTCACATAATAATGAATTATTTAGATTCCTATGTTTGAATATTTCATGTTATACACGTAATATGTATGATGTACATACATTTGAAATAAGCCGTTTTATTCATCGTTGTAATGAATTGCATGTACATTCCATGATACAGTTGTTGTTTTTTAAAATTGTATAATAAATTTATATTTCAGTTAATCTTCGTTTAACTCTTTCTTTTCTCACTGAAGTTGGTAACAATGACTTTTATTATGCTAATACGGCAGGACACGGTTAAAGAGAATTCATAGGTACACGAAATATTAAAATTAGTTCACTATATCCATATTTCACTACCCATTGAAACAAAGAATGACTTGCTTAGGTAAAATAACTACAGTCAGGCCTGTGAAGAAAGACCAACCTTGGGAAAGAAAAATGTGGCCTTTATTGACAGATAGTCTTTATTCGGAGGTCAGTTTGTTCTAAATAGACAGTTATGTTTTTTTCAAAGAATGGTCTTTATTCATAGGGTATGGTTTTTTGTATATTTTGCTAAACTTTAGTTCACTATAACCGTGTTATACTGTATGTAGAAGAATGTCTTTATCTAGAATATGTGATTCGTATTGCGGCAAAGCACGGACTCTTTGAAGTACAAATATCTCACAGTAAGGGGAATGTGTACATGTCATTACCTTGTGCATATTGCAACATTCCTTGCAAAAACCTAGTTGTTTCCAGGGTCCAACTGATAAAACTTATGACCAGTCTCCTACCTCAAATATCAATGTCGTGTTCTCAATATTCTCAAGTTAATTACATTTTGTATATTATTATTATCATGAATTATAGAATTTAGTATACTAGTCAATTGATAAAAAATATTTACTTACACGTATTGCAAACAAGCAAATCGATCTGATATAGTGTGCCAACAAAAAAAAACAGATTTGAGTACTCAAGTTTAATGTCTCCAGACACAAAATTCATTTGCATTTGTCTAACTGACTGATACAGACTATACTCTGAGATTAAACTCAATAAAGCTAAGAGAGTGGAAGGCAACAAAATATTCAATCGCGATATTAGTTCAATAAAATGTTTTACTTGTACATTTGTTCAAACAAATATATTTTATCTACATGCATCATAGTTTAAAGAACTAAAATTCCTCATGTTATTATGGAAAGCGACATTCAATTATGCAAATGATTAGATATAACTGTGATTCAAGTAACATGGTAAAACTGTTTGGACAGGAAATTTACATGATTTACATGTTACATGTAACATATGACTTTTAATGTTAAATATATTGTACTTATTATTTACGGGTTAAATCAGACATAAATGGCCTTTCATCTTTCCGACAGTACACAAATGGCTCATGATTACAATTTATTTGCGTAATAAAAATCGTAACACTTAGAATACGGATAAAAATGTAAGGAATGGCAGGTTACCTTTGTCACCGAAAGTTATTACAATGTAATTTAGAGTGCGTAAATGAAGCACCTGTGAAAGGGGTAATGTACTGAGATAAAATCTCAAAGGCCTTCCACAAAGTCGACCATCACAAGTTAATTCTCAAACTAAAAAATATGGGCGTTAATCAACAGATATCCACAGAGATTAAGTCAATACTAAGCAACCGCAGCCAAAGGGTTGCAGTTGAAGGTCATACCTCCGACCATTTGCCAGTTTCATCCGGTGTCCCCCAGGGTTCAGTCATTGGACCCTGCCTGTTTCTGGCATATATTAATGACTTGCCTGAAACAATCAAAAGTAAGACCAGGTTATTTGCCGATGACACTATAGTCTACCAGACAGTCAAAGGACAGTCAGATGCGGCCACATTACAAAATGACCTTCAAAAACTAGAACTTTGTGAACGAGACTGGGCTATGGAGTTCAACCAAGACGAGTGTGAGGTGCTTAGGGTTACCCGAAAAAAAGAACCCTTTGATCTTCCAATACACCCTTCATGGAAAAACACTAAAATCAGCAGAAATTGCTAAATACCTTGGAGTAACTATTTCAAAAGAACTAAACTGGACCCACCATATAAATAACATCACCTCCAAGACAAAAAACTCCCTTAGATTTATCCAAAGAAACATCAAAACCCATGACAGGCAAGTCAAAACTTTGGCATATGTAATTTTTGTAAGACCGCAACTAGAATACTGCTCAATAATATGGCACCCTTGGCAGAAACATCTAACCTATAAAGTTGAAAGTGTTCAGAGAGCTGCGGCTAGATATGTTTGCAATAATTTTGATTTTCAAAGTAGTGTCACACAAATGTTATATAATCTTAGCTGGCCCTCCCTAGAAAGCCACAGACTCCATTCCTCTCGTAAACTTCTCTACAAAATCCAGAACAACCTTGTTCATGTTGACCATGACCACCTCATCCCAACTAGAAATTTGAACTTCCTGATCCCCCAGTCCCGTATCCAGTATCACCTTAGCTCCTATTTCCCCAGAACTATAAGGCACTGGAATATTCTCCCATACCAGGTCAAATCCAGTCCCAGCCAAAATATCTTCAAGGAAAGGCTGGAGACTGCTCCTTTCTAGCTCCCTATATGTTTTTAATTTTAACCTTGCACTCGTTAATCTGTAAAGTTTTATGTTTCAACTGAGCGCTTAATACTTTTTAACACAGTTTTCCTGACAAGTGCTTCCCAGTTATAATCAGTATTGATTGATCGGGAGTATCATGTAGAAGTAGAAATATCGTGTCTGACCTGGGACCAATATACACATGTTGGTTCCAGGTATCATAAGACCTTTGGAATTTATTTTCCTGTAACCATTAATTCTTACGACGAACGACTTATTCTCACGGTGATCTTTGGATAAACACCTCTAAATTCTACGTGGAAAGTGTACGAAAACTTTTATTCAGAAAATGAGAATGTCATCGGTATTATTTACCATCGGGATAAGCCTTTGTTTATTCAATTTAATTGTAAGTATGTTAGAACTATTTTTTTTCGTGCGGATTATGAAGCTGCGATGATACGAAGGATTACTTGTAGTGGCGTATTTTCGGATAGCTGATATATTTCGGATACAATTAT
This sequence comes from Lutraria rhynchaena, assembly GCA_008271625.1. Classification (NCBI taxonomy): domain Eukaryota; kingdom Metazoa; phylum Mollusca; class Bivalvia; order Venerida; family Mactridae; genus Lutraria; species Lutraria rhynchaena. The sequence goes on along the minus strand of VIBL01000073.1, from coordinate 2,102,176 downwards.
CTAATTCAATTATCTGCCTAACACATTAATTGTTAAATGTTTGTTTTGTATAAAATATTTCACTGTGCACTGTATATGATGGATATTTGTGTATCCGTTGATCAGCAATGAAACATCATTATAACCTTTGACCAATATTGGTCCCAGATATAACTGTGGATTCTATTTTACATCAGTTAATGCAATTATGCTGTTTAAACATTATGAACGCAAATTTAATTCATTTTTAAGTATATAAAGTACTTGGATTGCATATTTTTTATATTACAGAAATAATTTTTGATATTTTTATGTGATATTTATTGAAAAAATAATGCAAAATCCTGCACAGTAATGTTGGTTTAGATTGTTGCAAACAAAAAACATTTTATATAGCTTTAATGTCTTAATAGAAATTAGAATTGTGATTCCATTTCTTTCAGAGTGGAGAGAAGGCAGAAATCACAAAGTTTGTGTATTTTGATGTCACTGTTGGAGATAATGATGTTGGGAGGATTGTAATTGGTTTGTTTGGTGGTGTTGTTCCGAAAACTGTTGAAAATTTTGTACAGTTAGCTACTCACGAAAAAGGTTTTGGCTACAGGGGTAGTGCCTTTCACAGAGTCATTGAAAATTTTATGATTCAAGGTACAGTATTAAAACTAGTAGTGTAACGGTTTGCCTAACTTTGGGTGCATCCAAATGTTCAGATTCGGTTCAATTTTGAGTATGGTTTCCCAAAATTTCAGTTTTGAACATCTAAATTTGGTCATTCACCCATGCAGTGCTATTTTGACCAATCAATGATCAATTGATGCTTTCTTTCACCTATTTATTTGGCATAAAATAATTTGAATTATGTCAGGTTATTGCTGAGGGGCCTCTGGGATTGAGTGATTTTAGTTTCTTACAAGTAATCACTGCTGTGAGTTCAAATCCCAAGAGTGACCGAAATTCACAGGATGAAATCGGCTCAAAAGTGGTTGGTAACTAAATTAACTAAGGTTTTCATTTACTTTGCAATACAGTGACCATTAACTCAATATGGTGGTCATTTTTATTGCTTTAATACACCAAAAATGTTTTGTGTTTGATGTCAATGATGTAGTTAGTACATTGAATTATTGTGTATATTATTTTATTATTGTTATAGGTGGGGACTTTACCAACGGTGATGGAACAGGTGGTAAGAGCATCTATGGGGAAAAATTTGAAGATGAAAATTTCCAGCTGAAACATTATGGTCCTGGATGGGTCAGCATGGCTAATGCAGGTTTGTCATTAATTAGCATGTAGCATCAATAAGTTCTCCAAAATGATTGGCAGTTAGTAATCTGAGGTTGCTTTGTGTTGAGTCCTTGAAATCCAATAAAAAAGAAGTGTTTAATTTTCATTGGTATCTTGTTTTGTAAAAAACATTAATTAAAGAACATTTTGTTGTGACCCCAAATCCTATTTTTTTACTATTGAAATGTTTAGTAATATTTTATAGCCTAACATTTTCAGACATGTAGCATATTATTAATGATCAGGAAAACATATTTAATATGTATGACATTAAGTTTTCTTAATATGTTTTCTTTTCTTATATGTTTCATTCACGGGACTTTGTATGCTCTTTAAAAGTTTAAAGAATTCATTGCTTATTACATGCTTGCTCTTAATTTAATACAATGTATTTGTTTTCCTTGTTTGTAAATTATATTAAGCAAATACTCTTATTCGTAAATTGGTGCTTTATATAGTTATATATACATGTAGGTGAAAACACCAATGGATCTCAATTTTTTATCACCACCGTTCCCACACCATGGCTAGATGGACACCATGTGGTTTTTGGTAAAATTATGGATGGTATGGATGTAGTAAAAGAGATTGAAGGTATTGAGAAAGACGTCTATGACCGTCCACTGAAAGCTTGTATTATCAAAGATTCTGGACTCCTTACTGATCGTAAACAAGAGATGGTAGAAATTGTCACTGAGCAGTAAACTTCAGGCATTCATTTTACATGCACTTTCTTGATTATGAAATAAATGACATGGAAGTCTCTATCTTCTCTTTATGTGTTTTAGTTTATTCAATGTATTTTAGTACAGTTTAAATTACACAAATGTTTTAATTTCTAATTTTCTCACATACTATTCTTTCTACTGTTGTTTTTTTCTTGTACTTTTCTGTATATTTTCTACCTGTTCACACAGATCTGTTTGTCCCTTATTCTCACGCAGGGGTGTAGAAATGTTTTCATGTACCTGGTATGCTACTAAAAGTAGAAGGGAGAGCCTGGGAGTTCCCCCAGTGGGGGGGACTGTTTTTGGAAAAGTAGCCGGCGAGAATGCTCAAATAGCTGGTTGATTTTTCTAGCTTCTGGCCCATTTTTTCACCCTTGCTTGCACATGTGTTTCTCAAGTTGTTTACTGTTTGTTTTAGATCTATTGAGAATGAAACTTAAATTAAGTTGATAATCAGTAGTTCCTTTTGTGCCAAAAAATTTCCTTCAGGAAAAATGTTGACTCTTCGAATAAGGCTATGAAACATTGGTGTTCATTAAAGTTTTGTGTTGCTGTAGATTAATCTGTATAGCTGAATTTTAAAAACAGTCCTTTCTAAGAGTAAGAAATTTTATTGATGCAAGGGAAGTCACATGTGTGAAACTTTGTTTCAGCAGAAGATACATGTATTTATATGAAACATTGTTACATTAGGAGATAAGATTAAAGTACTCAGTAATTTTATCAAATTTAAACGATCAGTATTTTGTTTTCATTGATGTGTCTCTTAAGGAAAGACTAAGATTTGTTTTCACTACTTAACATACATTTAGCTTTCAGACTGCCGTACCATACAATATGTGTTCATAATAGTTCTTTTTCAGTATATGTTATGGTTTTATTACTTTTTTGTCTTGTGTAAACTAGATTCAATGTGGTATACCGTCCATGGTAGTTTGTTGATTATCTCAATGCTGTTGCATTGCTCTATAATGATTTTACCCGTGATATTGTTAGTCACTGGTGCTGACTGTTGTTTGAATCTCCTTATTACTGTTTTTTCTAAAGTTGTCATTTGATATCAAGATTTTTTATTTGAGTGGTATATACATTATGATACTGACCTGACAAATTAGCTCAATATATTAAGTATTTGTTCTACAGATCTCATGTTTGTGAGTTCTAAATGTTCCTTCATGATTTGATTAAAGATATTATTTCTATGGCCGTAAGTCTTCCATCGTCACTGGTAATTCATGTTGAGAAGTTGGTTGCTACTTACAGAGAGCAAGGTTAGTACTGGTATAGAATCCAGGAAAGTTTGTTAGGTTAAATCCTCCACAGTATAGAATCCAGGAAAGTTTGTTAGGTTAAATCCCCCACAGTATAGAATGGATAATAAAACTGGAAAAAATCAAGTGATTATCTTTTATGATATTAATATTTGAAGTTTGGTAAAAAGATTACACAAATATTAATAGGAGATAGTGTTATTAAAGACAAGTACCAATACATTTGAAAATTCACATCTTTGTGTTAATTGTTTCTTACCACCAATTGTAACAATTGAGATATTACAAAAGTGATATTATTAGAATACAGGTACTAAAATGTGTTTGTTACATTTTCATGGCAATTGAAATCTAGTCCCTAGTGTTGGTGCAATTTTATTTGATGCTTTTGATTTAAGAGTTTAATTTAAGTCAGTTGCTTTAAAATGATCTACTTTGTTGCATTAAAAAGGACTGCATGGTTTAGGACAATGATAGATTTAGTCTAGATGTCACTATTTACAGTGAAGCACTTTTGTATACAGTTTCATAATTTGATAAAACATTTCTCACGGTGAAGTGCCTTTTTACCTGAAGCAGTAACAATACCAAAGTAATTTATATATGTTATGCATTTTGGATTCATGTATTTTGTTAGCAGGGTATTAATTTGATCATCAATATTTTATGTGCTGTTTTACATCAAGGTGCTGATAAAACTATATTTTTGTATATTCTTTAATGAATTGCTACAACTGTGTGTGTGTATGTATTTGTTACCATAGTGACTGAATAGTGAATAAAATGATAAAACTATTAATACGCTTGATTTAAATTTGTTTTATTGATATACATTTTGTATTATTCTTAGACAAGAGACAGTTCAATGTTGGAATGGTTTTTCATAATATTTTGACCTGAAATGTATCGATGAGCCAAAAGCATACTATGAATGTTAAAATGGTAAACTTCAGGGAACTGCCTGCCTGTATATAACCAAAGCATTATTGAAAACAGGCATAAAACATTGAAGAAAGAAAACACCTAATTTTTTAGTTAATTTATTAATACATGAATGACAAATAATCATAAACCTACACTGCCCAAGTAGATACAGATCCTGCACCTTCATCTAGACAGTGGGCCGAAACGTGCGTATGATCTTAGTGCAAGTTCTCATTGATAATTCAGTAAAAGTGATATTTAGTGTCACTACAATGCCAGTTTGAAATGAAGTTTGTGATAAACACATTATCCTCGGGAAAAGAAAACATCTACAACAATTTGTTGGTGGTCTGTATAACTGCGAATTTAATCAATTTAACTGAACAAATAATACACGTGTATGTGCTGTGATATACATGTGCTTATTTTCTTTTAGGAAAAAATCAACGAGATTGAAAAGATACCATACGACCCTTACTGTTGGATAACTATAAAAAAACGTAAGTTGAGCTGAATCCTGCTTTGGGACAGTGAAGGGACAGGCTTTCTTCCCATTGATGTTTAAAATAAATTATAAGGCATTTTAGCATATTTTTTTTATTTCTGCCTCCCCTGCTACTTATTGATTGAAATCAGGGATCTGAAAGTAGCATGTCCCTGTTGAAATGTTTTGTTGTATATTGATATGTATACACATAATTATTGTTGACGCTGCATGATTCAGACTTCTAGCTAGGGTTTATAAATATAGCTTTATATGAATGGAGTGTCAATTATTTCCGCATTACAAGTGGTGTGCATAATATGGTTCATATTAAGATCATTATCGTCCCACCATCTCCTGATTAACCACATTGATTAACCACTGCAAGATTTCTGAACTGAATATGTAAACACACTACATAAGAGGGTCATGTCAAATGTTTCTCATGTTTGGACAATGTGTTTTGCACTTTATACATGTATGCAAATGAACTTTAACACTAACAGAGGGATCCATACACTTCATGATCAAATAATAATACTCATATGATGTCAAAAGTGTTTTTTCACATCCCGATTTATGTAAAAATTGTTATAAATGAATATTTCTGTGGCATCAATTTGAAATTATTCTATTTATTTGTGTTCCTGGGACTTACATACATGTATGTTTATGTTACAATACAAAATTATCTTACACTTGGGACCAATCTACACATGTATATACGATATGTGTATATTGGTCCGAGTTTACACGAAAGCGTTTAGTACAGTATGAACACCAAACATTCACTTTCGCCATGGTCAGGGTTAAGACAAAAGTATCCTAATAGTTAATTTGTAATTCAGTTCACCAAACCAGAAAACTATACAAGCATACAGTTTCTACATTAATTTAACATTTGAAATTACACGAGTAAAGTAGGTTTACACGATGTTATTTTGCAAATATAAATTTATCCCACTGTTCTGAAATCACTGGGCCACGACCATGGTCCAGTGGTTAGTGCGCTGGATTTGTAATCCGGAGATCCGGGTTCAAATCCCAGTCGCGGCAGGTCAAACCCTTCTATGAAAATTTGACAAAAATGTCAATTTTTCTCCATAAATTATGTTGAGATGTTACCGACTCCTTGTGGAAGGGTAAATTAACATTGGTTAGTATACAGTCCAGGAAAACTGGGTTGGTGAACCGGTCGCCGAATATAACTGAAAAATTGTTGAAAAACGGCGTTAAACAATGTCACATAAAAACAAACAAAATCTGAAGTCACTGATACTGTTATGTTACACTACAAAGCCGCAATTGTTCTTGAGAAAAAAAACTCAAAATGTGATCGCAATGCGCCTGAATTCGATCCATTGTAAGAATACACACTGTTTCAATGTTACTGCACCTAAAACTGATATCAAGTAACGATTAATGAAGTGTTCAAATCAATCATCGACGTAACCCGCGCGAAATACAGGGTACCAAAGTACAGTGAGACCATCTTTAGTCACGATTTACATCAATTTATTCTTAATAAAATGACGGTTGCGATGTGTTGAAAAGCTTAGTATTACCTAAAACAATTATTTACAATATTTGTACGGAAAATGAGAATATTTAATACCACAGATTTGTATTTTTTATACGGTGACAGAATTATTCAAAGTTTAACATGCCCAGATAGTTCACATACATTAAGTTTAATCCCTGACGTGTCAGAGAAGCACTATGGAAGTGATGTACATGTACTGTATTATCTTACTTTTGTAACACCCCTATTTACTGATCACGTGATCATGGTGAAACTGATATGTACAGCCACATGAACAGTGTGTATACGTGGCACAGACTACAACAACGATGGAAGCTTTCTACAAATTCGTACATTTTGGATCTATGGTGTTGATGTTTAGTAAAATACATGTAAGCAAAAAGCTTTTTTATGCCTGCTTGATAATACTGTAATACTTAAATCTGATTTTGCATCAATTTGTGTTCAATTTAATTGAACGATATTTTAAGAATATCGCAGACGCATATAGTTTAATTTTGTATAGTTTAATTTTCTATAATTTAATTTTGTATAGTTTAATTTTCGTTTAATGTTAACAAAAGTGGCTTACAAAGAAAACTCTTGACAACAACATATGTTAATTTCTTTATACTTGCAATATAACTTCTTTACATTTAGTATTGTTTTGAAAGTCGGATATGATGGTGATACATTGGCACATACTTATACATCATTACATGTACGTTGTTAAATTATGGTGGGAAATAGTAGTACATGTATCTTAACACGAATTCATTGGATTTTCCTTTTTATTTTGTGTATGTTGTTGTTCGATATGTATTACACAATTAATAAGTAATAAAATATTTGATCAGCATTTGATTTATAATTTTCTGAAATGTTTGTTTATAATATTTGTGGCCAATAGAGAATGAACATGTTTATAATGATGATATTGTTACCAACTTTGATTTTATTATTATTCGACATTTCACCGTTTACAGTCCATTCTTCGAAACACATTCGTTCGGTACATTTGTTAAAATAAACAATTGTTTGTCGAAGAAGTCGTTTATGCTCTTTGTGAAAACAATGTAACTTGTTTCAGAAAATAGATCTTAAAATACTTAAATAACCTCAATTATTAATGTCATTCGACGACTAATTACGTAAGATTTAACATTAGACTAAACCCATCATTAAATAAACCATTTTTTGTAAATAAATGAAATAAATAGTATACATGTACAGTATGTCTGTAAAATTCACGCTTTTGAAGATGTGAGAGCTATTTAAAACAACAATAGTATTTCTTATCATTGTCTTGTTGGTGAAAACTTAGGTGAAAACCATGGAAACGGTTCAGCAGATGTCCACAAACAAATATCTAACGTTTACGGATCATGATATTTTAATGCAATAATTTCTTGTGTCCTGTAGAGTCGAATCTAAGCTATCGACATAAACGGTCTTATTATCGCCATCTTTTAATTAAGACCACCTTGAAAGACAACCACTTTATCACAGATGACCTTGACCGCAGGTTGAGCTGTAGATGTATAACCTATTTTGACGATCTTTGCGTTTTCAGGCTCAGGATACAACAGTCACAGACATCGTGTCCTTTGATATTACAATCGATGGACACGATTCTGGCACCATTGATATTGGTTTGTTTGGAGACACGGTACCACTCACTGTGAATAACTTCATCGCGCTCGCTGGTGGTGAAGGAGAATACAAATATGAGGGTAGCATATTCCACAGAGTGATTGATGATTTTATGATTCAAGGTATATCATGAATATAAAAAAAACGTAGAAATGACAACTTTTTATTTTGGTTATGAGTCTCAAATTACATATTGAGATGATAAATAATTAATTGAATAATTGTCAGTTACATTAAAAGACAAAAGGAACAAATTGCTAATAAATCACGTTTAAGATGAAATATTGTCTAAATACTCACGCCTATGCCCATGTTATTGTAAAAAGTTTTACTATCAAACCATCGCCAGATTTTTTAAATTAAACCACCACACTTCCATGTGTTTTCCTGCAGAAGGGATGATTGGGCGTGTATTTCGGTATTGTGTTGTTTTATATAACTTGAGATGTGAATTTTTAAAACTTAGTATTCCGTCCACACGAAGCTGTCTTATATGAACACCCAATGAACGATCAGAGTGTATGGTAGTTCCTTTAAAAACATCATAGAATGTAATACTATTGAAAACTGATACAATTGTAGGAAGCATCCGGTAGTTGATTTGATTCATGTTTCAGGTGGAGATGTGGTATTTGGTAATGGTTCTGGTGAGGTTAGTATATATGGTGGAAGATTTGATGATGAGAATTTTCTCCTGCAGCATTACGGGGCTGGATGGTTGAGTATGGCAAACGCTGGTAGGTTCTCGTTCCAGTTCTATGCATGAGTTTTTTTTATATAAGTCCATTGTTGGTTGACGAAAGGCTTAGTTACCATTGACGTTTAAAAAATTTATATAGTATGAGGGGGTAATTTTGATAAATATATGTAATGTATAATTAATATAATGACTTACAAGGATAAAGATTTATTGAAAGTGTTTAAAGGATCTGTTTCAGCATTGTATTAGTTCCGAGAAAGTTTTGATCAAAGATAAGTGACTGGCAATTCTTTTATTGTCATCAGAATTTTATATCATGCCTAGAAAAGTGATACACGCAAATGTATGTATATTTCAATATAAATTAACATATTACAATCGCCATTATTGTTTCAGGAGTTAATTCAAACACGTGTCAATTTTTCATCACCGCTCGTTCCACATACTGGTTAAATAATAAACACGTGGTGTTTGGTAAAGTGTTACGGGGTATGTGGGTACTTCGACAGATCCTGAATGTGGAAACCGACCCTGAGAAAGACAGACCGAAGGTAGATGTAATCATATCAAAATCCATCGTCAGTAAACCGAAGGAAACATTTACTGTTTCTAAAGTTGCTGCTGATTGGATGTCGTAAAATATGACGTCATCAGTTAGTCTCGATGTGATTGAAAAATTGTCTTTTTACAATATCTCTAGAAACAAACAAATTCATAATGATGTAGGATGACTCGAGGAAGTTTTTTTTTTCTTTTTCTTCTGTGAAATGTTTACATTCATGTACAAATACTTCGATTTACAGTATGGAGTTGATCCATTCGAGATCTGAAATGTTTTGGTGAGGACGACCTTCGTTTGACATCAAAATGAAACATGAAACATGCATATATGTTAATGCAATCTTTTGTTACTTTTTAACTTTGTATATTTTTCATTCTGTTCTTCATTCATTTATTCATTCTCATTTTGAATTTCATTAATTTAATTGTCTATGTGATGTGAGCAGGTGTGCTCGAATTCGTCCATATTAACACACTTCAGAAACCGTCCACAAGCTAGGACCAATATATCGGTCCCAGCCACAAATAAACTCGTCACATTTCACTAATAATTTGTAAAATGCAACGTACAATACTTTATGTTGAAGCTTATAGAAAGATTTAATGTTGATAATAATTCCAGCTTTTCTTTTAGGGGTTGATTGTCGTGTTTAATGAAGTTCGCCAGCAATAAAAAGGCTGCCCGCTGCCCGAATGTATTGCTGGTGCACACTAAGCGCAATTATTCAAAAATGTAATTAAGGGGAGTAACTGTTTGTGTACGGATCGAAATATGAATAGTAGTTACCTCCCTTGTCGTAAAAAAAGACAACCCTGCGCGCACTGCTACATTCCGTTAAAAACTCAGCGGATTTTCATTGATCTATCTACATGCGAGATAGTTTGATGATGCAAGTAGTCAAATATTTTTCATCAAACCTATGAAATTATTTTACATCAATTTTATTCTTAGCGACGGTGTGCTTCTGAAATTATTGCGCGATTTTTCTTAAATGTGACCATACAAAACAAAGCTGCATGATAGTTCTTCTTTGCGACCAATGATAATTTATTTTAATTCCTTTCTTGTATTGTTTTACTGCATCTCGTAATAACGTGCTTCATTTTTTTATTATTATAGTTTTACTGCATTCGACTTTGTAATGTTGCATTTTCTACTGTGATTGAAATATTGTTAAACCAATTTGATAATATTTTTACCATTGTTGTATTATGTATTTTGAGTAATAAACTTTTTTTCGGACTTTCGACGTTGTTTTCGGGGGAGGGAGTCGTGGGTTTGCTTGTTTTTTTCGCGCCGTTCATTATCTGTCAGGATATTTCTGTTTCTAACAGCATCACCAGTTAATGCCCTTGTGCTTGTGTTAAAGCCAGAAAAATAGTCCTGTTTAAGGTTACCTAACCGACACTACTTTTTGGAGCTGACCCAAAAGTTTCTAATTAGAAAATTCAAAGTATGAAAATATTTGGGTTGAATCGTAGCTCTAATGTTTAGAAAAAAAAATGTAAAAAAAACATACCTTATTTATGTCAAGTAACTGTAAACATGTCTGCATTTTCTAGCCTAAGCAATTCTTCTGAAAGCAACTACTGTCATATATTTCCCACGTGGTGTGTCAATCTACAATGGATAACAATGACCTTGGGGACACAAATGCCGGGTCAGGAAATCGAACCTGCAACCTCTAGTTGTGTTGGCTCTACAGAAAAATTCTAGATATTTTAATACGTCCTGGCTAAAACATCATGCATAACACATGTGGATTGAATGAAAGTTAAATTCATTCCCAAACATCTTAAAGTAGGTCTAATAGGATGTTATGCTTGAGAATCATCTATCCATGAATTGTTTAAACTATGTCAATTACATTACATTTACTAATGTCCCAAATGTGTAATTCACTCTGACTATGAAGTCCCCGTTGTATGAACTGTGGTGTGGATTACCTACTCCTAATGCAGCAGAGAGACATTGAGTGTACGCCGGGAACCAGGCTATATTAACTGTAGCTTTTGAGCCAATACTTTTCAATTCTTGCACAATACGAGACGCCGCACTTTAATATTTTGATATACTCTTCACAAGTTGACATAAATATAAAAAATGAGTTTTTACAAATAAATAAAACTAACAACACTTCGTGTATCGCAAATTCAATATTCATGTACTTTTGGCGCATGTACGTGAATAATAAAAACCCACTTAACGGCCACTTCCGCAGAAAGCCACGTCATTACAACATCCACTTATTTTCCGACCGGTTTAAATATTTCTTCTATACATTGTATTTCGACCAGACTTTTTGGTTTAATATAGGAGTATATTTTGGTGCTTAAGGTGGTTTTAATATCGAGGTTAAACTGGATTTTGTTTTGCTTGCTATTGAATCAATATTCAGATTCAACGTCCGTTTCAGATAGCATGTGTCGCAACCGTGTTTCAGTGGTTAGTGCGCTGGATTTGAAACCCAGCGGTCCCGGCAGGTCATACCCTTCCATGAAAATTGGACAAAAATGTCGTTTTTCCTCCACATATTTCCTCCATGGTCCAGTGTTAGTGAACTAGACTTGTAATCCGGAGATCCAGGTTCAAATCCCAGTCGCGGTCGGTCATACCCTTCTATGAAAATTCGACAAAAATGTCAATTTTCCACCATAAATTACGCGGAGAAGTTGCCGGCTCCTTGTAGAATGGTAAGTTAGTGCTGGTTAGTATACAGTCAAGGAAAACTGGTTAGGAGGGACGGTAGCCGTATACAACTGAAAAATTGTTGAAAACGGCGTTGAAAACCCAGTTACCATGTCACATGAAAACAAAACAAAGCAGGTAGCATGTTAAAAGTATATTGTTCGCTGCCTTCATGTCTTGCCTTGCGAGATCGACAGATGACGATTTCTCACCGTACTAAATAATGCCGGACCCGCCATCGAAGGATCAAATGAAAAACGGAGACTAAATGACTAAACTACTTCACTGATTATCCTAACGTTATTGTTCTTATTTTGAACTGGTTCCAATAAACCATTAGCTATCGTGGAAGCAAAGAAATTTCATTAAGATGTGGTTCGTGACAATACTTCAAGTTCTTTGATTTCAAACGTTTTAAGCTTTAATGCTTTAAAATAAAAGAACTATCAAGATGATCTCGGTGATTCAATTCATTCAGAATGAAGTTTCTTCATCTTTTAGTTCTAAAACATTTACTGCTCTCTGATATTCGTCAATGTACCCACGTGCAGTACGCATCAATGACGCGATTAAGATGTCAATGTTTATGCAACAAGTCATTATATTATCAAAGGTATTTCTCAGGTGATGAAACAACGCACAGCTTGTTAACATGTCTAAATATCCAGAGAGAAAAGATACGATCCTTACTGTCCCTGTATTAGTTCCGTAGGTTTTGCTTAATTGATTTTATGATGACAATTTGTCGTGTCTGAAGCCTGGAACGACTTACGTCTCATGTACAGTTCAACATCAAAGCGCTAATTACGGGACAGTCTTATCGTTTTCCTTTGAAGTCTCGTTTCATGTACGGCCGATCCATTTTCCAAACAAGTGGACAATCCATTATTAATCTTCTTATCTTACGACACCAGCATCTTTTATTCTCATCAAAGCCTGATCATATTTGTTCATAATGCTTTTTTCCTGGGATTGAATGTCGCATGCTGATTGTTGGGCCCCTATACATATTAGAGATCTAGGGGGGTTTCTTTTCGAAATACTTGCGTAATGTTAGTGCGGTTATCCTTATGGAGACATCGATGAAATGTTTAAGGGATGCGTTCTACGGTAGTTATAGGGGTATAACATGCATTAGTCCTGTAGATCAAATCAACGCTAAATTTTTGATACGTCTCCGTAAAATTTTAGTGAATTCCTTGGCCCTGTCGGGAAAAATTCCGTGGATTTTTAGCGAAGATTTAAGTCAAATTGTATACTTCACAATAAAGTGGTATTAAGAGAATTTTGCCGTGTTGTTTTTCTTTCCAAAGTACTTGTGCTGCGTTTAAATTCTGTTCGTCGCTCATGTTATATTCTTGGAGGCAGTTAGATCTGAATTTTTTTTAAGACGACCTCCTATTTCTAAAATAGTGCAAAAAAATCTTCAGCGTCTTAATATATTCGCTATTCATACAAAATACAGTTTTAAGTGACTACTCAAAAATACATCAACGGTTTTACGGTTCAACGAAATAGAGTATAAAATTATCAAAAATCTTGTAACAAAACTGCAAATTAGCCAACTGACACATGAAAAGTTGAGACGATAATTAAGATTAGAACTGGTTATGGCTTATGTTGACATTCGTTAGTGCTAAAACATGCATTGTCCAGTTATTATCACCTAATGTACAAATATGCGTTTAGACAAATTAATCGTCTCCAGTCTGTCTATTTGAGGTGACAAAAATGTTTTTTAATCCACTAGATTATTATAATTATTACATTCAATACGAGTTTGATTGTGCTACATCAATTTGGACAAAGGAGCAATAAATTATCTTAATAATGTCTTAACACTTATTGACGCGTAATACTTGTATTTGCATGTAAAAACTTGAGATGAATAAATTATATAAAATATTTCAAAATTTTTCTAACTTACATTTTCGAATGTTATTGCTTTCAACCATTATAAATAACATAGTATACAATAAAATCCAAGTAATTACAGCATAACAGCACTGCAGAACTGTATTTTTTTACAGAATAACATCTTTTTTTCTTTTTTTGCAAAAAGGGGAAGAAAAAACTTGTAAACTGAATTTTATGGGAAAACTGCATGAATTTAAAAAAAATTCGTCAAAGGGAGATGCCCTGAATATAAACGGCCCCTGAAGGAAATAAAAAAAACTGAAACAAACGACAAACGAAGCTCTTATGAGTTAATAAATAATTAATTCTCTCTATATTGAAATTCATTTAACTCCGACATGTTTATATATATATGTATATATGAATTTCATTTTGATGGAAACGTTTTCTAATAACCGTCACATGTTCTGTAATCTTATCGAGCGATGCTACTTAACATAAACTAAGTCATGCATTAACTAATATGTTCTTATTGTTTCTGCATGGACAGGCCAACCAGTCAGACTGCCTATGAAAGCAAGACGTATTCGATCAGGGGTCGTCCTGCGGACTAATTCCGGTTGACTCTTTCTGTACACTGCAACATGGAACGGGGACCAGTTGAAAGCATCTGCGTTAGTTGTAAGACTACGCTATGAATTAAATCCGAGAACTGACATAGAATTCATTTTTTAATTGATTCCATCGGTGTTCAACATTCTATTTTCCGTCTATTATTCAATTTACGTGCTGCAGGGTTGACATAACGACAAAGGTTGTATGCGACATCGGCTGATCGTAAATAGATTTGATTGTCGTTGCTTGGAGACAATATAGTCTACAAATGGAATGACTGCTGGGTGTGTTTGTCACAAGCTTTTATGATCCGAAATTTACACAATAGTGTCATATAATGTAATAACATACTTATCTATAACAAACAATATGTAACCGTGATAGATAGTTTGTTTGTACGACAATAACCCGTAGGTTTTAGGCGCAACAGTTAACTGAATATTGAGAGAAGGGAGATAACTGCAGAACACTTATTACAAAATCGCGAGCCTTCAAATTTTATTTCATGAAGTAATCTGGTATCCATTTAATGCCTGCGTTAGCGTATCTGCGCGTATTCAGCGACCACAGGAACCAGAATAGGAGCCTGGTGGCAGTGGCGGTTCTAGAGGCTAGCGTTAGACATAGGCGGATCCAGGGGTACCCCCCCCTAAAAAAAAATTGCCCCAGCAAAGGTTTATTTCTATCATGAAATATAATATTTACATGAAAATATGTACAAATATATAAATGCAAAAAACTTTCGCATGCTACACGTGCAATAGGTTACAATTACACAGTAGATTAGAGCTCTAATACATTTTATTGTATACCCTAGCTGGGAAAGGATAGGTGATGTTCTGGAAATGTGCCTGAATCCCTTAGAAATGACCAAAACTCAGGAGCTTCCGTGGGCCTCTGGCCCGGGCTTCGCCCTGGACCCACCGGGAGGCCCTGGCTGCCCCCTGGACCCCTAGCCTACTTGTTCAGTCCCCCCTAACTAGAAATCTTAGAATTTTATTTAATCCTTATTCACTTTTAATGATTAACTAAGCGTGAGGGTGTTCTAATATAATTGATTTGTCATCTTAACGTCTTTTTCTATGGTCGTCGAGCTAGTAACTGATTGTACGGCAGATGAAATAGTTAAAACTAGCCCCCAGATACGCAAATGTTTGGTTCTTGAACAAAGGTTGCACTAAAGTATGCCAACTCAAAAGAATGTGTTGACTTCCGAAATTTTCCGCATAGGCCATATAATATGCTCAACGACTGTCGCATAAAGCGTGATACGTCGGTCCGGAATAATTCGCTAAAATATTTAATGTCAGTAATTTGTATCATTATGTTTGGGCTCAGTGAAATGGTATTACTCGGACTCAACTGACGTTTTGCAGAAAATGTTAAAAGATCTAGTCTTGGAATTTGAATATATGCTTTTAACCGGTAGCCTACATACGTAAATGACATGACCATATATTTGATTTTGGGGAAATTCTGTGTCACGGATGAACACTGGTGCTTGTCATATTTTCGAGGGGGTGCACCCCCTTTTACTCGCCCGTTCAGTTGATACAATATTTGCACTCGTGTTGAACTATTGACATGTGACCGGTTTATAGTTTACTGTGTGCCCCCTGTGACAAACCATAACTGATGAACGCTGCGCTGTTCTGAGATAGGAATTGTCGTCTTCGTGTAATCACAATTAGAAAGCTACATCAAATAATTTACGTTCTGTTTATGAAACTTTTATTTGAATGTAGTAAATATTTCATGTGGACGATTGATGTTTAAATATCGCTATCAAAGAGCGAGCGTGACTTCAAGCTATAGGAAAATTGATATTTAGTCGACTGTCTGAAGTCTATGCTAAAAGACAACGTTGAATTTCTGATGTTTTAATTATTTTCGAGCTTTCCCGAGAGAAATTCTATGTTGATTATTGAACCTCGCCGAATAAAAAATACCTTCATATCAGCAGCAATAATTTTGTAATTATTAAAAATCGTCTGCTTCATTCGTACATTACGAGATACATTCGGCGAGATCTAAGAGAACATATCTAGTCGGGTTTATTTCATTTGGAGGTGAATCAGTTACCAAATTTCACGAAAAGGTGATATATAAGTTTATAAGTCGTTCTTTCAGATTACTTTTTTTTGACTCAGCTTTGTGAAATGCTTATAATGTATTAGAAAAGGGCTACAATTGATCTTTAAATCGGTCGAAATATTATCGCAACAGGACATAACCAACCCCTGTGAGATAATAAACCGCTCGCTGTGTCAGTCAAACCGTAAGCCCCGCCCAATAACTGTGTAGAGCGTAAAACTTGCTCTCTTGGTTAAAGTGTATTTTTGTTTTACAGTTATTTGTCGGATTTACACTCGTGAACGCTGCTGCACGAGTCGATAAAACAAAATTGGATTACAGTTCATGTTTAATTATTGGATTTGTGTTGTTGCTTACAGCTATGGGTGAATGAAGAATGGGTAAAAACGGAAGTAAACACGGTGAGTCGGTCTAACGTCCGAAATCCCTTTGTGAATGAATGTCGGCTCCTTTGATGTGCTGTGTTGACTATCTGTTTGGGCAATACACACGACGTGTAGTTGAGGTGCGGCCGATATGGTACTGGGCTATCTTTCGGACGCTTAATGTGTACTATTATTTGACGATGAATATTGTTAATTGTTGTACAGTATTTATGTAAAACAGTTTCGTCTTAATTAATATCATCTTGTGAACTCGTACACTTGATGCAAACATCTAACTTTATTTGTTTTGGACATGTTGTCTTTGCCCCCTGTACATCGTGTAAACATGTAGTAAATATTGTATTTTTGCATGTATGTTGTCAATTAGAACTTTATCTCATACGCTAGTGTATACAGTTCAATTATAATGTTTAAGTGGGCTAGGTTAAATTTGTAATTCCATAACAATGTTATCAGAGCGACATACGTATCAGCCCTTTGTCTATGAACATAAGGCAATAATTTGTCTAAGAGGAGAATATTTAAAACATTCAAAACTTTTAGTTCTTACTTTCCTGATAATTTCAAATACACAAAATGGATGTGTAAGTGTTGATGATTAACTAATAGCTTTGGAATTCAATATCTTTGACCTCATTTATTTTATTTTTGTAAAATCAGCACTTCTAAAGTGTCAAATGCTACAACTGCAGCTATATCTTTTATGGAAGAGCTCTGGATATTAAATGTTAGGTTATCAGGCTTCTAGAAAGTTGCCGGACCGTTGGACATTTAAGGCAAGTTTTAGCAGGTCCAATAACTTTTCGGCGAGTACCGGGCCAGATGTCTGGCAGTCGGGCACGATTTTCAGCATTTTATCTCTTATTTATGATATATTCGGTCGGACAGATTTCATTTGGTCAGACAGAAATTTTAATTATTTATAAACCTTACCTGACCAAATGTCAGGTAATTATTCCAGCAGTTTCAAGACGCCAGCGTTATGGTCTAAAGGTTTCGGTGTATAAGATAATAAGAAACAAATCCTTGGCCATTACATTGTTGGTCAAGTCAGGTGGACCAAAAACATCACCTACCCTCATTGAGTTCAGCCTTAGTGTGTACTTGCTTCATTTATCTTATTCTTAATGTAAAACCCTTTTCAATAACACCAATACCAAATAACATCATAATTAAAAGTTGTTACGTATTTCAGATCAGCTGTAGCAAATTGCAAATTTGTTTCATTATACAGCATACAAGACCTTTAGCATGAACAATCTGTAGAAAATCAATGAGAAAATTTGTAGATCTTTTTATTAAGTTGTCATTGGGTCCCAATCAGCCACTGATCACTCTGAGCTACTGGTTAAATTGTATCATAGCATCACAGATGCTTTCCACCTTTCCCGCAGTGTTATATATCAGGAAATATTAATCAGACAACATCTGTAGATGGAAATATTGGGATTCATTAAAAGTGTTAGTTTCTTTGATATTACTGAATCACCCTAAGCTCGGTACAGACACAGAAATGATAGAATTCTGACTCATTAAAGTCAAATTTCACTGGTTCGTAGTGATTAGCATATAAGAGATATTGCATAAATTTGTTTTTTTCCCTTTTTTGCAATTTCCAAAAAAATATTTTTTTTACTTTTTGACGGTCCCATACACTATACAATTGTTAGATGGTAATTAGTTACAACATAATCGACCTAATTGCCGTTTATTAAATTTGTGTATTTTCTTATTAGCATATTTTACATACAGATGTAGAATTTCTGGTTACACACAAATAGGAAACTGGATCTGTTTATTAATATTTGTATAGTTTTTCCAACATTGAGGTGGGGAGTCTCAGATATATTGATAAAACACTTTGCAGATTTCATATCTTGTTATGAACTGTTTTCATCGCTTCTGTTGCCGATAAAGTCAAAGTGGTCAGGAAAAGCAACCCTCATGAAAATTAGATTCCATTTTGATGAGGTGCAAAAATGAAATTATGTTGTCTGAATTTCTTGCGATAATTTGTAGATTCTTTTTCTAAACACTTCATGCTTTTAGCTCTCTCTCTTACATTAATTTTGACTTCACTGGTTTCTGTAGTAAAATGAAGTATGATGTATTTTTATTTCTTTATCATTAAATTTATTTTGTTTGTTTATGAAGCAAATAATTCTGTTCTAATTGTTTGTAACAAGTTACACTATAATGTGGCCAGTGAATAATTAGTTTTAATATATCAGTGTTAAATGTATTATAGCTGTACAACTTTAAGAAACTTCTGCTCTGATTATATAACCAATACCTGCTAAATAAGAGTTAAGGTCCCTGGGGGGGGACTCTTATATAACTTTAACCAGGGTCCTGAAGAAGTACTTGGGTGACCTTTAGGCTTTACCAACTTAGCATTTCATTTGTGATATCAACATAAAGCTTAGTGGAAGTTTTTCCAGAAAGAAATGCAGTATGACCTGACCTGTTTTAGGGTCAGAATGCCCAAATTTATAGCAGTGCCTTCACTTTAATAGTGCCAAAAAATTGCTGAAATTTGTACAGTGATGAGTTTTATACTATGCCTGTGAATTAGTACCCTGTTGAAATTAAATATTTAGGTGCTGGGTACCATTTATCCAAAATGTATTCCATCTGATTGCGCAATAGTTCAAATTTAAAGAAACTGATGAATCAAATGGACCCTAAATACATGTCCCCTATTTTATCTTTGTTTCTTTAATGTTGGAATTGTATACACTAGCCATTATTATGTCAAGTTTGAAAAATTTTATCATGAGTGACTTTTTCCTGACACCAAGTGAGTGTAATAACCATGTGCATGTTGATCTTGTAATTAAATTGATTTTTTACCTACTGATGACCCTACCAACTGGTTGATATATTTTTTCAGCATGTGTGGTAGAATTATCAGTTATTTTGCAGAACTATTTCTTTGAATAATGATTTTTTGCAGAAATTTCAAGTTTAAGCAATAGCTCCAATTTATATTGCTTGCCAGGCTGAAAGAGTACATGTATATGTGTATTGATGCAATTTTTCAAACCTTGGTTGTATAATTATACTTGTTGTACTGACGACTTGTGACATATAGATAGCTGATGTAGTTCATTTACTCGTAACTTGATAAATGCATGAATTATTGTCACTTAAAGTAGATGTGATAATTTATCTTTCATTTAAATTGATGTCGTTGCAATTATTTCATTTCATGCCCCGCCTCTGCTCTGCTTGACAAACAAAAATGGTTAACAGTTCGCCGACCATGTGATTCAACCAGCCGTGAAGGTACGGTATATTCAATTAAATCAGTCATGGATATCACCATAAAAATCATCTATCTAAAGTGATCATATACCATCACATCAACTTATTGCTTGCCTGTCTTATGCTTCATTATATTGTTATATTAACAATTTGTGAATTGGCAAAATTTATTTTTCAGTTGATGTTAACATGGGGAAAAAAATAGGGCATTTTAGTCTATTGGCCAATGCATGCCTTCCTAGGTTTTTTTCACAGGAAGGAGAAGGGACCTTTTTTCTTAAATTTGGGGAAAATAACACAGTATTTTTGCAAAAAAGGGGAAGAAAAAACTTGATGTCAACTGAATTTTAGGGGAAAACTGCATAATTCTAAAGATTTTGCCTAAGGGAAGACACCTATAAAATATGGTCCCTGCTTTAGATGGAAAAAAGCCCTGCCTTCATTGCTAATTATTGGAATGTTTTATGATAGGTATTATTCATTTTTTATGTCTTGAATGTTGGATAATTTAGAAGATTTGACACTATTTATTTAAGTACGATTATTTGTTCTTAGTCTTCTGTTGGTCTCTTCAACAAGGATAACTTTATCTTACTGGGGTATTGGTAACTAAAAACTGTTACTACTCATGAAATTTGTACAGTTACAATGAATATTATTGGTGTTTATCTGAGTCTAAAAATCAGTAGTTTTCAATGGGTTTAAAGTAAGTCATCTGGCCATAATTTCGGACAAATTTTTTTTGATAAACATTTTTCAGAAAAAAATTAAACCGCTCAGATGCATTTCTTTTTCATCCTGTAACCTGAATGACAAGTCTATTTTTTTAGACCAGATGATCATGATTATTGTGTTGCTTAGCATTGTTATCATCTACCCTGAATGCTAACACAATTTCTGCTTGCACTTCATAATTCATTAATTGCATGAGCATCACTTACTGTAATTAATGATCAATGATTGTTGAATTGCTTATGCTGTTACAGCAAGATGCATTAATTACATGTGTTGCATGATAACAGTTATGTTAAGATATGAATATATGTAAGTGTGCCCTCAAGTTGTCTTCTGTGGTGTTACATTATATGCAACTGTTAAAAAACTAAGTGCTAGCATTTATTCTTTTCATTACATGGTAACACCAAAGATGAGTGCACTACTTTCAGGCTTCTCAAAACTGCTGGAAAACTTCCTGACATTTGGTCAGGCAAAGATAGGATTTCTGTCTGACCAAATGAAAATTTGTCTGACTGTATATATTATAAATAAGTGATAAATGCTGTAAATTGTGCCCGACTGCTGGACATTAGGTCTGGTATCACTGTAAAGTTATTGGACCTGCTTGAAATTTTCCTGACTTGCCCGACAGTCTGGCAACTCTCGGGAAACCTGTACTTGTGCAATTATCATTTCAATTTTATTGTCATCATTATAATATGTAACATAAGTTTGTGTAAATCATGTTTTTTAATTTGTATTATAATTATTACAGTTACTTTATATAAGAAATGGTTAACTGACGTCCAAATAACTATTTCAGTGATTTAAAAACTTGTGATGTCTGAGTTATTAGTTGAATAAATGTGCAAGTGATGTGAGTTTTTACCTATGAAATTAAATCATAAGAATGGTAATTTTCAAAGTAATGAACTTCAGTGCTCATTAAGCACATAAATTGCATGCTTTGAAATCAAAAGTACTGGTAATTCCTAATTATTAATTAATTTGTAAATTTTATTTTTTTAATTGTTTCATAAGTAATTAAGTGTGTGCGTTCCAGTCAATCATTCTGCTGTATTCTTTAACTGTTATGTAATATTTGTTTTCTTCAGTGTATTTAGGAAATATTGTTGGGAAAGAATTAAGTTCCAAGTTCATTGAAGTTTGTATGATTCAGCTGTAAGTTAAAAGGTTGACTGCAGCTTTAAAATGATATAATTTTATTACTTTTTATAATACATTAACATGAAAATTGGAAGTTTTCTGCAAGCCTGATGCAATTAACTTTTCCTTGACAAAAAAAAATGGGAATGGGCCTTAGCCTTTCATTTTTGGAAATTAAGCTTGATTTTCAGCCAAATCGTGAAAGGTAGACTAATTTTCAATCAATAAACAACAACTTACCCGGCACTTCTCCGAATTGAGAAAAGAGGCTTTTTGCAATTGGGAAGTCACCAAATATTGGCCTCTATTATAGAAGGAAAAAAGGCCCTGTTTGACATCGGGGTTATAGCCCTAGTCATGGACTGAAAATTAATTTCCAATTTAGTGGCAGATAATTGCTAACCTTCTATTATAATTAGATTATATGTAAAACATTTCAGTAAGACTCGCTGAACAAACAATTTACTGATAAAGATGATGATTTTAAGTGCTAGATGTATTTGATTATCAAATAAATAAGATATGTTCAATGTTCTTATGTTGATGTTTTCAGAGTGTTTCCTTGTGAATGCCCACCTAAACAAGACTTGGGAGGAACAGATTTGGAAGAAAACCACGAAGACTGGTTATAACCTCGCTAATTATAACATGAACCAGTCTATGTCGGTAAGTTGTTCATGAAACTTTAGCTTTGTATACCGTGTTTCCACTAACATACCTAGAAAATATAGGGTCGGTAGGTCAGTCAAAGTTTTTTCAGATAGGGCTGAGAAAAGTCCAGATCTGGAGAAAAAGATAGGGTTTGTTGGGTTAGTGGAAACCAGGAACTTTTTATCTTGTGCCTAATCTGATTATATTCTTATGTTAACATTTCTTTCTTGTGGTTTTCTTTTTGTTGAGCTAAGGGATAGTATTAGTGTATATTGTTGTATAGACATGACTCTTATTTGTGGTGGTATAACAATCATATTCTTTCATTTACAAGCCTACATTGAATGAAATTAAAAGCTTCTGGTACTTTGAAAACTACTCTTAGGATGATCAACAGCTGTGATTTACATAATTTGTCACTGTAACATAAGTTCTGGCTGCTGATTTGGTTCCTGGCCTATATTTGGGTCATAATTTCAACAGGTAGTGCATGCAGGTTTTAGCACATTACATTAATACCTGGAGAGTTTCTATACATAGTACATTGGTACATACCACAGCTTTATGTATGTATTGTTCATTTCTGTCATACATAGCAATATACTTGTAACAGAAGCCAAATGACCCTACATATATGCCTTTTTGGGTGGTCTTAACTGGCCGAAGTTGATAATACACCATTAGTTACTGAATATTGCCAAGGGATTAAGTCGAAGGAAAATGTTTTGATTGGAAATTGACATACAGACAAGCTTTTCATTACTTTGTTATTACCTTCTTACAACTGAAAAAAATAAATGCTGGGTTCTGATTTGGTATCAAAGTCTTTTTAGCCATTCATAGATTTTGGTTGAAAGAATAACACAGTCTGTAGTATTATTGAAGATTTGTTCAGCAATGTTTTAACGGTATTAGGTAAGCTTTGATCTTCATATAGAACATATCGGCTACACTGCTGTGGTGATAAAATTTCTTATGGAAATAAGAACACAAACAATGCAAAAGGGAGATAGTATGGTTCATGGTTAAATGAAGTAGAAAGAGTAAGGCCTTGCAAAGGGGTTTTATTGATGAAATGAATATTTTAATGGTAGGTTAAAAGTTGACTAGCTCTTTTTCGTTAATATGTGATTTTTTGGTATTTGAAGTTTATGAGTTTCTTTATAATACACAGGGATGGGATGATACCCTAAAATGTTTGCTGACCATGAGAATAGTGACTGAAAGGTGCAATTACTTGGTTAGCATGAAAATATGATTCACTTTTTAAGTTGTGGAGTTCATTTTGGCTCTCAGCGATTGAACTTGTTTCCTCATAGCTTAGCATATTGACCTTTCTTTTTGCTGTTCATTTGTTGTCTTCATGTGAAATAATATGTTTTATATCATAGAAATGTTCGTGGTTCTACATTTGACCCTTAAAATGGCATTTTGGCTCCTGAAATTAGTGAGATATTTCTGACTCTTGAGAATTAGTACCTAACAGGGCTTTTTTTCATGGATAGGGGAAGGGGCCTTTCTTAAATTTGGGCAAAAAATAGCACAGTATTTTTGCAAAAGGGGAAGAAAAAACTTGATGCAAACTGAATTATCGGGGAATCTGCATGAATTTAAGGATTTTTCCTGAGGGGATGACGCCTATAAACGACCCTGGCTGTAGAAGGAAATAAAGCCCTGCCTAAGGGTCAGATTAGTTTGAGATTTTGTTCACTCTTCAGGTTATTATGGGCCACAGGTCATTTTTGACCCTCACCTCTTGACCTCTTGTGAGCATCCTGCTTCTCAAAAATGTATTTCAATTCCTCTCAGTGATTCCTAGAAAGCAACACATACAGAAAGTCACACCTTCCCATAATACTACCCTCCGCCAAAAAACCACCAACCCAAAAGGCACCCATCTCACATATATATGTATAGGAACACACGAAAAATGGAGGACAATCTCCCAGAGGGAGCCATCTTAGAATAGATTGTAGCAAAGTTGTAGAGGGCTTAGACTATTTATGAAACTTGTTTGTAAAAAATCCTCTTCTTGGTGTTAGGAAAAAAAAGATAATTTCCAAATTGAAGAGACATTTATTATTTTGACTCAGGTTGAATGTTTATCTGACATTTGATCCTCATCATATGTGGTAGAAACTTCAAACTCTTAAAGCTTAAGGTCAGTTTAGTTTTATTTCAACAGATTTAGGTGTCATTTTTCACACAATTTTTCATGTTTTTTCTTCATCTGTATCACATAGACCAGACACATAGTGATACACATGATAGCTGACTTACTGAAGTGATGAAAGCTGTTTCCGTGGTAATGCTTTTTGAGATTATCTTATGAGATAGTACCCCATCATACTCTTCTCCCCAATGCGAACAGTACTAGAAAAAAAGCCATAACATTCTATTGTACAGAACATAATGTTACATATTCACATCAATGATCTGGAAAGATGTATTCTCCTACACATTAAAATGCTGGGTGTTAACAATGATGTACGAAAACATACTTGTTACTTCTGTATTGTTTTGATGTACATCGTTTACTGTAATTGCATGTGCAGTCGTAATCAAAGCAATGGAAATTGTGGGAAAATGGGAAATGTCTTTACTTATTCATAGACGATTGGTTCAATAAAAAGAACTTTTGTCTGGGATTTGTGTTTGTGTGAATGATTTTTTATGCATTAAAGACTGCAGTGGTTCTGGTTTGTTTGTTCATTCATTTTGATTCTTTCTGCTGAATTTTCTACCCAGTATTCAACTTCATACAACCAGTTTCAGTCTCTGATTTACTCATCATTCTTAGGAACTAGGCCATCCTAAAAAAAATTGCTTGTTTGCCGTTGCTGACCACACTTTTGGACTGGGTTGATCAGTAGAAGTATTATTTTTTATATTAGACACATGTAAATTGACCATGAAACTAGAGGAAATATTTTCAGTAATTAAGAAAGGAAATTTTATAAATAATTTGTATTCAATTTGTAGTGATAAAATTTTTCAGACCAGTGTTTTTTAGTGGGTTGGTCAGCAACAGCAAACAAATAGTATTTTAATTTAGGCCTTACAATAAGTGATAATGAACATAGTAGAAGCTACTGAAATTTTTAGAGCCAGGGGCATCTGTGTAAAGATATCTTACTTGGTTAGTTTGATATTTAGGAATTATTAAATTCATTTATTCAAATTCATTGATCAGTAATTTTATAAAAATAGAATATGGTTATTTTAATACAAAAAAAATACTTGATTTGAATTGAAGGAAAAAGCAAAAACATTTTAATTGATTATTTGTAGCCTGTTATTTGTAACAAATTTTTCATAATTTGAATGGAAGACATGAATCATGTTTTCATTTTGCTGGGTAAAATTTAGCTATTTTCATAGTTTGGCAATGATTGTATAGGTGGGTTATAATGTTACTCTACTTCTTACAGACAATTCTACATTCCATAGACAAAAATCTTCATTCAAAGACCCTTTGAGCTTATGTAATATCCAATATAATATAGCAGATCAAAGGAGAGACTTATACAAAGTGGTAGTAATCTGATTGGCTATCTTTGAACTTGTGGAACTTTTAAGTGACTTTGGGGTAAATTTCTTGTCTTTGGGTTCATAATACTTGCTTAGAGTTAGATCAGATCTGAAATTTTGTTAGAGTGTTAATTACACTATGTCTGTAATGTGCCACAAGTGGATGATCAAAGGTAATATCTGCTTGAAATACTGATTGTTGGGTCTCCAATGTTCCATTAGATGATAAAGAATTATTCACTATGTATACAGACTTTACAGTGATACTCTCTGACTAACTGATTTCATAATCACTGTCCATATATTACACTTTCAAATTGCATTTTTGTGAATGTAAATTTATGATTACTATTGTAATTACATGTAATAATTTTTTCTGGCTGGATTTTTTTCCAGTCAATTTGTCAGATCATGCAGTCATAAAAGTGTGTTACAGTACCTTAATACACTTGTCAATTGTTAAAAAGTTTTGAATGGATTAAATGTTTCAAAATACGATTTAGCTTGGAAGTTTACGATATTTGATTAAGACAGTATGATGATTTGCACCGTGTGTGGGAGTTTGGAAAGGGAAGAATTTGAGTCTGTACTGTGTATTTTTGTTTTCCACAAATTGTTTTCACAAACTTGTTGTACATATTATTTAATGATGAACAATTTAGTGTTGTCAAGCCTGATTTAATGACCACCTGTAAATGAAAAGCTATCATTTCAGCAAAGGTGACTCTGTAGCTCATATTTATTTTTGTATTGGAATCAACCTCTGAATTAAGGTTCACTGTGCATAATAGAGCATACAATTTCTTATGATGGTGGTTGTTCACTGGTTTGATTATATGATTTGGTTGAAATTATTTGAGTCAGCATGTTCATCTATGTAATCATGCACTTAGAAATTACTTAAACTTCTCACCAAGTTTTGATTCTTAATGGTATATCCTTGAATACAAGATTTTAGAGGTTATTTATTACATGGCTGATATTCAATTTCAATGCAATAGTAACCATAAAATACCAGACTTCTACACCTTTTACACAGGTATTTGCTATTCTTTTCTTTAAATTAACCACAAAATCTTTGGTTGACTTACTGTGTCTGAAGGACAAATTGTTAGTAAATTATGTCATATGATCACATTTGACTCGGCATAAACTAACAGATGATTGCTCACAGTGATAAAAATATTGATTGAAGTACAAAAATTGTACAGATGTTTAGTTGTTATTACTTCTCAATATTTTAATCGCCAAATTGTTGTTAAAATGAACGTCTAACATCCATTTAAATTTTAATTCATTGCCGTACAGACTTTAATGAAATAAATACACATACTTTTAAACTAAATCTTTTGCTTTCTAACATAAATTGAAGGAAAATAGGATAATAAATACTGTATATTTTGGGTATATGGGTTGATACTGGATGAAATAAATGTTTTATGATTGCACACTTGATGGTGCACAAGCATTTTGTATTATCAACTGTGACCTAGATTTTTGCGGATTTGGTTGTAAACAATGTGTTTACACTTCTTGTTAGGTTCACCCAGTCACGGAAAGTTTATTCAACTGAATGAATGAAATGAGTTTTGGGTTATAAGGTTGACACCAGAGATAAACTTACACACTTACACTGCTACTGCGCTTATAAAATGCACATTTATAGCATTGTATTCATAGCTTATATAGACACCAGTCAGCAGGCATGTTAGCAGAGAATGGATGAAAATTTGTTGTAAGAAATAATAAATATGTTTTATTAAATGCTCTGGCAAAAAAATACCCTCTAAAATTCCCCCAGAAATATATAGTGTAGGTAGGTCAGCAAACTTTTTTAGCTCACCAGAACTGAATGTTCAGGGTGAGCTATTAGGATGAGTAGGTGGATGCGCCGTCGTCCATCATCTGGCGTCAACAATGGTCTTCTCCTCAGAAACTACCAGTCGGATTTACTTCAAATTTGCTGTGCAGAAGCCTTTTAACGTTCTAACTGCAATTTGCTCATATTATACCAGTTGGCCCCTTTTAGGGGTCACTAGAGCTAAAAATATAAAAAAACTTTAATCATCTTCTTCTCATTAACCAATGGATGAATCATCACCAAACTTGGTCTGTAGCATCCTTAGATAAACTTTTATTTAAAAGTATTTTTGTCTTTGTTTTGTTTGGAAAAATTGTTAACGTGAAAATATCAGCATATCAAAAAAATTGGCCAACTTTGAAAGAAGTCTAGGGTCTGCAGAATGAAATAGTGTCTCAGTCAGGGTTTACTAAGTGGAAAACAGGAACTTTTGTATGCCACATGCTCATGCTAGTTTTGCAACATCGGTTCAAAATCATTATCGATTATTGGTTGGAATCGGTTGGTACATCCAATGCGATTTTCTTCTAGTGTAGTAATGTAATATAAGCAGACCACTAATGTTTTATTCTATTTGCCTTATGCTAGTTGGCATTGTAACATATAAGCATGGTGAATGGAGTGTGATATCCATATAAACCATTAACCGGACTCTATTAACATCAAATAACCTGAGGGATGGTCAAATAATTGTTTTTTTCGATGATCCGCCATCTTTTTTTAATATGTGAGTGATTTCCCTTGAATGTGTGTTTAGTTTGCGGCACCAGTAGTTGGCATACGGCGCCTAAATGAGATAGCCCGATAATCGATTCTGAAAAACTGCAATCGATTATCAGAATCGGCAGACATTTTCATGCCGCTAATCGATAGTATCCGGTTATTGTATCATCACTAGCTCATGCTCATCCATTTAGCTGCTCAATTTGTGGTTTATATTTTGAGACCATCCTTTGATTGCCATCATCCTTGTGACTTGTTTCTTTGAAGGTTTTGCGATAAATAATATCTCCAAAAGCATGCCTCAACGTAACTGCACAGGAATGTACGATATATTAGTGTGGTCCCCCTGTCATATTTTGTTCTGTGAATTTCTTTTTTTGCCTGATGGGAATTGATAGAATTTTTATGTAATTTTCTTTATTGGATGCGCTGACAGGGATCGACAAATTTTTTCGGGCTACTCATCTTGCAAGACAACCAGCTGAGAATTTTAAACTAGTTTCACAGCAATTTCAACATGCCCTGAGTTGATTTCTACTCATATTTATGAGTGGACAAGTGAATTAATTGTTGAGCCCTGGTCCTGTCTTATTGAAACTTTAGAATGTTTCAATTATTCCAGTTAAAGGCTCAAATCTACATTTTTACTTATCATACTTACTTTCACCAGTTTTTGTTCTTTTTTCATCTTAAGAATTCACTGTGTAACCTGCAGTGTACCTGAACTTGCTGAATGTGGCAACAAACCTTCTGCTCTTGATATATTTTGCATGGGTGATCAAGCTGTAAGATTGTAGCAATTATTTTACTTTTGTAAAATAATAGGAATACTGTGCATTATTTGATTAAAATACATGATAACTTGTCTTGAATGTATCCACTAAGTGCTTCCCTGTATTTTGTGAATCTGGTAAATGCAATTGTGATGAATAATCGCTTGAAAAAACACCAATTCATTTATCTTTTTCTGAAATCAGCATTTTCTTTATCCAGGTATGTTGTGAATTGAAAATGATGCATCAATTAGAAAGTTCAGCAAGTTCTCTGATACATTAAATGCAAGTTGAATAATCAGTCTTTGAATAATCCAAAATGACTTGTATATACTTGTTTAATTTGACCTTGAATATTTAAATAAGGCCTGTATTGACTTTGAATAGAATTTTCAAAAGTATTAAACCATCTTGTGCTTCAAACAGACATATCTGTCATGTCAGCCTCCGGTTAAGTTTGACACTTGGATAAAAACGATGGTTGATATTCGGTTATTTTATTCTTGAGTTTATTGACTCTACTTGTGAATAATTGATTTTCATACCAACTGTATTGTCAGAAATATTTGCGTGTCAGAATTGGTTGTTATATCCAAATGTCACCTAAAAGCCTTGACAGGTTCACCGCTTGTTGTTAAGATTATTTTATTGCCGTCAACTAATGAGAATTATTGTTTGTGAATTCCGGCAAGTATGCTGGTCATTTGCTGGTCGTTTGCTGGACACCAATCTATAGGAGTAATGAAATAGCCATTATCTCATAAGATCAAAGAGTCAGGAAATTGGCATTTTCACTTTGAAGTAATCAAGTTGTTGGTTTGTCATACATTGGATTGGTAGATAGGAATATATGAAAGATTATTTTGTAGCATTTATTTGACAGAATTTATTGTCCTGTCCTACCATGTAACCCATCCTGTGAGTCAGTCTGCTCTGTTTATGATGAAGTATTATAGGTTGTTAATTGTGCTTAATTTAACCTTTTTTATACTGCAGTATCTATCTTATTATTAAAGTGAATAATCAAAGTACTGAAAGTTCAAAATTTATTAAGTTGAGGAACATTTATAATGGCTTTGATTAAGAATTGTTAAGTTTTATTGGGTACTGATTCAATGGCATCACTCATTTGCATAATAGGATAGTATCAATTCTAATTCTTTATTGTGATATTCATGGCCACTGGCCTATATGCAAGTAGAACCATACATTACTGTAACATGTATACAATGAATGTAAGGTTTGGTCAGTGACTATGAACAAAATTATTGTCGCAAACATGTCAAATAGTTGTTCCATTTGATGTACACATGCAAACAACATAAAAATGCTCTTAGTTCTAATTGTCTGATACAAGAGAATCTCTAATTTTAAATGTACACAGCTATATTTTAAACAATTTCTGTATTTTTACTTGCCAAGTTCAACTGATAAAAGGAATTAATGTTAGGGTGTAATACATATATATTTCTTGTCAGGGGTGAGGAAATGAGCTGAAAGCCGGAAAAATCAACCGACTATTTGAGCATTCTCGTCGGTTACTTTTTCCCTACAGGGGGTGTTACCTCTTTGCCCCTACTGGGGGTACCCTCAGACCCCCTTCTACTTTTAGTTGCTTACTGACTACATGAAAGCATTTGTACACCCCTGCTGGTGTATATTTGGAGCAAATACCTGAATATAATGGACATGTTTCTTATTTTCCTTTGCATGAATTCCGCATTTAAAATACTAAAGGAAAAGTTGCATTCTTCAGATTTGCCTGTTGGATTCCTGGTAGTGTGTGCTTGCTGTGTAATTTGAACTATTATGTTGTTTCCCCTGTATGCCCATTAAACTTTAATCCAAGTCAGATATTTTGTTTCCTTGAAACTGTAATCAATGGCTTCTTGCATGTTTGTATGTTTTTGCTCCTGAACTGCAAGATTGCTGTGAAACTATTAAAATAGCTTGCATTCTGTAACCTTATTATGTTAACATTTTTGCTACTATTGTCAGTATATTCTACAGCTGTTAAAACTTCAAAGTATTTGTCAACATTTGATGAAATGGAGGTAATTATCCTGTTGTGATGTATTAAGTATAGTTGTCATGACTGTGAATTGGGCTGTCCAAAAAAATATAAAAAAGCTCCTAATTGCTAAAACTGTGTGTTTTGTGTCTCCGTGGTATTTCCTATTTGGTTGTTTGTGTGTGTTTTTGACATTTTTGATAGATTTTGTTTTTTTGGGGTCAGATATTTTGTACAGAACATAATTCAAAAAGTGGTGTATGATGGTTACTAAATATTGTATGAGACATGGATACTTTTTCTTTGACATTGTTTTGATGTGACAGCAGATATTAAAATGAAATTAAAGGCTCAGTATAATATGTTGTTACCAGTGTATAATGTTCGAATGCAGCTGCATCAACCTGCAAATGTCACATGTTACATTGGTTGGCATTATAATGACAATCCTGAATTAGCTGTCAGACATCAGCTAGTTTTTCATGTGCTATTTTTATGAAAATAGAATGATCAGCAGATTTGCCGAGTCTGGGTTAAGTATGCTGCTGTTAATTCATGCTGTGTTAATCTGCAATTTTGTATCCTTTGTGTTATTAAGGTATACTGGCATAGTGTAATGATATCATTCTAGAATATGAAGCTATGAATAGATCCTTAATTCTAGTTTCTTAAGCTTTAGTCAGCGCTTTTCCACCAATTGTTAGGGCCATGACCATGGTCCAGTGGTTAGTGTGATGGAGATGTACTCTGAGATACTGGGTTCAAATCCTATTTGCAGCAGGTCATACCCTTCTGTGAAAATTTGACAAATATGTTGATTTTCTTCCAAATGTGGTGAAGTTGCTGGCTCCTTATGGAAGTGTAATTTAGTACTGGTTAGTATACAGTCCAGGAAAACTGGTTAGGTGAAACAGTCGTCATATAGAACTGAAAAATTGTTGAAAAACGGAGTTTAAAACCTCAGTGACAGTGTCACGTAAAAACAAACACATCAACCAATTGTTGGACAGTATGTTCATTTGTGTATTTTAATAATAAAAAGCCTGTTTGCCGAATAAGACCAGCCTTTACCAGACAGAATACAATTCGTTCTTTGTTCATGAACCTGAATCTTTTTTTTTTATAAGTCAGAATGTATTTTTACCAGTCACATCTTTGGTGAACTCTGGAAGTGATTGTTTGTGTTGTTACTGATAGCTGTACTTGGCTATCTTCAATACCTGACTACAGCTTGAGTTCATCCAGTGTTTATTTCTTGTGGTCCTTATCAGCACCCCGTGTTGTATCTATTCTAGTTTAGGAGAGGAAGCTTCTTCCTGTCTATGATATCAGTCAATGTTGATATATTCCTTACAGGAATCAGTGATTCTTTATGGCTGCATACTCTTATGATACCATCGTTACAGCCTGGTCTAGCATTCTTAAGATGCTTCCATCTTTGTTTGAACATTGCTTGCATCTGTATACCGTTGCCTGTGTTTGCAGCAGTCACCTCCAAATAAAGGCCATGTTGTGAATAAAGGCCTTTCTTTGAAAAGCCATCATTGATTATTTAGAACAAACTGCCTACTGAATAAAGGGCACCTGTCAATAAAGGCCATATTTTGTCTTTCCCAAGGTTGGCCTTTGTTCACAGGTTTGATTGTACATTGTAAAAATCAGGTAAAGTACCCAGTCTGTCAATAAATAAATAGATATGAACTTCATTATAGGAAGTTGTCTCATTAGTAAGTAATTTTTAGCCCTCAGCAGATATGTTCTTGCATACCATTGTACCATTAAAACTGAATGTTATGACTTCCACATGTTGGTGTGCAGTTATTTTATGTGGAATAAGTGAGAATGAAACACACAAATAGATTCATGTAAACACTATCAACTATATAGGTCAGAAAAAAAAATAATTCTGTGTAATTTTGCCACGTTAATGATTACTAACCACAATTATTTTCTGTTTATATTGAATAAAATGATTCATCAAGGTGTAATTGTTGTTGATCCAAGTCATTTTTGTGGTTTATTTTCGGAAGGGACTGCAAATGATTCTATTAAATTGTCTTTGTGTATTTATATAACCAATGTAATATTCAATATTCAATGTCCGATCTTTGTTTTAATTGACGTGTGTCAGGCTAGCCTGCATTAAAAGTTGGAATATATCGATCTGTTTGTTTATGTGTTTACTGAATGTTAACTCAATTTTAGTGGGAAAAACGGTGTTTATCCCTTGCAGTGATTTCATATCAGATCCTCTATCACATTTTCAATGACATGTTTGTTCATACATCAATTAACTTTGAAGGGTTTTCAAAGGTATTTTATTTGACCTGAAGAAATATCGTTTTAAAGTTTGGTCTTTTTTTGATCTAAAACGATTTATTTAAACATTTTGTTTAAGCTTCTATGTACTTTAATGACATTCGTGTGGCAAGTTATTCATTATTTGTGTAAATGTTCAAATATTTTTATGAGAATACACAAAAAATGGGGTGAAAAATGAGATTGTACTTATCGTTTGTATAAAATATTTCTGATAAAGTCTGACATAAATAGAAATGGATTGGTATGGTAAACAATCAAATCCGTGGAAAGAATTAATGGTTTCCTATAGATTAACAAATAAGAAAAAAGCTACAATGCTTGCCAAGTTTACCTCTAAGAAACCCTTCAAATACTAGATTGAGATCAAAAAGCACCTGTTACATTTGATTGATTCAATGTGTAACCACTACAAGCTTTTTCGTTATTAAGAATATAAACATTCAGTTAAATGTTAGCTTCAAGAAAAAATATATTAATGTTTATTGGTGGTATGCATTTCAATTTTCTTATTAATTAATCAGCTGATTGCAAGTCTCATGATTGCTTCGGTTGCTTGATAAAGCAAAAATGCAGAAAATTAAAAAGTCATAGTACAAATGCAAAGGCATAGTCCTAGTAGAGGCCGCGGCTGTGGTCCAGTGGTTAATGCGCTGGACTTGTAATCCAGAGATCTGGGTTTGAATCCCAGTTGCGACAAGTCATACCATTCTATGAAAATTTGACAAAAATGTCTATTTTCCTCCATATGTGGAGAAGTTGCCGGCTCCTTTTGGAAGGGTAAGTAAGTACTGGTTAGTAAACAGTCCAGGAAAACTTGTTAGGTGAACCGGTCGCTGTATATAACTGAAAAATTGTTGAAAAATGGTGTTAATCCCCAGTGACAATAAGTTGCATAAAAACAAAACAAAGTCCTAGTAGAGAGTTTATCCTCATCCCAAGTAGTGTAGTGTTGAAATGAACACTTCAATAGTATTTGAAAACTACCTGTCCTTGAAGGAATGCTTTTGATGATTTGAAATTTCATTTTCATTTTAACATTAAAGCATTCCGAAAAATGTTCTGAGTTGTATGGAGTCCCATTATGGCCTTCATATAGATCACACAGACATGCACTATAGGATTATGTATAATAATTATAATGTTAGGTTGTAAAACTGTAAGTGTCATTTTGTGTCATTTTCTCTTTGGACATGATTGATACTTGATGATTACGGATTGTATAATGTAGAAATGTCTCACAACCTTGTTCTGCTATTTCTGAGTCAGTTTGTGGCTTCAGTTTTTAACCTGAGTAATAAAAATGGTACAAATCTTTCACTTTTACAAAAAAATGATGATTTTGTACTTGTCTGGAAATCAAACAAATGACCTTGAAGTTGTTTTAGACTGCAGCTGATAAATGGACATTGCAATATATTCCTCAGACAGTACATTGTTTATAAATAAGTGCTTGAAAATTGTTTATTCTCAAGGCAGGGGAGATAATTTTGCTCGAGAGAGACTAATTTTTCTGTAAATCATGTCTAACATTGCTCTTGCAGACTGTGATTGTCTTGTATCTCACAGTTGCAAAATATCAGTGTTAACCATCAGTTATTCAGGTTGAGCTTAACAAAAATTTTGGAATTAATGTCAAGGAGAATAAATTATACTATAGTGGCAGGATTTCTAGTCAGTTTTATTGGATCTTAATAATTCAAGAATTTAATTGACACCTCAGAATGTTTTAATGGAGTAACTGAGAACTTTTTTGACATGTATTCTGGATTGATAACTCTCTAATTATGCTAAGGATGCCTGTTATTTTCTTTTGAATTTAGAGACTGTGTTATAGGGCTTGTATTTATGATATAAATTGACAGTATCTGGTTGTTACTTTTTTGCATTCATCTCTGGCATGTCACAGTATGTTTGTTTTGTAGGCTGGGTACCGATCCATATTTGTCTCTACGACCGTACCCATGCTCTATAATTATGCTGATATAACTATGATATTATGTAATGTCATAATGACAGATGTTTGGACTTGAGAACTATCCAGCTATGTTTTGACAGCAGTTGGACCTCTCTGTATTTATGTAAATTTCTTCCTACTCTGTAATTTAATGTTTTAAATGAATTATTTTTTCTCTGGGTGAGGTATAAATTAGCTGTTTGTTTGTTTTGAGTTTGTTTACTTTTAATGTTTTATCTTGTGATGGCATGGCCGTCACTGCTGGCAAAACCAGATGTCATTTATGGATTAAATTTCACACAAAATGAAAAAGAATTGAAAACTGTCTCCAGATGTGTTTACCACAGTACACATCTAAATGATCATTAATTTGATCATGTGTTTAAAATTTATTATTGTTTGGAATCCTTTTGATGTTTAAACAATAACCTATGAACACAAAAAGATATACATATTTTAGTTATAATTAGGGTTGTCATCACTTTGAATGTAACCATATATCAATTTTTTTCAGCTGATCTATTGTCAATACACTTTTCAAAATATTAATTAATAATTTGGAAGAAAATTATCTAGAAATGAAAAATAAATGTTTGCATTTGAATTAGGAAAACTGCTTTATTTTTGTGGGGACTATTTAAATATACTGTCTGGTTTTTCTAGTACCAGTATTGAAACTACTGAAAATTTAATGATTTTTACTGTTAAAAAAATTTCTTCTGAAGTACATAGAATATGACTTCATTTTAAGTTGTACTTAAATATTGTTATGTCCCTTTTTGACTTAGAATTTGGTCAAGATTGCTTATTAAATAGAATGATATGTAAAACAGACAAGTGTTTGTATCGCTC
This sequence comes from Lutraria rhynchaena, assembly GCA_008271625.1. NCBI lineage: Eukaryota > Metazoa > Mollusca > Bivalvia > Venerida > Mactridae > Lutraria > Lutraria rhynchaena. Next base: position 2,065,597 of record VIBL01000073.1, on the reverse strand, counting down.
TGCGGAGCTCTTGCTGCCATTGCATCATGGTCATTGCGGTATGCCAAAAGCTGAATGTTCTCCTAACTAATTTTCTGATTGACAAACAATTGATCTGCATGATATGACATTATATATTATTACTAAATTCACAGTAGTTACGGTTACATTATCATGCAGATAATGGATGTGTTATTACTAATAATACAGATGTTGTGAACATGATAGCATTGATATTTGTAACAGTCCTGATGGAACTCGCTGTATCTAACTGTTTATCATACCCTTGGGATGTCTGTCTTCAGAGTTAAGAGTAAAGCTGTATTAACTTCAAATTTCTCTTAAAATCTGTGTTAATGCATGAAGTTACTTACATAAGTTATTAAATGCTTGTATGATTATTGAATGATCAGTGTATATGATTATAAAGAGGCATTGAAAGTGTTGTATTTCAAGAAAAATTATGCTTCAGTTTAGTTGAATTTAGAGTTTGGTCTCTTTGATTGATGGTACTCTTATTGCATAATGTGAGTGAAAATTCCTTTGATATTGAAGGAGTTTGTTCTTTGGCTCATGTTGTTGGTCTGCTTACTTCATCAAGTTTCTGTCTAATCAAATATTGCTGAAAGCTTTGATCTTCATCTGTTCTATCAGGAACATAAAAAGCTTGTGGTCTGCTGGTAATCATGTGCATTTGGAGAGAGCCATTATTTTCAATGTTGATGTCACAGTCTACAATTATAAGTCAGAGAATACTTGGGCCTACTAGTTTATGGCTCAAAATATGGGCTTAGTACTATATTAATAAACTGGTTCCCTGTAAATTTAAAAACAATTACCGGTGTATCGGGGTACCAATTGACCAAAATGACATCAATTTGATCTGTGTGTTGTTCAACAAAATGAAACAAATCTTTCAGGGATACAGTTATGATATGTGACTTGTTCTGTTGACTTGTTCTTCCAGAAGTTTGTATTCCTATGCTACACTACTCTGGCAGTATTTTTATACTGTGTAACTTTTTCCCAATTTTGTCCAAATTCGCGAAAATCCCCAATTCTGGGGGGGGTCGGGTCATGTTCCCAAAATGCTGAGAAAAAAAACTGTAAATGGCTTTAATAAATAACTGTTGGAACTGTCATAAATTCTAGAATTTGTAGTACTTTTGACATAGGTCTGTCTGCAATCATACGCTTTCGGCAGTATTTGGTCAGGACTTGGGTTTGACTCCTGTGTGAAATGAATTGTTACAGTTCTTGAATTATTCATGATTTGTTCATGGATAGTTCACATCCACAATTTAAGAAAAAAATGAAAAAATCATGATTGCTGAATGAGACAAATTCTTGAATGGTCCTTGAAAATAGCAGTTCATGAACTGTACAAGAATTGGAATCATGAACCTTTTGAGAATAATCTTTTGTCTGAAATCTTCATAAATGTCCATCAACAGTTCATGAACTTGTCAAATGCCATTTCATGAACAGTTCATGACCTTTGCTTGAACTTAATGTCCATGAATAATTCATGAACTTTTTGTTAAATGTTTCACATTTAATAATCATGAACTTTTTTGAAATGTTTTTCAAATGTTTATTTTCAGTTCAAGGGCTGTTCTTGAACTTGATGTCCTTGAATAGTTCATGAACTTTTGTAGTCAATGTAGATGGCTCAATCATTCTGATCTTTATGGAGGTGTCAGTGTGGTAACAAGGCAAAAGTTGACAGAAAAAAAGTGATCGAAAAGATCAAAAAAGGCTTGTCAAGAGTTGTTCATGAACATGAACACATTTTAAGACTTGTTCATGTATAAAAGTGCATGAACCATATCCAAGAAACAATCAAGAACCACTCTTTCCAATTTTATTGAAATTTTACGCACTGTCCTGAGATTGCAGTGGACATTGATATATTGATGGACAGTTTTGTTTTAGAGTGAATTGTCCCCCCCCCCTGAGTAACTGCTCAACACTCTCGTGCCTCACAATAATCATAATATAAATAGCCATCAATCTTCATCTTATTGTTACTTGCATCTAACTATAGCTGGCTCTAGTTATTCATAAACTGGTTGGAAAATGTATTAATGTCTTGGTAATTTTGCCACAAAGAGAATTTCATTAATATTCACTACTTAAAAAGGTCCCTTAGGCATATTGTAGAATATTTTGCAAGTGTCTCTCACACACTTTTGGAATGCTGATGGTAAGTCTGTTGCCATGCGCCGGCTCTCTGTATATGGATGCACTTCAGTTTATTGCGTATGTGTTTTTTTAAGCTTTTATATTGCTATACTATTTTCTTAACAGCTGTTGCCTTATATTGTATTTTAAGAGGAGCTTATTGTTTTTGTACAATTCATTTTCCCTGTTTTTGTGATCAGAAGAATGTAAAGCTTATATATTCTCCAATTTATTGAGTCTGTTTGGTTGTTTGGTAATTGTCTAGGTAAGAATATCTTAAGGCATGATTGATTTGTGTTAATGATCTATTTGAATGTCTCTATGAATATATTTTGTGAAAAAAAAGATGAATGGTAAGAGGAAAACCTGTTGGTAGAAATTATGGAACAGAAGTTTTCTAAGAGGTGTGTATCTTGTCACTATCAATTTGCCTTGCTGGACAGTGATCTGTCTTGTTTATCTGAGCATTGATAAAAGTGTAAGGTGAATCTAAGGCCAAAATACTTTAGCCTGTACAAAATGAATCATTACAGTTCATGAATTATTCACAATTAAATTGAATTGAATGATATGTTCATGGAAAGTTCACATCCACAATTCATGAAAAATCATGATTGCTAAATGGAACAAATTCTAGAGTGGTTCTTTAAAATAGCAGTTCATGAACAGTACAGGAATTGGATCTTGAACCTTTCAAAAATACTTTTTGCCTGAAATCTTCACAAATGTTCATTAACAGTTCATGAGCGAGTCAAACACACCATTTCATGAACAGTTCATGACCTGTTCTTAAGCTTGTTGTCCATGATTAATTTGTGAACTTTTTGTCATGTAAGTGTATCACATTTAGTAATCATGAACTTTTTGGAAATGTTCTTCAAATAATCATGAACTAGTCAAGCAAATCTTTTTATGTATAGTTATGGCTGTTCTTGAACTCAATGTCCTTGAATAGTTCATGATATTTTATTATGTCAATATAAACAACTCAGTAATGATCTTTTTGGAGTGTGGTGACAAAGCAAATGTTTATGGACAAAAAGCAATGAGCAAAAAGCTTATCAAGAGTTGTTCATGATTGGTTTGAAATGCTCAAGAAATGGTGTACTGCAAAGGGCAGACCTAGGACTGTTAATGAATTTTAAAATGTTCCACATTCATTCATTAAGTGGTCATGAACACATTTTAAGATCAGTTCATATATAAAAGTGCATGAACCATATTCAAGAAATAATCAAGAGCTGTTCATGAACAGTTCCTGATTGGCTTGAAATACTTATCATGAAATTAAATCATGAACTACATTTTGCAAAGGAGAGGTTTGTCATCTGTTAACTCTCCTTTTTAGCGGAGAGGGTTGTTAACTGTTCAATTCTTCTTTGTAGAGGAGAGGTTTGTCAACTGTTCAATTCTTCTTTGTAGAGGAGAGGTTTGTCAACTGTTCAATTCTTCTTTGTAGAGGAGAGGTTTGTCAACTGTTCAATTCTTCTTTGTGGAGAAGAGGCTTGTCAACTGCTCAACTCAAAAAATTATACATTAAATTAATAATAATAAATTAAATTTGGCCTTTGACTTAATTTTACGGATTTTACTGTTATTGAAAATACTGTATGTAACTTCGTGTCTGAAGTTGAAGAAAATTTGGTATAATGATTAATTATTGACTGCGGACACTGTCTTAAACATTTCTCTATGATGGAGCTAATTAGATAAACTATCAATTGTCTAGTTAATATGGCCACAATCAGTGGCAATTACCAACATTATTTATAGGGTCAGTTTGACTGTAAATAATATTGGCAGTCACCTTTCTATTGATGTCCTGCAAGTCTGGTGCCTGCCAGTTATGTATCATAAATGTCATAGTGAATTTGTTTGGTTCAGCTTTCATTAGGTCATCAAGTAAAACTAATAAACAAGTATGGATATGTAATCTATCATCGTAGTTGAGGTTGTCATTCTGTTCATTTTCTTGAATGGTCATTAAATGCAGGCTTCCTGAAATTGGTTGGACCATCGGACAATTAACAGCATTTGTGACTTATAAATATTATATTTTTTGTATTCAGTTAGGAAATTTTCATTTTGTCGGACAGAAATTCTAACTTTGCCTGACCAAATGTCAGGCAAATATTCCAGCTGTTGCGTGAAGCCTGCAAATGCCAGGTTCTCCTGCATTTTTGCTTTCTCTCTAATAAGCTTTTCTTCAGCTAACTTTCATACCACCACTGCCTGTATTTCAGGCAGATGCTCTGAAAACTAGATAAATTCACTGTTTAGTTTAATTGAAGTTAGGCTTTTTTGTTTAGATAAAAAAAATAAGTTCTCAGTTGAACTTGGGCAGATATAATAAGTTATAGCATATCATTTGTTAATTTAGATGTAATTCAGATAGCCTTGTGCTTTTTGTCTGATAAAAATAATTGATGCATATCGTAGGAGACCTGACTAATTGAATTGTGAGATGAGTTCTCTTTGATGGAAGTGCTAGTGAACATAATGTGCCGTTAAATGTCAGACAGGTGTAACAAATAGTTTCCTATGGAAGTTTGTTGTGATAGTAACAACTCACCAAATATTCTGGAATAAATATCCTTACCCTAATGGCTCAATGCCCCAAAAACCCTTTTGGGCAAAAAATGAAAAATGATACTTAAAGCAATTAGATGCTTTAATCATCCTTAAAATTATTTCCAGTGAGTCCGAAATTTGTCCAAAGTTGAACATTACAAAATATCTGTAACATGAACCCCCTCTGATGATGTTTAGAAATTGATTATGATTTGCTTAATTTGCTCTTTATAAGTACATGTTTATCATTTAACCTTGTAAGAGAAAAAAGTTAGTGAAAATATTCTGTTTAAATAAAATGTATTTAGTTCATTAAATCTTGAATAATAGTTATTAATATTTTCTCGGTACGGTACGTACAGGCTAAACAAATCCACTTGTCTGCTCATATTTATCAGTAGAAATTTACACTGGGAGTGTTGAAATTGCTGTAGATCTCAAACTAGTTAAAATTCTAACCTGGTCGAGTAGCCTGAAAAAAAATTGTTGAGCCCTGTACATGTATTAAGAAATTTTTGTTCTATGAAATTCAGTGTAAATTTCTCTTGACAGATCTTCAAATGAAAGGGTTTTAAATTTTAGGCCAACACTGTTAGATGATAATGGTTTGAATATATTTTATTGTTAAAAACAACCTGGAAGATGTCAGTGAAAACATACATTTTAATTTGTGCTTTTTTGATTTAGTTCGTGTTAAAAGCAAATAAACTATTGAAATTCTTTAAATTGTCAGTACTGTATTGTTCTTTTCACTCATTTTTTATCATTGCCCATTTGTTTTACTCACAGTACATGATTGATTGATCTTTCCATCTTGATTGAATGATTGACTAATTGACTTCACAATGTCTTCTAAGGCTGACTTCCTTATCTCTGAATGATTGACATTCTAAGGGGATAAAAACTTAAAAGAGAGAGTTTCTATAATGATTATAGTGTCCTTTGATACATTTACTTAAATGGTAAACTTGTTATGGCAATATTCTATATAATCTCAAGTTCGTTTTCCTCTGTTAAGAGCTATGTATAAGTGACTTAAAGAAAGTATAAAGTATTCACCCAATTAAAACAATAGATGGTAACTTGCTTTGATGTGGATGCACACCAGCTAACTAATTGGGAATTAATTAAATGGCAATAAAAGATCAAAGCATGTATGATAGGCTTAAGTCAATGGCTTGGGTTAAAAATGTATTGATTAAATTTCTTCTTTGATAGATAATTCTTTGAAGATAAGTTGTTGTAATGTTTCTTGTATATAAAATATTAATCTTAGAATATCTAGCCCATATTTTATTCAAACTTCAAGATAAAACGTTTTTTGAATTCAGTTAAGTTGTTTATGTCCTAATTTTCAAGTTTGTGCTCATTAAATGTTTAGTAATTAATTGATGAAATATGTCCTATTTTTAGATGTTTTAAGATAATATTTGTTTCATAATGTGCTGCTAATTTTAGTTTAGTTACAAGGAATGATTAGACAAAAATAGTTTGGTATTTAAATCGGCATGTTATTTTTTTTAAGTCATCAGTTTGATGGTATTTCAAATATTTTCAATGCATTTATCAAGATTGTAAATAATTATAAAGCTCTTTGTGATTATAAGTCATAGATTTTCATCCTCCTCAATTGAAAATAAAGACATTTTTTCTCAATTCCGCACACCACACGTTTTCCCCAATTGGATTGGACCAAAATTAAAAAAAAATCCTTGAGTCTATCTGGCTCCTCAATGCAGGAAAGACTGTTCTGAAGACTTAAATAAGTAAAAAATAGAATTTATTTAACTTCCTGTGATACATTCTAGGCCAAAAAAAAATTGAATTCCTTTTTGGTCACCTCTACATTCTCATATAAGGATTAAGTAATATTCACTGGTTTCATTGGCATTGTTTTGATCATACGAAGAAGTAAATGTATTAACAATCAAACAAATGAATTAAAGTTAATACAGTATTATTTTCTGGCCTGTTTATTTATTTTGTTGGTGATGCAGAGTTATTAGTAGCTTGTTAAGAGACTAGTTACTCAGGTTTCAGAAGCCAATAAGCACTATAGGTCTCCAGCCACGACTGTGGTCCAGTGGTTAGACTGCTGGACTTGTTACCTGGCGATCCTGGAGGTTCAAATCCTGGTCAAGGCTGGTCAAATCCCAGTTATGACAGGTATAACCCTTTCTATGAAATTAAGTCAAAAATGTTGATTTTCCTCCATATGTGGAGAAGTTGCCGACTCCTTATGAAAGTTAGTACTGGTTAAGTATACAGTCCAGGAAAACTGGTTAGGGGAACTGGTCGCTGTATATATATAACTGAAAAAAAAATGTTGAAAAACGGCATTAGATCCCAGTGACACTGTCACATAAAACAACAAATTAAGGTTATAGAACTTGAGATTGGTCTCCAAACTCAAATCTCATATCTTGGCTTTGTAGCTCCTTGTAAAAGTTAGTACTGGTTAGTATACAGTTCAGGAAAACTGGTTAGGTGAGCTGAGTGCTGTATATTGCTGAAAAACTGCTGACAAACAGCATTAAACCCAGTCAAAAAGTTAGGTATCCTGTTAATTAGCAGCATCAGAAATTACAAATTGTTTAAATCTCAGCACTGATATACATTAGAATGCATCTAAATCAGGTATGTTGTAATTGTTATGATCTTCTCATAAACTTCTTTTGGACAGGAAAATATTGGACCATGCGATCAATTTAATTGCTATATGCTTTACATGATAATTATGGTAATTTTATTATTTTCTGTTTGCATTAATATGCTTTACAAAAATTTGTGAATATAATATTATTCTTTTGCTATGATGCTGATGTATCCTATCTACTTCAAAGGGATTGAAGGGGCTGATAGGACTTAGGTCTTTAATTGTTGAAACAAATGCACTCTTTTAATTATAATTTATTATCATTGACTGGGTGATGCTATAACAAGTGCAGTGCAATGGATAAATGCAGGAAGCTGTAGCATTGGATAAATGTAGGACGTTGTAGCAATGGATAAATGTAGGACGTTGTAGCATTGGATAAATGTAGGACGTTGTAGAAATGGATAAGTGTAGGAAACTGTAGAAATGGATAAGTGTAGGAAGCTGTAGAAATGGATAAGTGTAGGAAGCTGTAGAAATGGATAAGTGTAGGAAAATGTAGCATTGCATAAATGCATAATGGTGTAGCAATTGATAAATGTAGGAAACTGTAGAAATGGATAAGTGTAGGAAACTGTAGCAATGGATAAGTGTAGGAAACTGTAGAAATGGATAAGTGTAGGACGTTGTAGAAATGGATAAGTGTAGGAAACTGTAGAAATGGATAAATGTAGGACGTTGTAGAAATGGATAAGTGTAGGAAACTGTAGAAATGGATAAGTGTAGGAAACTGTAGAAATGGATAAGTGTAGGAAACTGTAGAAATGGATAAATGTAGGACGTTGTAGAAATGGATAAGTGTAGGAAACTGTAGAAATGGATAAATGTAGGACGTTGTAGAAATGGATAAGTGTAGGAAACTGTAGAAATGGATAAGTGTAGGAAACTGTAGAAATGGATAAGTGTAGGAAACTGTAGAAATGGATAAATGTAGGAAACTGTAGCAGTTGATAAGTGTAGGAAGCTGTAGCAGTTGATGAGTGTAGGAAGCTGTAGCAGTTGATAAGTGTAGGAAGCAGTAGCAGATGATAAGTGTAGGAAGCTGTAGCAGTTGATAAGTGTAGGAAACTGTAGCAGTTGATAAGTGTAGGAAGCTGTAGAAATGGATAAGTGTAGGAAACTGTAGAAATGGATAAGTGTAGGAAGCTGTAGAAATGGATAAATGTAGGAAACTGTAGCAGTTGATAAGTGTAGGAAACTGTAGCAGTTGATAAATGTAGGAAACTGTAGCAGTTGATAAATGTAGGAAACTGTAGCAGTTGATAAATGTAGGAAACTGTAGCAGTTGATAAGTGTAGGAAGCTGTAGCAGTTGATAAGTGTAGGAAACTGTAGAAATGGATAAGTGTAGGAAGCTGTAGAAATGGATAAGTGTAGGAAACTGTAGAAATGGATAAGTGTAGGAAACTGTAGAAATGGATAAGTGTAGGAAGCTGTAGCAGTTGATAAGTGTAGGAAACTGTAGCAGTTGATAAGTGTAGGAAGCTGTAGAAATGGATAAGTGTAGGAAACTGTAGAAATGGATAAGTGTAGGAAGCTGTAGAAATGGATAAATGTAGGAAACTGTAGCAGTTGATAAGTGTAGGAAACTGTAGAAATGGATAAATGTAGGAAACTGTAGCAGTTGATAAGTGTAGGAAGCTGTAGAAATGGATAAGTGTAGGAAACTGTAGCAGTTGATAAGTGTAGGAAACTGTAGAAATGGATAAATGTAGGAAACTGTAGCAGTTGATAAGTGTAGGAAGCTGTAGAAATGGATAAGTGTAGGAAACTGTAGAAATGGATAAATGTAGGAAACTGTAGCAGTTGATAAGTGTAGGAAGCTGTTGTCAATTTTCAGTGGGCATATTTCATGATTATCTGTTTGTCTTGTTAATGAAGGCTATAATTTACAATGGTAGTGTCATACGCCTTTGAAATACTATATTGTTATCCTATTCATGCACAGTTTTATGTGGGCTTGTGTTATTTGTCACATATATCCCGCCTGTTTCAAATGATAAAATATCAGGTTTAACTTCTAAAGTTATCACACACAGTCATTTGAATTTTTTATTTCTTTTTATGTTTCAGCTTGGAATGTTGGTTTAGTTTTTTGTTCTGTACATTTTATTATTCAGACAAATTTTTTGTTATACATTATGAATTAATCTGATGACATATTTGTATTTTATTCTTCATGTAATAAGATATGTGAATTTTTACAGTATCATGTGCTACTCCTGTTTTGTTAATAATTTATCTTAATGTGTTATGTAAAAACTTCAAATTTCAGATAATATGAGCAGGCCACACTATTAATTTTTTTTTATTTCATTTTTCAATGAGGAGAGAATGAAAGTGTCTGTTAGTCTCAGTAATTACTAGGAATTTATTGGCCATTTAATTCATCACAAAAGTGTAAAAGAATATTTAATTTTTGTATGACTTTTCTGATAAAAAAGTGTCATATTCATGGTATCTACGGAGCAGTTTCACAGATTGATTTATGAAGTGTTCTATAGTATTTTCATGCATTATGTAATAGTTCATAGTAGTAGATTGATTTTATAATGTATTCTTATGGTTAAAGCAGATTTGCATGGTATATTCTTGACTTAAAAATGTATATATTTCATTGTTTATAAGATATTATGCAAAGGTATTGTATTGACTCTATTTACACTTGAGGGTATCAGCTTGGGGATCTCCTTGGTTGAGTGGCCATGGTCTCTGACATCTAAGTAATCACTAGCCCCTTTCCGCGCTGAGTTGGCATCCCAGCCAGGACCATATTTCACATGAAGCTGTCTTCCTTCATTTAGTGAAGTCTACGGATTTCAGGCTTCTGTGTTAGAACCATGGATGTGACAATTTGGTTTAAGACATAGAATTATCCACCACTAATTCAAAGTTTGCAGTTACTTGCGGAGGACAGGGTGAGCACAAGTGAGAAATATTTTGCACTGAGAACTGCCGCTTATCAGAAATTTGGAAGTGTAAGAGTTTAACCCCACTGAAAAAAGATCAACTTTTTCATAATCTATGAAAGTTTAAGTTGTGCATTTCACTTTATTCAGCGAGCGTCTGAGAAATTATGCGCTTTGTTATTTAAAGAAATGTTCAATAAGTTTGAACTTGCTACTGTTTGTTTAAACATCTGCTGTCCACATTATCTCCCACTGCTCTCCTTTACTGTCAATCTAGATTATAACACAATCAATTTGCTTCACAATACTGTGCACTATTTGGTGATTTATCTTGTAGTGGATGTAAATTTCTTCATCAAGTGACTCCTTGAAACCATCTTCATTCAAACAACATTTGCTTTACATGATAATGAATGACATCCACAGGGGTTCATCTTTCATACAGATAGTGTATCTCTGTGTTATGTGTATGAGGTAGATACCACAACACATCAAAGGCTACTGTTGGTAGTGTGTAAAAATGGCAAGGTGGGAGTAACTTAATATGTTATGCAGAGTGATTGAAATTAGAACTAGGTTAAAATATTCATATGTGATATAGTTAATGTACAGTATTGTATATGTAAGAAGGGTTTTGATTATATTAATGTAATTATCAAAGAATCAGCACTGTCCCGTCTATTTGCAATGAAAGATGAAACTATAGTCAAACCTGTGAACTAAGGTCACCCTTGGGAAAGACAAAATGTGGCTTTTATTGACATGTGGCTTTTATTCAGAGGTCAGTTTGGTCTTAAAAATTAATGGTTGTTTTTCAAAGAATGGCCTTTATTCACGGGGTGGCCTTTATTTGGAGGTTACAGCCGTTAACAGCGGTTAGACTAAAATGATCAGTTGGTGACTAAAAATGATATAATTATTAATTTTATTATTAATTATAAGTTGGTGTGTTTTATTGAAGTAATACAAATAAAATCTTAAGTATTTCATTAATCATGTATTATTTTGCGCATAGAATAGCCTTTTTTTCAATAAATGTGTACCATATGTCTTATAAAAGAGAATGAAAATTCAACTCTGCTGTATGATTTGTCATAAAAAATGCTAACCAGATACAATGACCTTTTTTACCTACTGATCCTTGAATTTTTGGGTGCCATCAATTTTTTCTTGCCAATATTTTCATTTAAATGAATTATATCTCTAAACTAAAAAAACATCATTTTAAAAAGAGTTGTTGCATAAATAAAACTTGGATTCCTAGAAAATCTAACTGTACATTATTTTCTTGGAAAGCTTCGCAGCATGATTATGCATTAAGAAATCTGTCATTGTAATGCTCTATTTCATTGTCTAAATTACCAGATTTATATAAGTTTAGTAATGATTGCATCAGCTTGATAGGATAATACAATGCATGCTGGGTATTTACTCCCACACGTGATGAACATGTGGGTGTGCTGGTATCATGCTTCATGTTGTAAGGTACCACACATCTTGTTGTTTAGAAATATTTCTTGATATCTTTACATGGCTGGCTTTTTCATGGTACATGCTTTCTTATAGATACTGTGTTTTTTTCTTGCATTTTTTCAGGAATCTGGGATAGAGACTGCCATGTTTCTTATTTTTTCAAACCTTGATGAAACATTTTTGTATTATAAACATCTATTTAAAAAAGATTTGGTGTTTATTTTTTGGCAAGAGCAATTATTTTATATTTTACTTATATTTTTTAAAATTTCGAAGCTTTACACTGAGTGGCCCAAATACTGAGCTTACAAAATATTTGTAAGTGCTACGAAAGCCAGGAAATTGTTTTTTTCATGTTATTGTTGAATCATGGTGGAAATTCTGGCTGATTACTTCTTGAGATTTGATTCAAAACAAAACATATGGTGAGTTAAATGATTAATGAAGTACATTTATAATTTTTATAAATTTATTGTATGTTTAATTTTTACTGTTTCAGCATCTGAGAATTATTATGAACCAGAACGGAGACTTCTTACTTAGCTTAAATAACCCATGTTTGTAGGGTGACAATGTGCTGGATTTAGTGATCAGTCGGTCAACTCCGATGTCTGGCGTCCACACCTGGGAGTTGTTAACACTATAGTGGTCACACTTTTGAGTGAATCTTCATTAGACCTGGATAGAATGTTCATCTCAATGATATCTTGGACAAGTTCAAACATGGGTCATCTGGGGTCCAAAACTAGGTCAACAGGTCAAATCAAATGAAAACTTTGTTAACATTCTAGAGATGACAGTTTTGATTGGATCTTCATCAAACTTTGTCAGAGTGTTTGTATTAATGATGTAGTGAAATAGGTTGAATATGAATCATCTCGAAAACTAGGTCACCAGGTCAACACACCCGAAAACCTTGTTAACGCTCTAAAAGGTCACAATTTGGATTGAATGTGCAAACTTTGTCATAAGGTTTGTCTTAATAATATCTTGGGCAAGATCGGACATAGGGTATCTGGGGTCAAAAACTAGGTCGCCTGGTCAAATCGCCAGAAAACTTTGGTATCACCCTTAAGGTCATAGTTTTGATTGGATCTTTGTTAAGAAAACTTTGTTAACTTTATAAGTCACAGTTTTGATTTGATCTTCCCCAAACTTTGTCAGAATGTTTTTTTAATGGTATGGTGAACAGGTTTGAACATGGGTCAACTCAGGTTAAAAACTAGGTCACAAGATCAAATCACATAAAAACATAGATGTTGCAATCTTTACTCAGGTGTGAAAAAGGACCATAATGGCCCTCTTGTTTCAATAGCTGCCCCTGCGAAATTTTCATGAACAGTTCAAGAAATATTCTAGGATTGTTCAGGTACAAAAGCACATGAAATGCCCCTGAACATTACCAGAACAGTTCAGGTACATTTTAAGAAATGTTAAGTGAAACAAATCTTTAAGAACATAATGTTCTTTAACTGTTCTTGAAGAAAGTTCAAGAAATGTTCTTGAACTTTATTTCAAGAACAGTTCTGGAACAAATGTTCTTAAAAAGCTCAAGAACTACTCAGGAACTGTTCCAGTACAGTAATTCTTAAACAGTTCAGAAAAAGTTCTGTTTCATTTAACATTTCTTAAAATGTTCTTGTACAATTTAAGAACATTTCTTGAACACAAGTTCAAGAACTACTCAGGAACTGTTCCAGTACAGTAATTCTTAAACAGTTCAGAAAAAGTTCTGTTTCACTTAACATTTCTTAAAATGTTCTTGTACAATTTAAGAACATTTCTTGAACACAAGTTCAAGAACTACTCAGGAACTGTTCCAGTACAGTAATTCTTAAACAGTTCAAAAAAGGTTCTGTTTCATTTAACATTTCTTAAAATGTTCTTGTACAATTCAACATCATTTATTGAACACAAGTTCAGGAACTACTCAGGGACTGTTCCAGAACAATACATGTAGTTCTTACAGTCAAAGGAAAGTTCTGTATCATTTAACATTTTTTTAAATGAATAAATCATAAAAAAATCACCATATATACTTCCCCAATGAAAATTTCAAGAACAATAAATAAAAGTTCAAAAATTCTTTTTAATGTGAACATCTATCTTTGGACTATTGAAGATATTAATATACATAAATATGAACTTTAAAAACATACTAGGTACATAAATGATGTATAAATCATGTATTAAAAATATTTACTTAACAATTATGGATAGTATATTTACATAATACAATGAAAACAAGAAAGGTCTTCCATACTAGTAATAGCCGAGTAAGTCCTCAGAATGTATTGTCTTCCTAATGAAAGCATCAAAACAAAATTGCTGTCAACAAAAATAGACTTTACTGTTGACAAATTGCCTCTAAAGAGAATTATAATGCTAAGTATACATTGATATGCACAAATTTCACATGTATAGTGTTGTATCTAGGCTGAAAAAAGGGCAGGGCAAACAAGATACTGAGCAGGGCACTAAAGGCCGATGTGGGCAGTGTGTGCTTTGAATCAAAGTTTGATAAAATCTATACAGTCTAGTTTTGTTTCTCATCATAAATAATGTACATGCAGCTAGGTAATGATTTTATTAAAGCTTATAATGCAGGTTAAGTAATCTAAAAAAGTGGAAAATTAACTGCATTACTGCACGGATTTATTAATAGAAAATCCATTTGCATATTCAGACTTAGGTGGCAGTGATTAGGGCAGCGTGGGATTGTTAAAAAGCGCATGGCAGCCTGCCCCACTATTCCATGCTAGATACAACACTAATGTATTTAAGAATGTGATCTAAAAACTTATTTAAACAACATAGTTGTAATCAAGTTTACGTTGAAATTGATTTACCATTATCAAACAATAACAACAACAAGAAAAATGCTTTGACTATAAATGGAAACTATTAGCTAATCAAAGATCTTTAGAGCAGATCCAATAAACAAGAAATATTCCTGGTCAGTTTCTTATTTGTGTCACACTTCCTGAATATGTCAGCAGTTACGGGTTGACACTAGCTGAATATAGCCACCAACTTCGCCAGAAGACAGGAATTTTCTCATCCCCAGTTTAGTTAAGAAGTTCACTCTTAGTGAGCACTCATTTATTCCTTTCATTTAGTTTCATTTGGTGCATTCCAACAATCTACCACATAGTAAGTCTGACTGGTTCTTATCCATTCTCTATATTGTTCGAATAATTTTGAACTCTTAGGGCCACTGTTACCGTCTAATCTATGAACATTTCTCCTTTGAAATTGACAAATGTGTTTAAGTGAATTTTCACTTAAGGACTTGTAACACAGTTAGATTATTTATAAGAAATTGCAATCAAATAGTACGGTAGTATCATTTTGCGCTTTTATATCAACTGCAACGTACAATTAATGTCACCTGTATTCGCGACTTTAAAACAGTTCAACAAGTTGGCAATATTGCGTTGTACAGTTAAAATCGTACAGTGTAAACGTTTATTCAAGAAATATTACTAAAGTAGTATGCAAAGGTCTAATTCAAAAGAGAAAAATGAATTTATAATGGAAAATTCACTCACTGTAAATTCCGTTGATCACGGCATCCCCATTTTGTATTTGAAAAGTCTGCATCATCCAGACGTTTGCCTTATGTTCCCAATCGAACCCCAACATTTGAATAGGCAGTCTAAATCATTTAATTACTGAAGTAACATAAAACTAGTCTAATCCCAGAATCTTTGAATACAGTACATAATAAAGTAATTTATCAGTAGCGATTTCGTAATCAAGCATTTTGTACTACACCACGATGTAAACAAACGTTTACCGATAGCGTTGTCGTTTTCGTACTCGAGCATTTTCGCACCTCGTTTTCGTACTCAAACATTTTCGCATCTCACTACGAAGTAAACACATGAGTTTTCTAAGCAAGTTTTAGCAGTTGATTCCGCGTTTTCTTCACTTTTACAATACATTTATCTTTTTAAATTAGAATCGGTGCGAATTAATTAATAAAATTCTCTTAATATAAGTTTTCAAATAAAATTTGTGGGTCTATTATGACAACAAATGTAGAAATTTAAGTACAATAAGTTCTTATTAAGTTATGACCTAAATGCTGAATTTTTATACATAATATAAAATAGGTCAGACCATGATCAGCTATAGTTTAATTTGTCATGTGGAACTTTACTGATTTCTGACCATGGTTTGTTTCTTTGGACCATGCATGGTCATTACATATCAATCATGGTTGACCATGGTTTAAATCTAAACCTAGGCTGATGATTTTTTTATCATGGCCTGTTACATAAAAGCATGATGAACCATGGTAAGCCATGGTCAACCATGTACATTTTGAGTCTTTTCCAGGTTTGACCATGGCTGACTATGGCCACATTTCACAGGGGAATCTCTGTAAACCATAAGACCTTTTGGCCAAAGGATAATCGTAAAAAATGTCAATTAATGTTTTAACTGATATTGAACTTGTATTATTATTTACTGGTATATTTGTCTTTTTATTAATAACTTAGATAAATTTTAGAACACTTGTAGAACATTTCTAGAACATCAGAAATCCTGTACTGTTCATAAATTGTTCTAAAATGAATTCAAGACCAACAGCAGAACATTTAAGGAATTGAAATGTTCTTGAACTTCTCTTAAATTGTTCTAAATATAATTTAAGAACAGTTCTGGGATATTTTAGGAACATCAATTTTCATGAACGATTCCTAAAATGTTCAAGGAACACTTCAAGGATAAATTAAGAACTTTATGAGTTCTTAGAAAATTCAAGAACTGTCCTTAAACTGTGTTCTTGAGCAGTTCAGGTACAAATGTTCTTGAACAACCATCAAGAGCAGATCTTGAACTGTTCTTAATGTTCTAGAACAATTCATGAACAGTTCTTAATCATAAGAACTGTGTTTCGCAGGGGTGGTCACTCAACCTTGAGATTGTAAGTTCATGCACTACTAATGTCTCATCTCCTCATAAGCCCCTTGAAGAACAGTTGAGTGTTTCTTCATGGTGACAAAAGTATTTTGATATGGATTTGTCTGGCTCTACTATTTCCAGCCATCACTATTTCACCCTGGTCAGGTGTGGACTGATTTATAGATTCAGAAGACTTATATTTTGGACTGTTTTGTTAATTAAGTGTGAACAGGTGTGCAGATTCTTATAACCATCCAAGATATTGGCTAATAAGCTTAATTTCTGAATCCATTGATTAAGTGTTTGTTGTCTTTGCCCATGGTATTTGATGTGGTTTGAATTTTTTGCGGTTGTCCAATCCCACTTGTTGGTACGTAACCATATGTTCCTTATTTTTGGACTCAAATTTCTCTTTTGATAATGTCCCTGTAAGCAAGTTTGTTCATTTTCTTGTTAGCATGGTTGCTTGTGACCGGACATGAAGCTAGTGTCATTATTAGGTTATATGCCGTTAATATTGGATACCCAAGTATGTTGAGCCCTATATAAACAGCTCACATAATGTGGGAATACCTTGGTGTTAGTTAATGGTTGGCCATTGTAAACTTGGTGATTATATGATTTAATTGTAAGAGTCAAACTGGTATTTTAATGTTGGTAATAAACATAATAAATGACATTTGCACAGCATGATGATTTTGTTATTGTTCATTATGAATTATGTGTTTATCTGATAAAGATGTTATGGTTATCTTGTTTTGTGATATTCACCATTAAAGCTTGTGTGGTGGTAAAATGGCTTTCTGTAGCTTGTATTGTGTTGCTGTATGAGTTAAATTTTTTATTCTTTTTGACATCTTGAAGAAAGTAAGACCGTATGTGAAAGTCCCTGAGGCAAACCTTGTCATTTTGATCTATGAAACTTTCCAAGATAGTATCCAAATTGATGTATTAAAATTTCCAAGATTTTGTATTGCATGTTAAATTCTACTTAATAATTCCAGTTTCTCATGCACATTACAGCTGATAATTATCTTTTATTTTCAAAACTTAAATTGATTGTGTTAAACAATTAAGTTTTCAACTTGAGCAATTTGGTGATTCTAGCTTGCCATAATTTGCTATTGTTGAACCTTGATTGAGGTATCTCTGAATGGGATTAAACTATGGTCAGAGATGATTGAGTCTGATTTGACCCTTGTTTCAATTATGTTTCAATGAATTTTTGCAAATTGGGAATGGGTCTGGGTCCAGTCCAGTTGGGAAAAAATGCTTGGTTTGATGCCAAAATTGGAAATTTTAGATTTGGTACGGGGGGGAAAATGTCTTTATTTTTGAGTGGGAAGGGTCCATTTACTTACTGGACTCAAACAAATGGGGAAAAAAATCGTTGTGTGTACTTAATGAATCACCTATTGTTGACTAATTGAAGCTGGGAAGACTTAAACTGCATCTTTATTGTTTCAATTAAAGAGCTAGTATATAAAATTTAACTACCGGTATTTTGTTTGAATATGGACTTTCATCATTGGCAAGCTGATTGACATACAAAAGTTAGTGTAATCTCTTTGTGTATTGCCTTTGACTTTTTAGAACCTTTGAAGTATTATTGTTTATTAATATTATTCTGTGTATAAATGCTTCTCATTATTTTGGTTTATAACTTAATTTAGCTATGTTTACCGTCAAACTCACAAACAGAGATTACCCTTGGGAAAGACAAAATGTGGCCTTTATTGATGCTGCTGGCCTTTATTTATAGGTCAGTTTGTTTAAAATAATGAATCACGGTTTTCAAAGAATAGCCTGTTATTCACATGGTGGTCTGTATTCAGAGGTGGGTGCAAAGGTTGGTTTGACTGTATATGAATGGTAGGATAATTTCCTTGTCAGCCTTTTATGTACCTTTTTGATTTTGTTGGTATTTATTTATTATACCATTTCAGTGATCAGACTAAGAAAAAATACTGAGTACATAATGGTTACTGAACAAAAACTATACCTCTTAGGCATGGCTCTAAGCCAAGAGGATGTAAAGACATCCTGTAATCTTTTATGTATTATATCTTATGTGGCTCTCTTTGAAATAGTATTTTCTGACCTAAACATGTGAGTATCAAAGCAACTAAACAAGTCTTCATTTCAAAAGAGAGGAACGTTTGCTTTAAAGAACACAGAAAATTGTCTATTCAAGATCACAAAACCATAAATTCTATGCCATTTGTTTGTTACATCCTGTATTCTTGTATATATTGTATTATGTACACTCCAATGTTCAGACTACTGATTATTCTCTAATAACTGTCCCTACTCTGTACAACATCCCTCAGCCCCTCTTTGACTAGTTTGAGAAACATGAAAAAATATAGCACATCATAAATTCTTATGTATTCCATCAAATTATATCTATTAGGCCATCCTTAAAAAAGGTTGGTTTGCAGTTACACAACCCAAACTTTTAACAGTGGGTATGTGAGTAGGCATTTTTTGTTTACATTATAATTATGCTTGTAGTGAAACTGACAATTTTAAAGATGGCCTTTTGTCTAAGAATGAAAAGAACAAAAATGTCTATAAAATGGAATGAGCCTTTGGGAACATGTATTAGGGAATATTTACATAAGCTGAAAACAAGTAATAGATTGAATAAAAACAATCCCGATTATCTCCCCTGGTATCATTTGATGGCAACATTTTTTCTGCGTGCAAGAAGTCTGATTCTTCATCAATGTGGGTTCACATCTGATTTGTATGAAAAAATGTGACAGGGCTATGAATCATCTATGATCTTAACTGTTGCTGTGGTCTGTTCTGAGTCATATCTGCTGGCTCTTTATGGGATTATTTCATGTGCTACCAATAAAACATGTTTAATTGAGTTTGTCTATCATTTTCCCAATATCAGTAAACATGCTGCATTTTTGCACCAAATCGCAAACTGAGTTGTAGGATACAAACCTGTGGCTGATAATTGGCTTCAAAGATAAGGGTGGGAATGAGTTATGGCTAATGTGTCTAAGTTCTAGGAACTCATTATACATTAATGGAATCCAATAAGCGGACATGGGAGTTGTTTTTCAGTTCTAGGAATACAAATGAATTTATTATTTATTTTGAAGATTAATTCTGAGAATTACTTTTGTTAAAACTAAATTTTTGAGAATTACTCAAAATTCTAAGCATTATCAAGCAGTATATATTTCTGATATTTGGTTGAAAACATCCTGAATTAAAAGTAAATTGGTTTATATCCTTTTCACGTTATTGACTACATGATAATATATAGCAAAGATAATATCAAAAAATAAAATTTATAACAAGAGTGATTAAAGTTGAGTCTAACTTATAGCAAGTTACAAAGAATTGTTATTATTGTGATAACTACTTTTTTAATTCATTATCTGAGTATACAGGATTGATTTCTAATCTAATTTTTAAAATTGGAAATTCAAACCGTTACTTTAAGATTAATTTTGCTTTAATTGACTTTTTTGATGATAAAATTTATTTTATAAAGTCAGTTATGTACTTTGTCTTATGAATTATGCCAGTAGTTTGATGTTGTGGAAATTGCAAGTCATTCTGAAAGATAATACATCAATCACAATTTAAAATGTCACAAAGATAGTTGATATTCTTTAATTTAATGCATGTAATTGGAAACCATGTATTTTTAAATGTATTAAATTATCTTATGATAGTTATTCATTGATGAGTGTACCTCTATTTATTATAAAATTCTTTGTGTTTTTTAAAGAAAAATTATTAAAGCAATCGTTTGATTATCATATCGCTATATAACTGTTAAGTTTGTTTTTGAGAAATCTTGACTTTAATATTTGGAATAAAGAGAGAACAAGATGTTTCATGTCTCACTAGATTCACGCAAGATTTCAGTGGCTTATGAAATGTGTAGGAACAGGTTGCCCCTTGTGGACAACCCATTAGTGTTACATGTATTTGTTTTATTAGAACAAAGAATAGAGGCTTAAGTATTATGACTGTATATATTATTGGACATAAGTATTTTATGGCTTGTCTAATAAGGGTGCGCTTATTTTTAGAGGGAATAAGATATTTTCTTTTAAAAGGCTTTATTTGACATCAAAAAGCACAACCAGTAATTAAAATTGATGCTACATAATTAGTGTATTACAAACTATCAATATTGTGTGGTGCATATACATTAGAAGTGTCATTATTAATGGTGTTAAAGTTATTATTAAAATGTTGCATTATGGAGGTTTGTGTTGTGAGCTCCCTGCAGATTGTCATTTAGACAAGGAACATTAATTAACAATGACTGCTAATGTCACTGTGACATTCCTCAGTGCGATCATGCATTTATATGTTAACTACCATGTTCACTGGATGTAAATAAAATGTATGAGACAGGTATAGTGATGTGAAAAAAGTTGAGTGTATTGTATAGGTTCTCATCAAAATTCACTTGTTTTATTGTGAAGGCCATTCTTAAAATATATTTGTTTCATGTTGAAGGCTGTCATTATAATTCATTCGGTTATTGTTTAGGCCCTCCATGGAATTGCTTTGTTCCATTCTGAAGGCTATCCTTAAAAATCTATTTGTTTATTGCAGCCTTGACTGATCCACAGTGAACACTCTGGGTCATTCTCAAATGTTTTTTCATTGTGTCTAGGAATGAAACATTATAAACCACATCTGTTTACAGAAAATAAATTTGTTAGCAGGGTTTTACCAGAAGTTTGAATGTTGCAGTCTTTTCTGTTCCTCTATTGTGGTTTCTGAGGTTGGGTACACGTGAAATAGGATTGTTCTTCTTCTTTACATCCTTGCTGTAACAATGTTTTTATTTCATGTGTTCTCTGATCATGGTTCTTGACTGGTCACTATGGCGATAAAAATGGTATATACTTGCACTTGTAATTCAGACATACTCAATTGTTCCAATTAAATGAAATATCTTACTGATCTCACCAGTGTGGTTGTAAATAGTATGAGGAAAATTTAATGTTGCAATCTATTGGCCATTATCACTTTTAATTAATGATTATTTTTACGACTAAATTGCTACCATTAGTGCAGTACTATCAAATATTTATATTACTCTTAACAATATGGACTCTCTGAGAATGGGGTACTTCATTTTCTGCATGAACTGATAGTTCAAGTAATGAGTTAAAGATGTGTCCCTGTTTTGATTGTTAATATATTCAGTTGCAAATGGTGGCTAGTTTTTGGCCCATCTGGTTTAAATATTCATGACACTTTATACTGTATAATTGTTACTGATCAGGCTTGACATGTTCATTAGTATTATTGTGGCTTACAAACATTACAGAATTACTTACCCTCATTCTTGTCACGCATAATGCCATATAATGGGAGATGAACTAATTGAAGAGCTTCATGGCATGTGCTGGTAAACATACACATGTTAAATGTTTTTGTATGAATGGTCTGCTATTTATTCATGTTTCTTCGGTCCACACAGTTTATGAGCTTACACCATTTTTATGGGCTGTGCAGTTCTGGCACTCATACACTGTTGATACTATTTTGTATTTGGTACAATGAATGACCCACCCCACCCATCTATTGTTCATCTGTCTGGCCAGATTTAATAAAATTCATTTTTCTTGCAAAATAGTTTCCTTCTCCATTTCTCAAGCTTGTTAAATTATTGTTCTGCTGGACTTGGTTTTCATATTAGGACATCTTTCTTGTTTTATGTTGTGGAAAAATTCTTTTATATTTTTTTTTGGGGGGGGGGGGGCTCACTTTAATAGAGCAAAAAATCAAATGCTAGCTTCTTTCAAAGAGTTAATCTGGACATGTTGACTAATGGTCTGTAGTTAGATTATGCAGATGTCTCACTTAAATTTCTCTGATATGAATTATGGCCTCTTGTTTTCATTTCCTTATATTCTCATTGTTTACACCAGGTATTCATTTAAGTCACATAATAAAATGTATTATTTTTCCTTATCAACTTCCTTATTTTAATTGTTATAAAGTTCATGCACTTTCTGCATTAGGCTTGTATTTATTTCCTTATAAGGAGTGTTATATGAAATAACTTATTCTTCTGTATGTTTCCATTTGTTAAAAGGTTTCCGGAATTTCCCAGAACTTCAGTTTTTTCCCAGACCCTACTGGTTTTTATTGTTTCCGTGGCACCGAGGATAAGATTTATGGTTTTTTTTTAACTTTTACCCATGTGTTTCTGTCCTTTTTGGTTATAACCTGTGATTTGTACTGACAAATATCATCACAAGTATGACACAGTCTCAAGTCTCAGACAAATCTGTCCGTTTGGATAGCTCTTCATCTTACACCATTACAAGTGTTGTACAAAGCTGAGGATTGTCCATTTAAGTGTGAGTAATAAGATTATTGTTGACATGGTGACAGATGCTCTTCTTGACACAGTTCTTAAATGGTGCATTTTCTTTGTTGCATAATGGAGCACTCTCACTCTAAAGCATTGTAAAGCCCCTGTTAATGTATTCAAGAGGAACATATGTAAATTTACTCTCACCTTCTATGCACTCTTCAAATTGGAAAGTTGTCAGCTGTTAGTGGGGAAATGGGTTTATGTGACACTTTGTTATGCATGTGCATGGTGTGGTCAGACTGACCTTTGCATTACTGAAACATGGAACTGTTTGCAGGGGGTACACAATTTAGATAACCTGGTTTATGGGAACATTTTATGTCAGTGTGGTATTTGATTTGACATTAGAAACTTCAGAAACATTAAAGCTTTTGTGATATTTTGGATTTGACTTCTAAATAGAACAGCAATGTGAGGCTATAATTCATTGATCAATTGTATTTGAACATCAACAGATCATTTCTACTTGATTAATGGCATTTATGAAATGTTAATTAGGTTTTTGTTAAACTTCTAGTTTTTGTTATATCGACTTAATTATCTCTGATAAAGACCTTTCCTCTACTTAATGCCCCCCACTTTTTTTGAGAAAAATGTTAAATCATGATTCACCATAATTCCTTAAATTATATCCTATTTGGCAGAAAATGGTGCAAACAATAATTTGACATGTTGAGAAAAAATCAGTCTGTGAAATGTGACACCTCCAGAGATGTGTATTTTGGTCAAAGTACAAAAATGAAAAGCATGGTCTTTAAAACAAATGCCATGGTATTTTGAATCTTAGTTGAATATGTGATGAATGATTAGTTAATATAGAGATGTTTATGACTCATAATGAATCCAGTTTGAGTTTTACAAAGTTTGCTTGTGCTGTTTCTGAAGCCATTAGAGTTTACTAAAATTTTGCCAGCAGCAAGTTGGACAAGTAATTATGATACAGATGGAATGTGGAAATCAACAGATGTTGCCATTACATGTACTACAGGTATTGCACAGTATAATAATTAGCATATATAATCACTAGCCCCTCACTATTGTGAGTTCAAATCACATTGGGGACCAAATTTTGCATATGAGAAAGCAGTCCAGCTAGCTTTTGTAAGGTCCATGGTTTTACCCAGGTGTAAGCCTGGGGTCAAGTCCTCCCCTCTTAATACTGAATAAGTTTCCAAATGACCCTGGCTGTTTAACTCCACTGGCCTAGATGAATATATACACACTTTTTAGCTGTGTTCATTCAAACTGTACAAAAACCTGCATCTTTCCAGGAACAACCATTTCCTATGCAGAAAGATGTAATGCCAAAATACTGCTAGGCATAAAACTGTTCTCTTCATCTCCCACTGAATATTCCCAAATAAAAGCTCCTGGTATGGTACATTCAACACGATAACTTATCAAGTTATCATCTGAATGATTTTATGATAGATTGTAATTATGAATTTGAGGATGAATTAAAGCATTGATGGCGATTTTTCAGAAAGGGTGGAGGATTAATAATTATGAAGGATGTTAATTAGAGGCAGGCATGCTTCCCAAAAGTTGTTGGACAATTGGACATTCCTGGCAAATTTTGAGCAGGTCCAATAACTTTTTGGCGAGTACTGGACCAGATATCTGGCAGTCAGGCATGATTTACAGCATTTATCACTCATTTATAATATATTCAGTCTGACAAATTTTCATTTAGTCAGACTGAAATGCTAACTTTGCCTGACCAAATGTCAGGCATGTATTCCAACAGTTTGGAGAAGTTTGGGCAGGGCATCTATTAGGGACTGTTTGGTATATTTCTTAAATTGAAATTCAATTTATGCGGTCCAGTAAGACTTATTCCCTTAATGTTTCAAGTAGTAGAAAGTTTTTCTGTTGTAGTAATTACAGTATTTTTATTGCATAAAAAGTACATAATTGCTATTATATTATGCATATTACATAGATGATTATTGGCCATAATAGGTATTGTAATAAAAGAAAGATTATTATCAGTGCTAAGAAACCGTTTCACACCATGTCAAGTCATAACTTGACAATAAAACATAGAGTTAAGGTATAACTGATATAAATAATACAGTAAATCACTGATCTTCCAGAATGGCTGGCACCAAATAGTCGTAATGATACAATACTTAAGTGCTATTAGGCAGTTGTTTATCAAGATTTCCTCTAAAGTATTGGAAATTCTTGTAGACTTAAGGAGCAATCAAAGTTAATTTGTGATACATGCTAGTTATCTTGGACATAATTATTGCAATTCAGCAGAGTCCTTTCTGGCTTAATGTTGTATTCCAACTCTTTGTTTCATGGTAAGTTTTTTTTGAACCACTTAAAAGTGATATTGTTTTATTTGTGTTTTCTAATGTGAGATAGTCATGATTATGTCCTATGCAGTTAGTATATAATTTTTATTAATGAGAAGTAGGTCATTTCATAAATTATTAGTTACTTACAAAGTCTGGCTTTATTTCGATCAGTTCTACTCATGGGACATTGCCCATGACCAGTAGATGTTGCATAAACCATTTAGGCTTATTCCTTCTCAAGTTATAATGTTCGAACAAGGATCTTACACTGAGTTTCACTGTGACCTTGATCTTTGATCCAATGGCCTCAGAATAATAGGGGTCATCTACTGGCCATGGGCAATGTTCCTACCAAGTTTCACAAACAACATAATAATAGCTGTGATATGTTAAATCAACAATGTGAAATAGCACACAGTTTTTCCTCACTTATATAAGATTTGGCCTTAAACAAAATGTGCAAAAATATGTAAATATGTGACAGGAAAATGAAGTGGGAGCATTCTGAGTGTCCTATGGACACATTTGCAGTTTGAGTCAAAATGATACTAATGGTTTAATAGAGTAGAACTGTGAGTGTAATAATCTTGATTTGATCCTGGTAGACAAATTTGCGGAGGTTAATGGCCTGAAATTGTGTTCCTGATTTTCACTAATGATTGGCTGTGATTGTCTTTTGAGTGCAGTTTTTATCTCACATACAGATGTATATGTGCACTTTATAGATCTTCTTAAATGCAGGTAGAAAAAGTTCAGATCTTCTTTAAAGAGGATGAAACGTTCAGATCTTCTTTAAAGAGGGTAGAAAAGTATAGATCTTTTGTGAAGAAGTTAAAAAAAGTTGGTACCATGTATATTTCTCTTCTGAGGGTGCAGTACAATAAAACATAAACTGTTTGATGTGTGTCTTCATTGGTTGAATTTATACCCCATAACACTTCAGTAGATAATAGCAGGATTTGTTAGATAGGGGAAGATGAAAGATATAATGTTTTTGTTGTAAATGGGGATATGCATACGAGATTAACATTATAAGGATGAGTTTATTCTTCAGTTGACTTAGAAAATGTTGTTTTGTTGTTTTTATATCTTGTGTGAATAAGATGTTTACAGTTCCACCCTATTTGATACTTTAACGTACATTGTGGGTGGCTCTCTTTGAGGCTCCGTGTGTTCAACTGTGTTGTATTAATCTATACATCTAGAAGACAGTTTTGCATAATTAAGTATTTTGAAATCATTCTGCTCTGTGGATGAAAATGAGGAAGTAAAGATCGTTTCAAGTATTGGAGTTGAGATTTTGGATATTTGTAGGCAAAACTTTGGAAATTGAATATAATCATCTACGGACTTCGTTGTCAAATGTTTATTAGATTTATTTTTAACCTATGATTCATTGATGTTTAATGACAATATGGTAAGAGTTATACATTATGTTGTGTGTGATTATGATGGAATTAAATATTGTAATATTTTTATTTTGTTATTCTGCTCTGCTAATTTACACTTGAACAGCAAAACAAACAGACTTGGTTGATTACATTGTACTTTATATACTGTGTAAGAAAGGATAAACAATTAACCAATATCTGGAATAATTACAGTCAAGCCTGTCTATAAAAGTCACCTTTGCAAAGTAAATAAAAAGTTTTTAAAGTGCTCCTTAATTAAGGTTAAACAGTTTCTAATATTTTATCTGAAATATTGCTGCTGATTATGCAGGGAGTTAGATTGTAATGACCCTATATTTTTCTACCAACCCTAGACATTTTTTAACTTCGTATTTTCAAATGAAATATATTTCCAAGTTGAAATAGAGTGAATTTGAAAAATGAAAACAATTGATTAAGTTTAATAATAAATTATCATTTCAGGAACTTTCAATCTGTTTGGAAGATAAACAAGACAACGCTGATGTCAAGGAGAACAATAAAGACAGCAACATACCCCTTAAAGGTTTGTGTATTTACTTACACTGATATTCCACTGGGTAACACCTTTAACCCTTTGCCTCATAAGCATATTTTGGACTCTTCCAGATTCAAAGCTGATGTATAAAATTTGTCAATTTATTTAAGAAAATTGGGTTATTTCTCTCTAACAGAGTGGAAAACACAATGTGGCAAAAGAGGCCATTACTCATTACTATCAATGGCTTCTTTTGTCACAAAGTCATCTGGTTCAAGTGTGGAGAAATGCGGTATTAGGAAGCAAAGGGTTGAATAATTCAGTTTTCATTAAGCTAATATCTTTAATGGGGAGTTTCGTAGAGTATTAATATTGTGTCATCATGGTATCCATTCTGTTTATTTTTAACTTGATGATATAAATGCGGTATCAAGCATCCACCAACATTAGGGGTTTAAATGTTTAATGCATTCAAAGGTCAGACTTTCGTTTGACTAATTGGGATCTTTTAACATTATTTTCCTTAAATGGTGCATGGATATAAACAGCTTTGGGAGTGACAGTTCTCATTCTTTCAGCTTAAATCTGAGATACCAAACTGTTCACCACTGGCACCAATCCTTTTTTGCAAGCTGCAGTCCAGGCCATTATAAAGCATCACAGCCTGTATCTGACTGTAGATATTTGGAAAATTAATTTTAACATTTTATTGGCGTAATTGTTTCAGAGTAAACATGTTTCATGACCTTTATGAACTATTAATGTAAGCCACTTTATCTTTACTCAACATCTTGGAAAGTCTAGTTACAGTAACACCTATTTCACTGGTGCATAATTTGATTCGTAATGGATCATTAACTATTAAATACCAATTGAAAGTCTATGATTACCTAATGCTTTACCATAGCTAGAATTTTGTGTATGTTAATTAATGCACAGGGTTACTAATAAATGATAGAGAGTCTTTAAGTATTCCAGTTTATTAAACATGTTCTTGAAATTACTGACATAATGAGCTCATTGCCTATAGTTTGCCCTAAGTTGTAAAATGCTTCCCAGTAAATTGAGGTCTTTTCATGGTACAAATTTAGCCTCATTACATAGCATTCCGAGGTGCTGATGAAAGTTGTTAAATGTCAGATTACGCCAGTTTATTGTAGATGCTGTCAGTGCTCATTTCTGTACCCTTATCAAATGTCAGGGAAAAATGTTATAAGAAGCCTTGTCACTAATTATCCAATGCACATTAAATGACAACTTCATCGCTGAATCAACCACAAAGCTGCCTTCAAAGTCGATCCTTTAACAAAGTTCAAACAGATTCCATTGATGTTAGTTGTTTACAATATTGTGTGGCCTTCATTCAACTTTACCTAGACTACAGCATAATTAATTATTTGCATTCTGTTGGCTTGTTACACATTTCACTTATAATTAATATACTCTTTGATCTGTGAATTCATTTAACTTCTAATGAATCATATCACTTAAATATGTCCTCAAACCATGAAATGTAGGTATACAATGTGAAGTTATAACTGCTTACTCTAAATGTAAGATGACTGCAGGCTCAGATGAATTCATTTTCTTTGAGACATAAAGAGAATGGAAATTATTTTTTTACTGCTTCAATGGAGTAAAACATTTTGCTTACTTTATATAGATGTTTTTTTTGTTTCCAAAAAAAATGTAAAATAATTGTTTTAGTTTTTGTATCAAGTTTATTCGGATATTCCATTGAATTCTTGACTTCTTTTTTATTGGTTACAGTATTGCTTGAGCTTTAACCATTGTACGAAATAGTATCATCCGCCTCGCAATGATTTAAAATTTATACAGAATACAGTCTTCCTTAATAATCATATTAATCAAGATGAGTGCTATATTTTAAATTCAGTAAAAATCTTCATATTGTAGTGTTATTTTGATAACACTTTATGGCCACTGGTATTTTTATTGTTAGTGTCTCAGAATTTTGTTACAAAAAATCTGGTTGAGAGAAGGAAAAAGATAAGAATGAAATGACCAAACCATTCAGTTTCTGGGTGTGTGTGTGCAATTTTGGAGATCATCCATGAAAACAACTAGTCATGAGAATCAGTATATATGGGAAATTATTATCAAATAATTGAATAGTGATGCACTTATAAATTAAACTTTCATATCATAATAAAAAGTAGTCTGAATACACAGGTTAATTGAAATTTAAGACAAATAATAAATGATTATTTTACAGTATCATAAAACAAGAATCTTTAAATTAGTTTCAATTTTCATTTTTTTGGTTTTGTAAAAAATTTGGTTGGCATGTCTGAGAAAACAAAAGTCAAGGTTCAGTGGCCCAATTGAGCAGTGATTCTTTTACTATACCATGGAATTTCTTAAAAATTCCTTTTCTGTAATGATCGTCATTTTGAAAAAGAGTTGGCGGTTCGTTGTCAGTAATTATACTAGGTAGTCTAGAGTTGTGTGCCCTTGTCTACTGCTCTGGCTGAACAAATGACTGAGGAATCCTGGGACAGTATTGTCATTATAAGGACTTGAATGGTTAGAGATCTATCAGAATTAATGGCACACCTTTTTGCTTTACAAACATGCTCATTTCACTTCAAATACATTGAAATGGTTTGAAACTGTTTCATTTGTGGAGTTGTTATGCTTTACAGTCCGGCTTTAATCCTTACCAATCGTTTGTTGTAACATTCTGTTTGTGTTTTAATCATCATGTATATATTCTTTAATTCACTTTGTTAAACAGTAGTTACAATCATTACTATGCTTTCAAGTGTTAAATCACAAGCCATGTTATGAACAAAGGAATAGATCACAAACATTGCTACCTATCAACTACAATGTATTCTGTAGTTTATTTTGCTTCTATTGAATGCCCTTGGTCAGAATTAACAAGAACCTGTTAAATTCCTATGTTTCTACCTAACGGTAAACATAAAATTCTTTGAACAATGAACTATATCATATTTTTGGCTTATGGGATTTGGGCTTGAACTGAAATGAATAAAAAACTCAGTACAAATCTGCATACCAAAGGCTTTGAACTCACATATAAGCTCTTGGCTGTACCAGTTTGTATCAACTCTATAGAGCCATCATTGAATTATTATGGCTCAGAATTCATAACAATTGATTGTATCAAGAACACATCTAGCATTGTGTTTTTGTAGCTTTGAATTCACAATTAGTGCAAAGTCTGCATCAATAGGTATAGAATCTTGTTAATGCCATCAAAATCTATATTAATATAATGCATAGAGTCATATCAGTGCCATCATTGTCATATTAGTGCCTTCATAGTCTGCATTAATAAATACAGAGTCATATTAGTGCCTTCATAGTCTGCATTAATAAATATGGAATCATGTTAGTGCCATCATGATCTACATTGATATTAGTATGGAGTCATGTCAGTGCTGTCGTAGCATTGTGTACTGTGATTACCATTTAAGACATTTTCATGAGTAATGAAATATACAGTACCCATGTATTGCATTGTGTAGCATTTAATTATAATACTTTATGCAGATTCTTTAATTGTCCTGAGATGCATTCTGTTGATAGGAGAATAAAATAGTGTTTCCACGACATATGTGTAAACAATCATAATTAAACATAGCAGATGATATAACTAAATTATTAAGATGAATAATTGTTTAAACTGCCACTTAAGATTGCAACAAATCAAACAGACACCTTTTTATGAAACTCCAAAGTGATTGTAGCCAAAATGTACCCATTGCTGTAACTTGTTTTGCTTAAAGGCTTGCAAAATATTCACACTTCCTTCTTTAATTAAGACCACATAGATGATTTATTTACAGTCTAGCATCTATCAAACCACAGTTTTTATAGTGGTGTATTTCATGTAAACTTCCGTGATGCCTGGAAAACTGCCTTGATTTATCTTAAAGTGAAAACTTTGTTTTGATTCTTTGAACAAGCTTGTAGTTCCGACTCTTCATCATTTAGATGGTATTCTATCCACCGTGATGAATCAGACACAGTGCATTCAATCTTTTGTTGTGAAAAAAGTTTACATCTATTATAACTGATTGGTCTACATCATGATATATATCACACATGGCTGGTCATAAATTTATATAATAACGCATTGATTATTTATTTAGTATTCTAGCACATTTATGGACAGACTGGTTGCTGTCTTGTCTTTCATGTTTATAGTTAGTATTCTAGCACATTTATGGACAGACTGGTAGCTGTCTTGTCTTTCATGTTTATAGTTATTAGGGGACAATGATTTCTCCTAGAGATCATTTTTTTGTGAAAATCTGAGGGTGTATGAGCCAATTCTCATTGGACTTGCTCTCTGGACTATAGATGTTTATGCATTATGATTGTCTATTGAATTACCTGGTTCTTATATGAATCTGTCAAATTATTCTATTTTTTACTCATTCTGGTCATATTCAGGCTTCAAGTAGAAGTAGTCCGACCATCTGGCAGAAGAATTTCCTCCCCTGTGATAAGCGCCTTGCTGTACGAACAATTTCTTAAATCTTGCTTGATTATAAGCATATGGCTTTCTTTTATTGTGACTTGTACACCAGTTAGTTGTAACTTGTACTAAGTTTATCAACCACCTTTCTTTATCATCACTTTAATTATCTTCAAAAGGAAGAGCTGTATTTGTACTGAACTAAAATAGAATATATGTTTCATCAAACACATTTTATTCATTTCGCACTTTTAATGTAATTATTAAAATGATCATTTTCAATATCACATTAACATTTTAACTACAATGGTTTTGGTATTTAAAATTACTATAACTTTTCCTCATGCTTTGATATTGATCTGTTTTTGTGACTACTTGGTTTGAAGGGAAAAAAATAATGATGAAGTGTCTGAATTTAATACTAGCCTAATGGTTATGTGTTAAATAATTTATTTTACTAAGGTATGTATGCCCGTGGTGTTAGATCACAGATGTAAAATACATTATAGAAAAAATAGCTTTGAAGTTGATTTCATCAAATCCATCTTGAACGGATGTTTTATGTTAAGAATTTTTTCATTGTATTTTGGTTGTTTGTTTTGGTTCTTGTTTTTCGTTAGTTGTGTGAAAGTTAATATTGTGAGGAAATAATGTGAACTTCACAGGAGCTGAATATGTTTCAAGGTTAACCACATAAGTTGTTCTATGCTTCTGTTTGTATTTATGTTATTTGGACATTTTATTTTTTATTCCGTTTTTTTTTAGTACATTCTGTTAGATCAATGGTGTTGTATTGTTTTATCATTAATGTTTGATAAATGATAAGATAAAAGAAATTTACGAGTACAAGCCAAGTGTTTCTCTTTTTCAAGTACAGACTGAATTGTCTCCCCTTGAGTGTAAGCTTAACTCCCTTTGGACACAAACCAAGTTAACACCCCTAGAATGACAGATTGATTTATCTCTCCCTGGAGTTCAGATTGAGTTAACTTCCAATAAACTTTGTATTGTTATGCCCTATTTCATCATATGAGTTTTAACCATTTTTTAACATAATTTGCATTCACAATGTTTCTACTAAATGATCTTTATAAGCAGTCACACATCTTAACATAAAAAATCCTTCTGTATGTACAATTTTTTCGAGATTTTCCCTAAAATGTTTTCTGTAATCTTTCATACATTCAGCTTATAACTTGAAACAAAGTGAGTCATATTGAGTCAGCTTCCTGGACAAAAATAGTTTATTTTATGTTCTTGTTTCATCTTTGTTCATTGGTTCTATAAAGTAATCATTTTTAATACTTAGTTAATTTTGTACCTTCAGTTCAGCGCCAAACTATTGCAAATGCTTATAAAATGTGTAAGTACTCACAGCAGTCTGACATAGTTCTCTTTGATAAAAGAATGTAGGTGGTTAAAAATTTGTATCTCAACATGTGATGGTTTGCATCTCGTAATAAATAGTCTGTCTAGAGTGATTTATATTACACATGATTTGAAATGACGTATAGTAATTAATTCTACTTTTCAACTTCATTTTTAGCTATTTTTTTTCTTGGATTGTTTTGTATGCTTTAGAATTTTGAAGTCTTGAACTGCAACTGTTCAGAATTATTCTGTTATGTGGGCATTTTATGGACAATGTTGGTTTTTAGCTCACCAGAGCATGTAGTGCTCGGTGAGCTAAAGTGATCAGTCAGTCTAACCCGGTGTCCGTCATCCAGCGTCCGTTGTCCACACCTTGGGGTTGTTAATGCTCTAGTGGTCACACTTTTGAGCGAATCTTCATCAGACCTGGTCAGAATGTTTGTCTCATTGATATCTTGGACAACTTCGAACATGGGTCATCTAGGGTCAAAAACTAGGTCACTAGGTCAAATAGAATGGAAAATTTGTGAACACTCTAGAAATCACAGATTTGATTGGATCTACATGAAACTTTGTCAGAATGTTTGTAATAATGATTTTGTAAACTTAGGCGAATATGGGTCATTTCCGATAAAAAAATAGGTCACTAGGTCAGCACACCAGAAATCCTTGTAGAGGTTGCAATTTTGATTTAATGTTCATCAAACTTTGTCAGAAGGTTTGTTTTGATAATATCTTGGACAAGTTCGAACATGGGTCATCGGGGGTCAAAAACTAGGTTACCAGGTCAAATCATAGAAAAACCTTGTAAACACTCTAGGGGTCACAGTTATGGTTGGATCTTCACCAAACCTTGTCAAAATGCTTGTCTTAATGATATCTTGGACAGGCTCAAATATGGATCATCTGGGGTCAAAAACTAGATCTCCAGGTCAAATCTTTGGAAGACCTTGTTAACCCTCTATATGTCACAGTTTTGATTGGAGGTTCACCAAACCTTGTCAAAATGATTGTCTTAATGATATCTTGGTCAAGAATGATCATGGGTCACCTGGGATCAAAAACTAGGTCACCAGGTCAAATCACTGGAAAACCTTGTTAACCTTCTAGAGGTCGCAATTTTGATTGGATCTTTGTTTAACTGTGTCAGAATGTTTGTATTAATGATATCATGTACAGGTTTGAACATGGGTCAATTCAGGTTAAAAACTAGGTCACCAGGTCAAATCACAGGAAAACCATAACAGTTGCAATCTTTACTCAGGTGAGCGAAAAAGGGCCATCTTGGCCCTCTTGTTTTTGCTAGAATGTATTTCTGTTACAGAAACATGATTGGTATGAGATTAATTCTAATTAGTCAATTCTCAGCTGTTTGGTTGATGTTAGGTAACTCCCATTAAGAATTGTGTTTCAGTTTTGTACTGAGTAACGTAGTTCTGTGAATTTTGTGGAAGATTTAATTTTGTGGATTTCATTTGTGAATTACACTTCAAAATCAAATATCTATGAACTAATGTACACCAACGTACAAGAGGAACAAATTGATTTGTGGATGAATTGCAAATTTTAGGACACCAGTCTGTTTAGTCACAGTTAAATTTGATATATGTATACACTAGTATTAGAAAATATATTTCAGTTGCATGGAATTAATTGACATTGTATATTTTTGTACATTTTTGGGAAGAGATAGCAGAATGGACTCGTTTTCATGACTAAGTGTTAAGTCCCAGAGTATATGTTGAAGTTTTATTTTACTCATTAAAACCATTGATGATATGGTTTGCTGTAGTTTACTGGTAATAAAAATTGGATATTCTTGATTTGAACACTTTTATTACAATTCTCTGAATAAAGGAAATGCAGCCCCTTCATATTACTACCATGTCATCAATCTGTCATGCTTATCATTCATCTTTGTTAGTATGAATTATTCACAGACGTGAATACCTTCATCAAGTATCAGTATTGAAATATAAACCATTCTGCTTCATTACTCCTTTTGTCTTTTTTTCATGGTGACAATTTTTTCTTTCACTTTGTTGTTAGCTTTGTTGTTATCGGTCTAATGATATTGTTCATCTGTATTACCCAATCTAGAATCCATGTGTGTAACAAATAAACATTCTCTTTGATCATTGTGTTACAATAATATTACTGTGAGGATCAGTTTGTAAATGTAGACAAAAAATGCATTTACAGCACAGAGGCTTTGTAATGCCACTCTGTATTGTTGTTATCATGCATCAGAGGCCCTTCGCTTTATTTTGTGCTAGTTGCAAAGAATGGACTGGTTTGAAATTTTTCTGTTTAACCTAAAGAATGGACTGGTTTGCAATTATTCTATTTACCATAAAGGACAGACTGGTTTGCAGTTTTTTAGCTCACCAAAACGGAAGGTTCAGGGTGAGCTGTTAGGATGGGTAGATGGATGCTCCGTCGTCCATCGTCTGTTGTCTACAATGGTCTTCTCCTCAGAAACTACTTGTCGGATTTACATTTTTTTGCTGTGCAGAAGCCTTTTGACATTCTAACTGCAATTTGCTCATATTATTCCAGTTGACCCCTTTTAGGGGTCACTAGAGCTAAAAATAGAAAAACTTTTGATTATCTTCTTCTAATGAATCAATGGATGGATCATCACCAAACTTGGTCTGTAGCATCATTATATGGACATTTATCAGATTTGCCATTTGCTCAAATAAAAATGGTTGGCCCCTTTTAGGGGCTGCTAGAGCTAAAAATAGAAAAACCATTTATTGGTCTTCTACTCATGAACCAATGGATGGATCATCAACAAACTTGGTCTGTAGCATTCTTAGATGATCCTTTCTTAAGTTTGCTCAAATAAATATGGTCGGCCCCTTTTAGGGGCTGCTGGAGCTAAAAATAGGAATACCTTAAAATGACTTTCTCTCATGTGTCTATTTATAGATTATTACCAAACTTAGTTTTTAGCATCTTTAGATAGTGTTCTATCAGATTTGCGCAAAAAAATGTCCCCAATGAGGGGCCGCTAGAGTTAAAAATAGAAATACCTTTAAACGTCTTCTTCCCATGAACCAATGGATGGATCATCACCAAACTTGGTCTGTAGCATCCTTAGATGATCCTATCTCAAGTTTGCTCAAATTAATATGGTTGGCCCCTTTAGGCGCCGTTAGAGCTAAAAATAGCCGTTAGAGCTAAAAATAGAAATATCTTTAAACATCTTCTTCTTATGAACCAATGGATGGATCATCACCAAACTTGGTGTGTAGCATCATTAGATGGTCCTCTCTCAAGTTTGCTCATATAAATTTAGTCGGCCACTAGAGCTAAAAATAGAAATACTTTAAAATGACTTTTTCTCATGATTCTACTGATGGATTGTTACCAAACTTGGTTTTAAGCATCTTTAGATAGTGTTCAATCAGATTTGCTGACATAAAAATGGTTGGCCCTAGTCAGGGGCCGCTAGAGCTAAACATAGAAATGTCTTAAAATGACTTCTTTTCATGGACCAGTGGTTGGATCATCACCAAATTTGGTCTGTGGCATCCTTCAGCCACCACTAATATACTTTTGTAGTATGCTTTGATGGTCGTTTATCAAGTTTATTATTGTTCCCCATTATTTGCCCACAAGTGTACCTTTATTACCTTTTTAGTAACAAGTTAATTAATATTTATTCTGGTGAGTGATGCAGGGCCATCATGGCCCTCTTTTATATTTACCGTGAAGAATGGTCTGCTTTGTATTTTTTCTATTTACTATAAAGAATGGACTGGTTTGCAATTTTCTGCAGGGAATAAACCTTATATCTCCATTTACCAGATGCTTCCTGGTAACATATCATTATGAA
This sequence comes from Lutraria rhynchaena, assembly GCA_008271625.1. Classification (NCBI taxonomy): domain Eukaryota; kingdom Metazoa; phylum Mollusca; class Bivalvia; order Venerida; family Mactridae; genus Lutraria; species Lutraria rhynchaena. The sequence goes on along the minus strand of VIBL01000073.1, from coordinate 2,028,633 downwards.
GTGTTTTATGAGCCAAATTGATCTGTTGTTTCTTTTGTTTATGTCATTAGAAAAAACACCAAGTGTACCTTTGAGGTTTTATTTGTGATATAATTCAGTTATACTGTTTAGCTGTGCCTTCTCTTATGATGAAATTTGGAAAAAATGATGTTGACCTTGGTTTGAGGTTATGAAATGTAAGGTGTGGTTCAACTTCATCAGAAAATGTTTATTGTTTAATTTTTAGTTTGAGAAGTTACTGACAAAAGTGACTCTTTGATAAGATTGTCATTCCATTAGTATTATTGAAGGACTTGCACAAAGAAATGAACCAATTGAAACATAACCCTTTATCAAATCCAGTTATTAATTTTGGCAAGTAAATGAAAACACCAACAGATCTGTGACAGGGCTGGAATTTCAGTTCTGTGACAGGGCTGGAATTTCAGTTATCCTATTAATCCCTTAATTTTAAAGCAGGACCTATTTGTTGCACTGTAGAGTGTTTGTTTTAAGTGATCAGTTGTTTCAGTGCAGTTGTAGTCAAATCTTATTTAATAAGTTGTCATGGAAATAAATGACTGTTAAAGAAGTGAAGTTAAATTATTGCATTGTCCCCGTTATGCTATCTTAGCTTAGAGTATTATGTCTATGAAACAGGTCATTAATCAGCTGTTCGAGTGTGATTTTTGGTTTTAGACCAGATGTGTGAAAACATCTTTTGGTCAGTTTGATTAACAATATTTTATGCAAGATGTATTAGCTCTAATCCCTGATTCTTATTTTAACTGTAAGAAGTTGTCTGTTGCTTGTGGGGGGAACTGGTTGGTGAATGAGGGCCGCCAGAGATGCATCATTAGGGTTACCAAATTAATGTAGAATAATGTCTTCAAAACACCTAATATACTGCCCCATTATGTTGGTCCACTTGATTATGGCAGTACATTTGTATTGTACAAAGGATGAAATGTTCCTGGCGAAATTTTTTTTGTCTCATTAGTAATTCTTCGCTGATTAGTTAACTTTTCAGATATCAATCCCATTATCTTCCATTTTAAAGGTAGTGACAGTCCCAGTGGTATGTTACTCTCTTTTGTTTGAGATTCGCCTGTACGGAGCTTGAAGCTTATGAATTATACAACAGTTATCTGAATTTTCATTAACTTAAATGGCATTAAATTTGCTGGTAGTATGATCCACTCTGTGAAAAATTGTGTGATCACTAATATGCTTCAATGCCTCCTGGATTATTGTGTTTACGATAATGCAAGATCATTCTAACTAAGGAATTATGAATGAAGTGTGTGAGGTTTCCTTCATTATTTATCTTGATTGAATGAAAGTTTAACCATTAGTCATTGTATAAAAGTACTTTATTACAGAATCAATTGGGTTAATTATTCCTTTGCATCTTTTTTTCAATATTATTTATTGTCAGAGGGGTTGTTCATCATACTGGTACCTGGAAAATTACATGTTTAATTCATGCACAAATGGTACCACATTTATACCACCTACCTAAATCCAACATTCTCTGTTGCAACATAGTGGGTACGGGTGTCAATATTTGCCTTAGTAAATGTTACTATTGGAGTCTATGTCATTGAACGCCTTTTCATTATGGTTGTTTTGTCTGCCACATAAAATAACAAGCGTAATGCCAAATAGTCACTTTAATTTGATTACAGTTCAGTCAAAACAAGTAGAACATATTCCTTTATATGATTAGCAATGTGTTACAAGCTTATATAGTAAGTTTGTATTTTTCCAAAATTGTTGCATAAATCTCCCAACATTTACTATTGGGTAAAGACAGTTGGTTGTGGGAGTCCAATTTATCATGGTATGGTGGGGGGAGGGGGTCTCCCTGTCTTCCTGTTTGCAACTCAATGTATTTTAAGTGTTCAGATCCAGTTAGGTCTGCTCAAGTACGATGTTTTTGCTGGTGGATTAGGTATATTTTTCCCCTAAAGTGTTCTTGCGCAGTTCGTGCTAACCTACTAGCCCAAAGTCAGTGGCTAGATATTTTCTAGTCAAACTTGTGAACTTTCTCAAAATTGTGTGTTCATGCTAGTGGTAAATTGTTCATTTTCAATAACCCACCTACAGTTTGGGCTTGTGCTTTAAAAAAAGTAGTTCAAACCCTGTTTGCCATTGCAGCACAGTAATTATGATGTTTGGTTTGAATATACTAATAATTAGACATTTCAAAATAATTGCTGAATTTTGAGCTAAGTCTCTAAGTTGATCAAAGGCTAGGTATCATCATGAGATTGTCTTCAAAGATTGTATCATAACCTGTTGCTTGATCTTGTGCCTTTTGTTTGTCAACATTATAATTAATACTTATTCTGCTTTTGTTCTCTGTCCTATTATTTTGTTATTTGCTAAGGGTTACAAATGTTTAGCTTTGTGTCTGTCATATAAAAACAAATGACCTTCTTGTACATCATTTGCTTTGTAAAGAGAAGTTCATTTAATTAATGTTGATATACGAAGTGTAATATGTTCACTAATTGCTATTTAATTGGGGGAAACATTTGTTCAATTTCAGTTGAGTTGCCACCAATCAAGACAGAGAATGGTAGTGGTAAGGTGTTTACGTTTGACCAGAGTGGTGACAGCACCAAAGTGTTTATGGTTGACCATGGTGACGACAAGGAGAAAGGGGAGAAGGAACTGGAATCCAGATTGAATATTGAGGTTTGTAAAACATTTGTTAGCCCTTAAGCACCTAGAACAGTGATCAATATCGACTTTGATGTCTGTCATGATTCATGATGACAGATTTTAAACTTACTGTACTGTGTTCAAATGTAGGTTCTTACTGAATTAGCTTTCTGGATTTGATAATTGCTTTAAGGTCAGCATTGTTCTGCAGACTGGCTAATGTATTGGCTTAAGCTATTTTATCGGAGCAAAATAGGCTTGTTATGCCCCCCCCCCTTCATTGTGTCTTGTAGATGACCCCTATTTATTTTGTAGTCAAAGTTGGTCAAAGTTCAAGGTCACCAGGTCCTTTGCCACTAAAAGCTTGTCCAATCAATAACTAGTGGATGCTTTGACCTACAGCCCACAGAATTGGTGGGGTGGTTGGTTGTGGCCTGAGAATGACCCTATTGATTTTGTGGTCAGTTGGTGAAACGTCAAGGTCACTATGTCCTTGATCATTATAAGCTTGTCTGATCAATAACTAGAGAACGCTTTGGCCTACAGGCACAGCATTGGTGGGGAGGTTGGTTGTGGCCTGTGGATGACCCCGATTGTTTTTGTTGCCAGTTTTGCAAAGGTCAGGGTCGCCTAAGGGGGGCATATGTTTCGCACAAACATCTCTTGTTATTAGCTATTAATGTGATCACTAAGTCCAATTTCTATGATACGGTAGTTAATGCTTAAGGTATACTGTGTCAGTGTCTTTGTACTTACATTTTAATGGTAGTTAAATTTACAAAACAAATATTGGCTTGTTTAGTATGAAACTTTGTCTGATGGTAATTAATTTATATTTATCAAACATACATCACTATGCAAGATTAGGCCAAAAATAGAATACCTGGTTGCTGTCCCTATATGCCCATAACTTTAATCTAAGTCAGATGTTGTGTTAACATTTCATTTCATTACAACATCCAAGGCTTCTTGCATGTTTATATGTTTATGAACTGCAAGATAGCTTGTGAAACTATTAAAATAGCTTGCATTCTGTAACCTTAATATGTTAACATTTTTGCTACCATTCTCCAAAAAGTATTAACAGTTGGTAGGTCAGCTGAATTGTTTTTCAAGCCTATTATAAAATAATGGCAAGAAAAAAATTGATGGAGGAAAAGACTTGAAAGTTTTTGTCTTACATTTAATGAAAACCCAACTCTGATATTCCTGATTTTGTGTCTTGCTCTGACCTGTAAGGCATGGAGACCTTTACTTAAGATGTCCATAAAATCTGTAATAACACGTGTCAAGTTTTAGTAGAGTTAAGCAGAATTGGCTTATTGTATCAGCCAGAAATATTGCGTACATATACTAAAATCTTGGGGTATTAATTTTATGTAAAATATTTGTTATTTGAGAAAACTTAAGTCGATAATTTGTAGGTTTAATATCAAGAAAATTTGTCATTTCTGGATTAATTGCTTTTTTCATTGAAAGTGATACATTACAATTTGCAAATTTTTAAAAGCCTCGCTATAAACCTGCTTTCGTTGCTTTTAAATAACCACGTGTAACTGTGAAATTAGTTTTAATGTAAATTCTGTTTAATTTGAATTTCACTTTGACTTCAAGGAATATTGCAAAGCTTCACTTTTATGGCTCATTATAAATTAACTTTTGGTAATGTTAAGAGTTTGAAATGCTTTGTAATCATAGCGGAGCTATAAAATACAGTATTTAATGCCTTTGAACTATCCATACTGGTATTTAATATGAGTCTTTAATTTTGAAATCTTTGTCTGTAAAATTTTGTGTCTAGGGCTGATAAGATCGCTTGTTAGGATGGTGTATTTGATTTGTACAACAGTGAAAGGCTTGCTTGCTTGTTTATTCTGAAATACTGCGACACAATAAACTTACAATAAAAGCTTTTCTTTCATCCATACTTGGCAATTTTGACAATTTTTAAGCCAGAATTTTGCTGATCTTGATTTTTCTGTGAATTAATTGCTATTTTAGTTGGAATATAACATTCATCACACTTTCAAACTGTAATTTAAGCATGACAGTTTTACTGGACATTGAATTTTGATACATTTGTGATGTAAATGATATCTGTCAGGGTTTTATTATTGGCTGTAGGTTAAAGATTGAAGGGCCTTAGAAAGGGGTAAAAATAGTGCCTTGAAGGGAAATAGGGGAAGAATAACAAGACAAAGTAATCATGTCCTCCAATACTTAATTACCAACAGGTTATAATCTTTATGATTTCCAGACAAAGAATCTATTGGACAGGTCAATTTTACAATCTTTTAGACCAAAAATATGTCCAGTAAAAAATATATTTCAACTGAAGGAGGGAATTTTTATCATAATAGGGGAAAACCATACTTTTCAGACAGAGGACTCCAGCTTAATTTCAGCCTAAAATCTGTCCCCAAAAATCAATGTCAGTTAATAATTTCTAGCTTATTGATACTGTAAATACTCCATTATTGTTATAAACATGGTCTGTGAAATACAAAAAATCCACTTGTTGACTCTGGTGAACACTCGTTGAACCTAACCCATCCTGAAGAATTATGATGAAAATCTGTGATAAAAATGTTTTTTCCATAATTTTTATTGTATATCAGATATCAACAACCAACCACTAATGTTAAATGGTATTAAATTTTCAAATCATCGCTTTTGATAACAGCTTTTATACATATGTATATATACTCACATTAAATTATTGGCTGTCTGTTTGGCGTCAGTTTTGGAGCCTCTTAAAATAATTCAGGAATTTCCTCAAAATTAACACTGCCTAGAAATACTGTCAATCAACTTAATGTATTGGTATGAATGTTCTTGTTGAGGATATAAATTATCAATATCACTTTTGGTTCGACTTAAAAAAGGTTCCTTGGGTTACCTGTCCAACTCTATTTTGCATCTGATATGTTTGGGTCTTGGTCAATTTTAAACAGCAAATAGTATCATTTCAAATGAACTACATCTAAAGGCAAAAAACATGTATATACTTGAAACAAAAGGGCAGACATCCTACCTACCCCATATTTTTGAGGGATGTTTGTAGAACCCAGGGATTCTTTTTTGGCCTTGTATCTGTAATGTTATAATGAAAGCTTACTCATATGTTATCCAGCTTAATGCTTCATGTAGCAAGTATCTCTTTAATCAGACTAAGCCCTGAACACTTCAAAGAGTGTCTATGTTGATAATTATAAACCACCTGAATTGTTTGTATGTATTCTCAAAGACTTGGTGTTCTTGGAATTTTTCTTTGAAATCCTGTCCCTGTGTCTTTCGTCTTTACCTTAAAGAAAGCCATCAAAGTTAGATATCAATAGGCCTGTATGGTAATTACAACACATGACTTTGAAGTCTCCTCTTAGTGATCTTCAGCTTAATATTGACATCTATGTGGCACTTAAAAACTTCTCAATTGTTTTATCTTCATAAAAACATCATAAAAGATGACCATTACAAACTGCTGATCCTTTAGGTTGTAAAACTGAGACTGTTTGCCTGACAGGCTGAGTTTTAGAAGACAGCATTTTGATTGGTCTATTTTAAGACAGTATGATCAGAGCCAACCAATTGAATGCCTTGGATTTGTTTTAAGCGCATTTTCCTGGACTGTATTCTAACCAGTACTAATTTACCCTTCCTCATGAAGCCAGCAACTCCTCCACATCATTATGTAGGAAAATCGACATTTTTGTCATACTTGCTTGGAAGGGTATGACCTGCCAAGATCAGGACTGAAACCTGGATCGCTGGGTTACATGTCCAGCACATTGACCACTTGTCCACGGTCTTGGTTATTGACATGATGAATTCCTCAATTAAATGAAAATATAAATGATAATCGTGACTGGTGCAGTTTCAATTTGCAATAAATTTATTAGACAGATGTTGCATTATTAAATACTTTGATCATGAACTGTGTATTAAATGCTTTATAAAACAAGCTTAGAAATAACTTCATTCAATCATCGTAAATACTTATTGGACTACTCTCAGTCTCTAGAACTTCATAGTTCTATCTTCATTTTTTTGTGGGTGGGGGACAGAAAACCACCTTGCAAATAAATTGATAAGAATGTGATCTTGTTTTCTAATTAATTCCTCTTGGCTTCACACAAATATGTAAAGAACCATTTTGAAAGCTGTTTCTTTCATTAAGCTATTGGTGATAAGTCATGTAGAAGACTTTAACGAGAAATTCAAAGAAAATAACATATCGTAATGCATGAATATTTACATCATTTAGCTACAAGAGTTATGGATGAGTTAGTATGATATCTTATACATTTGGAAAATACATTCTGCTCTCAGGGGACTTGATGATATACTAATGGTACTATAATTACATTAGATATAAAACTTGGAATATCAAGTCCCTGATTAGTGAGGCCATTTGCTGACCTCTCATGGGTAGATTTAGTAATGACCAGCTACTGACCACACAACAGTAGAATTAGTATTGACCTACTGCTGACATATGGATATGTTTAGTGTTGACCATTAATGGCCCACATATTGATCATAGTTAGTACTGACAACATATTGATAGTTAGTACTGTGTCTGTACACACTGATATATTTAATACTGAACATAATCTGACCTGACACATTGATAGATTTATCACTGACCACTCATTGATTGATTTAGTACTGACCACACATTGATTGATTTAGTACTGACCACGCATTGATAGATTTAGTACTGACCACACATTGATAGATTTAGTACTGACAACTCATTGAAAGATTTATCACCATCATCTGAATGCAAACTGATAGATTTAATACTGAGCACACATTGATAGATTTAGTACTGACCACACATTGATAGATTTAGTACCGACAACTCATTGTAAGATTTATCACTGACCACACTTTGATAGATTTAGTACTGACCACACATTGATAGATTTAGTACTGACCACACATTGATAGATTTAGTACTGACCACACATTGAAAGATTTAGTACTGACAACTCATTGAAAGATTTATCATTATCATCTGAATGCAAACTGATAGATTTAATACTGACCACACATTGATGGATTTAGTACTGGCCACACATTGATGTATTTAGTACTGACCACACATTGATGGATTTAGTACTGACCACACATTGATAGATTTAGTACTGACAACTCATTGAAAGATTTATCACCATCATCTGAATGCAAACTGATAGATTTAATGCTGACCACAGGCAACATTTCACATTCACATGCAAACATTTTATTTATGTTATGTATTAGGTAATAAAACTGTTTACACTAGGTACCATACATAAAGTATATATACGTAACGTAAATACATGTAGTCTATTAAATTCTACAGCTATAAATACCTCCTTTCCAATTAACCCTAATTGACTGCTAATTGCTATTAGCAGGCATGCAAGTATTTAATGGTTATATTTTAAAAGTAATTAAGAACAAAGTTACCTGATGGAGCTGTTAAGCTTACACAAACATTACTGAATGTTGTTGAACTTTGTGTATCAATAATTCGTAAATGTAAAATTATGAACAACAAAAATTATTCCTAGCCTTCAACAAGACTTTGATTTATTGAATGTTAAGGAAAAAAGAAAGCTTCAAGAAACATAATAATAACTGGTAATGAAAGAATATTTGATTGAGTCAACATAATAATGTCTCGAACTTTGGTTAAATAAGCCTTCTAGTCATGTTTTATTATATAAATACAGGGCGTTATTAATATCAAACTAATTGCAGTCATTTTTCGTGATAGTATATTATTATATATACTGATTATACTGTAGTAAAGAACGTGTTTCGTCTTGACCTGACATCATAACAGCCAGCATTCAGTAATTATTGTAACTTATCACGATAGTGGGTAATTAGCCTTTTCAGTTACCCTAGGGACATTTAACATTTGGTGCCATTTATGAACTAATAAGGTATTGAATGTTTAATACTGATTAGTGTAAAACTACAATTAAGCTTAATTATAATGCCGGCATCATTACATTCCTAGCGTAATTGATGGCAGCTAAATGCTCTTGATGTGTCGATTTTCAGAACTAATATAATATAATACTTCATTCTAATACTCTGAGTTAATCATGTGTCTGGTATTTAAGTAATGACCCTTCCTATATTTATCGCTTAATAAAGTGAAGGGTTTTGTATTAACTCTTTTCCTCATAAGCATATTTTGGACTTCCGAATTCAAAGAAAATGTACAAAACATCAATATATTGAAGACAATTGGGTTATTTCTCTCTGACAGAGTTGAAAACATTGTGGCAGAAGAAGCCATTACTAATTACAAGCAATAGCAAATGACCATTTCAATATTATGACCACCTCATTATGTCTGTATTAAAATTGCCTCCATATTTCAACTTCATAGTGAGATAAAAGATTAAAGTATTGAATTTTTTAGTTCCAACATTGATCTGAATGATAGATAAAGTTCTACTGTACAAGGATATGTCAATACATTTCCATAAATCCAGTGTATGAGACAAAATAGATCAAACTGATGTAGCTCTTACCATTTTATTGAGATAAATGAAGCAGTGCATTATCAGACATAATTTGAGAGACTGTGATTGTAATGCATTCTTTCTGAGAAACAATTCTGTCTCACGAAGATGGTAGTTCTGAAATTCATTTCACATAATTGTCTGAATTGATTTGATTATATGAGTCCATGAGTGATGTGACTGTTTGTTTAAGCTGTCTAAATCTGAAGTGAGATCAATAGATTTCTTCCTTAAATTGTCAGTTGAATGACAATGTTGATACAAGCTGGCTTTAAGCACTTCTGAGTCCTGGGAATTGTGGAAAATTTATGTTGTAGACTGGTGAACTGAATGCTGTAGATAGCTTTAAAGTACTTCCTTGAGTCTTGGGAATTGTGGGAATTCTGTGATATAGACTGGTTAATGTTTCCTGACTTAATTCTAAATCTCACTGTGAGGAATGATAATGTTAAGTGCATCTAAATCTGAATGGTTTTAACTAATTGTTTTAAGCCTATCTTGTTAGCTGACCATCAGATAAGCCCAGGACTGCTGATCTGAGTGGTTACAGACTTTAACCCTTAATAAAATTATTTCTCTGAAGAATTGGCCATTGATTTTCTGTAACTCTTAAGTCAGATCAAATAATGAAGTTTTCACCTGTATTAATTGTCAGATGAATTAGATATAGTCAATTGTGAACATAGGAAAGAACATTTATGGCCTTTATACACATTTGGCCTTTATTCAGACATGTGTTTGGTCCTTTGAATCAATAACCATATGCCAAGTGTAGCCATTAATAATTCACAGGGGCCATTATTCACAGGTGACTGTTATACATTGGTGGCCATTATTCAGTGGTTGCCACTTTTTGTTTTACAGGATGGTTTAACAGCCTTACTGCAGCATTGATTTCAACTGACTACCATTATAGTAATTCTCCTATTGTGTATGAAAACCGGAACACAATTAAACAAACTGTTATTATGAGTGATGCATTGGAATGATTTTTCTCATGTCATTATTGTATTAGTGATTCATGCCCTTATTTAGGCTTAATCACACATTGACACAACAAAATGACTTACCTCAGAATTATAGGAACTCTTAAAAGTATGATGACTGTCTTAATGAGTGATTCTTGTAATAAATAATGAAGTCTGTTCTTTCACCTTCTTGTCTGTGACTATTCCCACGAGTCAATACTACATTACTGAATATGCCACAATAAATGCCCCTGTGTACATCACAATTGATGGATAAGTTCAACTTGTGCGGTTATTATTTAAAGGGTTTTGGAAGTTCTGGGGCATTCATGAGGGTTGGGTATTCATTTAGCAGGGCTCAATAATTTTTTTTCAGGCTACTCGTCCTGCAGGACAACCAGCAAAGAATCTTAACAGTTCTACAGCAATTTCAGGTCGTCCTTAGCCAATTTCTACTTGTAATTTTGAGTGGACAAGTGGATTTGTCGAGCCCGGATTAGGGTGGGGCATTCATTAGGACATGGCATTCATTAGGGAGGGATGTTAATTAGGGAATATTTGGTATGTTGATCATGTTGACTACTACAGATATGGAGACCTATCATGAATCATGAATCAGGGATGTATTCGCCATTGTCAGAACTTATAAGTCATACTTAGTGTAAATTAAGGATTGTTCTGTAATGGTTGATGTTTGTTATCAGGAAGATTTTATCATCTTTAAGTTCATTTAGTCTGAATGATGGCTGATTATGTGATAGATCTCATACAGTCTTAAATAACCAATTTTGAAAAGAGTGCTTGACACATTCTATTCTGTTGTTGATTTATCTGTTATATGTAAGATTTATTTTACTTGTCGATCAGCTACATTTTTAAAATGATGCTAATTATATACAGTATCATAAATATGCAATTCCTACATAAGGCTTTGTCAGTTGTTTCTTGTTTTAATCCACGGTAAAAATATGTTTTTATGATAATTTGTATCCTTTGAGGTGGCCTCTGTGGTCAGGTGGGCATGGTCTCTAGCTAGTCATCATTAGCGTCTCACTGCTGTAAGTTCGAATCCCACTGGAGACCAAATTTCACATGTGAGGAAGCTGTACAGCTAGCTTAGAGAAGGTCTGTGGTTCTACCCAGATGAACAAGTACTTCCTTCACCGTTAAAAGATGGAAGTCATAAAATTACCCTGGTTACAGTTGGTGCAATCTTACACCCTACTATCCACCAAGTCAGTATAAAAATTGTTTAATTAAATGGTATTTTAATGAATGGAGAATGAATCTTGTACTTGATAAAATTATTTAAAGACATTTCAGAAGCACCTAACCATGTAGTGTATGTAATGATTAAATTGTATACTTTTTTTTAACTTTGAAACTAACACAAATGTGTCTTGCACTAAAACAGTTAAAGAGTTAGCATGCTGCATGTTAAACATAAAATGAGGCAAAAAAGATGTAATGCTTATCTGAAGGAAATATTGGGTACCGTTACATCTGAGTGAGAGTTACTGCACCAAATCACGAGGTCAAGCCACACGTGCGATTCAGGGATATTCTTAACTTGGAAAACAATTATTTTGCCTATTAGCTATGAAAATTATCTTATCTTATCAAGCCATTTAAACTATTGCATGTAATCTAAAATTGATCATAATTTCTGATTAATTTCTGAGTTTTACTATAAAGTTTGATATCATATCTTTATGTGTAGAAACCAAAAAAATGCAAAGTGCATGCGTTATTGATGTTTGGTACGTACATAAATATAGACCGGTGTTTTTTATTACACTTCTGAGGAAATGTTGCATGGTATTTGGCATAAGTTAGTATGTGTCTGTCAACTTTTGATACATACCAGATCTGAATACTAATAAAAAATGTGGGGTATAAGAAAACAAGTAAACTTGGCAAGGATTTGGATTTAAGGAATTTTCTCAGGTTTTGCTCTGAAAGTGATTTTGCTTAGGTGAAAAAAGTTCCTGGTTTCTCCTAACTGGACCAACCATGTTTTTAGCTGGCCAGAACCGAAGGTTCAGGGTGAGCTGTTAGGATGGTAGGGTGGATGCTCCGGCGTCTGTCGTATGTCACCTGTCATACGTCGTCTGGTGTCAACAATGGTTGTCTCCTCTGAAACTACTGGTCAGATTTACTTCAAATTTGCTGTGTAGAAGCATTTTGACGTTCTAAGTGCAATTTGCTTATATTATACCAGTTGACCCCTTTTAGGGGTCACCAGAACTAAAAATAGAAAAACCTTTAAACATCTTCTTCTCATGAACCAATGGATGGATCATCCCTAAACTTAGCATGTAGCATCCTTAGATGGTCCTCTCTCAAGTTTGCTCAAATAAAAATGGTTGGCCCCATTTAGTGGCCATTAGAACTAAAAATAGAAATTAATGTGTTCTTTGCATGAACCAATGGATGTATCATCACTATACTTGGTTTGTTGCATCCTTTGATGGTCCTCTTTTAAGTTTGCTTGAATAAATTGGTTGGCCTGAATATTAATTTTGTAGTATCCTTTGATGGTCTTTTATCAAGTTTATTATTGTTCCCCATTATCTGCTCATTACTGCACCTTTATTACCTTTTTAGTAGCAAGTTAATTTACATTTATTCTGGTGAGCGATGCAGGGCCATTGTGGCTCTCTTGTTTTTTATCAACCCTAGACTTTTTGTCAATCATGGTCGATTTTTTTTCTTGCCTATGTTTTCTTATGAACTTAAGCTTCGTACTAAAAAAAGATGCATTTGAAAAAAAAAAGTTCCACTGACCCTGAATTTTTCGAAGGTGTCTGATGAAACCAGTTATTATGTCCCCCTTCAAAGAAGTGGGGGGATACATTGCTTTACACATGTCAGTTGGTCAGTCAGTATGTCGGTCAGTCCATTCATAGACCAGATTTTGTCTGATCAATAACTAAAATAGCATATGACCCTCAGATTTGGTATGGAGGTTGGTTTTGTCTTAGGTGACCCCTATCGATTTTGTGGTCAGTTGGACTACATTCAAGGTCACCATTTCATTGACCACTAAAAGCATGCCTGATCAATAACTAGAGAATGCTTTGACCTACAGCCCACATGATCTGGAGCTTGGGAAACATACCAGAATGAGCCAACAAAGTAAAATAGTAGACCTGGTGTGGTTTGATTTCGTATGTTCATAAGTTTCAAGTTAAACAGTTGGTGGAAAATAACTAGTTTGGTTGATGTTGGGGGGGCAGGCATACATGTTTCACAAACATCTCTCATTTTTTGGCCTTAGCTTGGGTGATCTGTATGATAATGCCTTTGAAGAAATGAGCTAGTATGATAAAAACAAGTTTTAATGTTTTGATAGTAGCTATAATTTATCTACTTGTACTGAGCTATCATGTTGTGGGGTAAATATATAAGAGAATCCTGTAAATTGAGATCCTTGTGTCAGGTATAATAATGACAGTAAATTATAGCTTGACAATTTTTCACAAGAGGAAGTGGTATGTTTCTCTTATCTTCAAAAATATTGTCTAATCTTCAAAAACATTGTCTAAAATATTTTTTTTATATTTTGTTCATACCAAATTTAATGGATTCACCCAAATCAGTGTTTTTTGTGGGTACATAAATTTGTAGATTTTAAATTTTTGACATGAAACTGCTGTAAACTTAAATAAGGATCATTGTAATATTTTAAACATTGTTTATGGATTTGTATTATTTCAAGGTCATAATATTGACCTCTGGCACATTTCCTAATACAAACTCCATTGAATTCATGATCACTTATTTTTAGACTACTTTCAATGTTTTTTCTATATTTTCACTTGAAAATGAGACCATTTTAAGGTTAAAACAATTTTCTTTTGGTCCCAAAAGGTGGTGTAGATATTGAGGTCATGAGAAATACTCAGTTTTGAGTAAATCAATCATACTACCTAAGTACCAAAGAATATTTGTACAAATCTGTAACAATTGTCAGCGATACTGTTGTTACTAACATTAATTTCCAATATTTCACAAAACTCCATGAGCAAGGAGATTCCATTCAAAAATAGATGTGAGAATTAATGAGCAATAGTCAGTCTTATGATGACATATAGTTGTGATATTTTTTATACAGTGATAAATAATTGAGGGGTTATGGTTTGTCAGGATAATGTGTTTGTTTATCCTAGTTAATAATATTTTACTGCCCTTGAGGCAATTAATTTAATAATGAAAAAAAACACAGCAATGATAAATCAATTAATTTTTAATTAATTAATCGTAATTATAAATTATATCTCTATATATAGGAATATATTCCTTGACATCTGATTAATTTCTTTCTGTTAACATGGTTACAGGATGGGGGTATTTTTTAAAAATTCATGGTTTATATTGTTAGTTAGATCAATAAATAAAAAAGATGGAACATAAAATGGGATTGTTCAATGTTAACAATTGCTACAAGATATTTAGGATGAATGTTGATGTTTTGGGTTTAATTATCCTTTTTTATTGGGGTGTGGTGCTGAATTATGAATTTTTGTTACTTATATTGTACACTGCTCTCATTGTAGGATGAGATATCTTTCTAAATCTTTTATGGCTGTTATGATAATTAGATCAATTATAATTTATACATTGGAGATTTTACTGTGTAATCAAATTTAATGATGTATGAAGTATTGACATTTATTCTATATGTTTGGTTTTAATGGGGTACTATGATTTATTGTTGGTGATTTTTTATATCTCTTTAGTGTTTAGTGTTTGTCCAAATCATATGGTTTACTAGATCTAAGCTTATTGTTATCAGCTACTATAAATTGAGAACAGGCTTCACTTGATTTTGAATATTTTGGTTCCATTTGCTCTTTCCTGTAATACTTTGTCCTTGATTATTGTCTGGATATATTCCCATTGTTGGCATTAGACTGTAAAATAAGTTGTGTTAAGTACTAAGATTATTACCAGTAAAAATTGACAGCAGGCAAGCCCCATATTTGCAGTTCTGTCTATATTTTGGCTGTATTAAGTGACATTAATACTTTAAATTGTGAAGTGTTTGTCTAATATTGTCTGAAGTTCTTCTTTATTGAAAATTATTAATTTCACTTAGACTAAGATATGACTGTCTTGAAAATCTGACAATTTGATTACTGCTTTTTTATCAAATATGTGGTTCTTCAACACAGCATCCACTGTTGTTGTATATATCTCTGATTTACTGATCCTAATATCATATGAGTAACATTTTGAGGATTTTCAAATTAATGACGGTTGTGCTGAAAGATTATTTACTAATACCTGTAAACATTAATAATTTCAGTCTTATCTCTGTTAGCTGATAAGCCTTTAGGCTTTAGCATCAAAGAAAGTTGTACTGATACATTCCAATGAAGAAATGTTTGATGTTTTCTATAGTCGGTGTTCCATTTTGGCAAAAACTCAATCAAGTTATAATCTTTTCTATGGAGATTTCATAGCTGTTGCTAATCACAATCATAGGCTTGTATAGTCTTCTTCATCAATTTCTAATAAACCCATAACTGTTCCTGCTTGTATGAGCTCGACTCTGAATCAAACTTCGAATCAGTTTCATGCCACCTCTACTTGGAAAAAGCATTTTGTGATGAAAGTATTAAATATTTCAATCTCTTTTGAAATTTGCCTGTGTTAAAAAATCTGTATTGGTGCCCTAGTTTTCATGACATTTGATGGGCTCTTAATCACAATCTCTCAGTAGAGAGACTAACATCAAATCAAATTCACAGCCGCTCCTATCTCTTCTCTCGTCTTCAATTAGTCTGACATTACTTTACTGACCACGTGTCCTATATATATTGAAACCTTACTACTAGGATATGTGTGTACTGCAGGAGTTGAAATCTTTTGAGAACTGTTTGGCCACCAGTTAGGCTTGAAGTTTTTGAGGTTTGAGGAATACCATCTGTACCTAGGCCCTCCTCTCACATTGTATTTAGTAAGATGTTTTGGTGGTTTTCCATAAATCTGTTCATTTTGCAACAGTTGTTAGTGACTGCTTTCTGTCTGTTGGATGAGTGGGTTTTTGAAAGTTATTTCAGTGTATGACGTGCAACACTTCTAACTTGGAGCAAAATTCATGAAATGTTTGTCTTTTAGTGCAAAAAAATCCAATATATTTTGTCTTTATACCGAAAGGTATTGCAAAAACATATGAAACTGGAAAACATGGAACAGTTTAAAGAAGTGATAGGGAATTAATCTCCTGTGTTAGATATCTGATAGAAAGTAGAATGTTAGAATGTTAATTGAGGCTTACATCAATGTCTTGAGATTTTATGGGAAGAACATTTTTCCAAACATTTTTCATCATTTTCCACTGCCACTTCAGCCTATACAGTTTGAGTGATTGTAAGATAGTGTTTATCTGAGAGTTTCAAGATAGAATTTAGTCATATATTTCTCATAAAATCAGTGGCATATTTTCAGCAATGATAGTAATAACAGAGCTTTATGCTCCAACATATCTAATGCAAGGCTTGTCTTTCAAAGACCTTATATAGGTAAAGGGAGGTAATCAAAAGTTTGAAAATGTTGCTATTTTATTATTACCTCCTTTTAGTAACAGCTCAGCACAAACATGATTTTAGTCAGTTGTGCACTAACAATCTTTCCTTCAATCAGTAGTGACATAATATATAATTCTGTTTTTTTTTTCAGGAGTTTGAGTGTGGTGTACATTTTGGTGGAGGTGAGAATTCTAAACAAGAATGGTCATTTACATTGTATGATTTTGATGGGCATGGAAAGATCACAAAAGAGGTAAACAAAACTTCAGTTCAATAAAAACACCAAATTGTTATTACAACTTGTATACATTCCAACTTCAGATTTATTGATCACCTTTGAAGAGATACTCGTGTGATAACAAAGGTTGCTCTTTTAGCGTTCATTCATGGATAAAGATGATTAAATGACCATGTATTACGGAACTTTGTTTTGTGTCACCATCGCTGGCTTTTGTTTACAGATTTAACTGCGTATAGAATAGGAAAGGCTTTGTCAGTTCATTTCCAGTTGAAGTTACATCAGAACAAAAACATTTAGTTTGTGAATCAGGAGCGTGTGTTGTCTTTCAAACAGTTTTTGTTTAGATAAATTGTAACATTAATGTAAATAGGATGTTAGATCGGGTCTGTATGCTGCTATTAATCACACAAAACATTACGAGTACAGTGGTGTGTTTTATATCCTCATCTTACTGCCTGACCTTGACTTGATGATAAATGATCTAAGATGGAGTGATTGTGATTTCTTTTCTTCTGTTTCTCTTATAGAGTTATGTATGAGAGACACCGTATTTGTGGCGTATGACTTGACTATGATTAAACTTTGTAAATGATCTATAAATGTAATTTTTATGTACAAGTTACAGTCAGGCCATCTTTGTGAAAGACAAAATGTGGCCTTTATTGAAAGGTGACCTTTGTTTGGAGGTTAATTTGTTCTAAATAATCAGTGACAGTTTTTCAAAGAATGGCCGTTATTCACAGGGTGGTCTTCATTTGAAGGTCAAACACAGGTTTGACTGTATACCTATTGTTTTCTATTACAATACTGCATACAGAAACATTGCATGTCAAAAAAATGTACACATTTTGTCAGTAGGTTTTCTGTTGGCTATGGGTGGTAATTTTTAATCTTTTCCTGTTACAGGACTTGGTGGGTTTATTAAAAGCTCTCTATGATGCAATTGGTTCATCTATAAAGATACCTAACAATGGTACAAAAACTTTGAAACTTCGTCTCAGTGTCGGTCAGGAGGCAGCAGTTCAGGACACTGGCCAGCATGCTGTTCTTGCAGCATCTGGTAAAGTTACAAAACCGGAGAAAGACACGAATGAACGTGATGTGAAAAATACTCCGAAAAAGAAAGACAATTCTAAGCATAAGGATAATTTAAAGCAGAAAGATTCTCCGAAATCTAAAGTGAAGGACATTTCAAGGTTAAACAATCTTGTAGGTAGACAGACGCATAGTATGCCGGCAAAGTGTAATAATAACGATGTGCAACAAGCACAGGCTCAGACAACTGCAAAACCAAGACTGAGCTCCCAAAAACATAAGGAATTGGCCAGTCTTGTTCAAGAAAATATGGAGAGGAACCATATTAAGTCTCTTAGGTAAGGATAAAAAAAATGACCAACATTTCAAACCATCCATATTTGGTCCTTTACATGGAGAATACTACAGTAGAACACTGTTTTAAATCCTGGGGACCCAAATTAATTGCTTCATTATATTTGTGTTTCACCATATCCACTATGATGAAACAAAGAAGGGTGTGTTCAGGAAAATTTAAGTTCTTCACTGTATCTAATTCTTTGCTAAATCTGAGTTAAATATAATCATGGTTTACTGTGTATTGTTTCTTTGAACAGAGAAGACGTTTTGTCATGTTTATTTTGTAAAATTATCAATTTTCTAAGCCCATGAAAACAGTATGTCTGTTGTTTTATTCAGGTACATAAATATATTTGTCTTACACATTTCTTATTTACTTCATTCTCATTTTTACATTTACAGCTTAAGTTAATCTTATTAAATGACTTAACATTTTTATCCTTTTCATTTTGATGCACGCTACATGACCATTGGATGTCAATGCGCTATAAAACACTCATAAACAAACAAATCACTTCTCTTTTTTTTAGCTCACTAGAACCGAAGGTTCAGGGTGAGCTGTTAGGATGGGTAGGTGGATGCTCAGGCGTCCGTCTTCTGGCATCAACAATGGTCTTCTCCTCAGAAACTACCGGTCAGATTTACTTCAAATTTGCTGTGCAGAAGCCTTTTGACGTTCTAAATGCAATTTGCTCATATTGTACTGGTTGACCCTTTTTAAGGGTCACTAGAGCTAAAAATAGAATAACCTTTAATCATCTTCTTCCCTTGAACCAATGGATGGATCATCACCAAACTTGGTCTGTAACATCCTTAGATGATCCTTTCTCAAGTTTGCTCAAATAAATTTGGTCGGCCCCTTTTAGGGGCTGCTAGAGCTAAAAATAGAAACACCTTAAAATGACTTTTTCTCATGTTTCTATGGATGGATTATTACCAAACTTGGTTTTTAGCATCTTTAGATAGTGTTCTATCAGATTCTTATCAAATAAAAATATTTGGCCCCAATTAGGGGCCGCTTGAGCCAAACATAAAAATACCTTAAAATGACTTCTTTTCATGAACCAGTGGTTGGATCATCACCGAATTTGGTCTGTGGCATCCTTCAGCCACCACGAATATACTTTTGTAGTATGCTTTGATGGTCCTTTATCAAGTTTATTATTGTTCCCCATTATTTGCCCACAAGTGTACCTTTATTACCTTTTTAGTAACAAGTTAATTAATATTTATTCTGGTGAGCGATGCAGGGCCATCATGGCCCTCTTGTTGATGTACTGTTATTGTTAACTGAAAATGTCATTAATTTGGCTAAGATTCATGGTACAGTTGTTCTATTTCAGACGTCATCATAGTGATTGTCGAGGTTGTGTGCAAGAACAGAAACCCCACAAGAGACGTCAGCGGGTTTCTAGGACAACAAACTCAGCCAAGGATAACAACATGAAGCAGCAGCAGACTGAAGGTAAAAGTGCGTCTGCTGAAGCTAAATCACCTGAAGCAGACGACACTCCAAAAGAAAGTCAGGATCGCAGAAACTATTACCTGGACCTTGCTGGTGTGGAAAATAACACTTCTAAATTTCAGGACACTCCTAGCACAGCATTAACATCACGAAAAAATTCTGAAATGAACAATTCGCATGTAAATACCTCGAAATTTCAGCCAGTTAAACCCCTTTCAGCATTATCTGTGGGACACTTTTGTGCTCCAACAAGACATTTTAGGTCAAGGTCACATGAAGTGTCTGAGAGTAAATGTGATAATTTGCAGTTGGACTCTGAAAATTGCAAAATTATAGCTGATAAAAGTGGGAATCCTAAATTAGAGCATTTTCGTTCAAGGTCATTTGATCCCCAAGACTCAAGCGTAAGTAATATAAGGGCTATGAAAGGAAATCCTCATCTACCTTCAACTACTCAAAAGCAATCGAGATTCAGACCTGTTAGTTTGCCAGCACACATACCTGAAACAATATCCCCGCATTATCACCGGCGTCATCGTCATCGTGAAAGAGACCATGACATGGCAATGCAGCAAGTTGCAGAATGGATTGAACGAGAACACACTGTTGATTTTGATGGGGAGAAGATTGTCGTTCAGCGTCACGAACATCATCACGTTCACGAACATCACCATCATCATCATTATCATCATTATTATGAAGCATAGAACCTGAAAGTTTTACCATACAGACTGTCATTGACTTAGTCACGTTACTATGACATCATTGTGTGTAATTTTGTTTTCATTTCATTAAAAAATGGTTCATATAGTTATAAGGGCAATGAGTGTTAACAATTTATTACCTTTGGTGTTAAGTCTAGAAGTTATGGAGATAATATTCAAATTCTGTCATGTGCTACTATTACTTCTTTTAAGGAAGTATGAATTACTAAAAAACAATGGTATTTCAATCCTTTTCATCATACAGAACTAATTTTTGAGTATGTTTATTTTCAATTGCTTTTCACCACAGATGTTATTTACAATTTCTCTGCAAAATTTAAAGTTTACTTCGCATTAAGATAATTCTACGCACGTTTTTGATCCATTAAATGAAGAGCATTAGCTACTTGTTTTCTTATAAGAAAGATTGTTGTTTCTGGCAGGTAATTGTAAGAGCAGACTGATATTTCTACGCAACTTTTATGGTCCACTTTAATAAGTCATAAAACTGAAATGTGTTCAGTAGATAATGTAAAAGTAAAAGTAGATTTACGCATCAATTTTTCAAAGATTTTTGGTAATTATGCTTGTAAGTAGATAGTTTACATAATATCAAAGTAAATTATAGAATTGGGAACCATACTGACAATCAACTATGGGGCCAGCCATGATTGATAGGTTTTGATTAGTTGATAATCATTACCATCAGCTGACATTCTGACCAATCGCAAATTTGTTTCAATGAACAAGAATCAAGTTATTCATAGAATATTTAAGGCTAACTTTACTAAAAAGTAGAAACAATATTATATTTTGAAGTATTTTCTCTCATTCCTTGTTACCATGTTACTGAGACTCTTTCTTAACTCGAAGTTTTTGAATATTTGTGACTAATTGGTGCTGATTGTTAAAGTCAGGTGAAAAAATGAATGAAACTAGTTTGGACGTTATTACCTCCCATTGATTAAGAATGATGGTACAGTATGATCAAAGAAAGTTGTCCACTTTTTTTCTCTTTCTTTTGAGAGGTGAAATATTATGAATAAAGTGAACACTGTGTCTGTACAAATAACAATTAGACTGGTGGTGTTGTTTAAATATCACAAACTTAAAATATTTAACTGCAGCTGTATTAAACATTTATTTATTGCTTTGATCTTCGTTAAGAATGATTTGTTTGTCCATGGTAAATGTTGTATGACTCTGTTCTATCATGCTGAATTGTTGCTATGGAGACTGGAATGTGTTTTTATATAAAGACTATCCTTTTAAATATGTTTGTTTCCTTGTCAATTTAACTGATAATTGTTCATACTTATTTGGATGTAAGGGTATTTTGATATGTAATATTAGTTAACCTGCTTATGGATGGCACCAGAGTTCTTGGAATCACTTCAGAAACAGAATCGTCAAAAAATATCTACTGTTGTTGCTGTTGCTGTTTATTGATAGGGGAGAATGAGAAACAAATATAATTTTCAGGATAGCCTTTGAATGTATTTGGTGTATTTTGATTAACGATGATTTTAGATGTAGTTTATCATTGAAATTTGCATGTTTTTGTGTTTTATATACTTGCCATTTGTTATTTGTGATAATGAGTTACTTGTGTGCTGTTCTCTAGTATTTAATGCGAGTTTTTTTTAAATTTGATATAAAAATATCAACTACATGTTCAGAGTTATTTTCTCATTGGTGTCTTATTGCAAGGTCAGAGGTCATTGATTTTGAGATTAATCTTGTTGCTGAGAATTTAATTCACATTCTAAACTGTTAGAACTTCTGATTTATAATTGTATAAACTATCAAATTGATTATGTGGTAAACATTATACTGTTATTTTGTGGCAATTTGCCAATTTTGTCCAAAGGAGTACCTTTTTGATAAAACTTACAAACTTAGAATTTTGGATGGATTGATCTTGTGGTTAAATAGTTTTATTGACTCTGATTTCAGTATATTTGATGAGAAAGTCTGGTGTATATTTGTGCTGTATTTATTTGTTATTTCTTTTGGTCAGTGATATTTATGTTTTATTTTAACAGATTCTCTAATTTTGTGTCTGCATCAACAAATGGAGACATTTTGTTTTTTTAACAAATTTATTTGCTGATTATTCTTTTAATTATTTCTTCATCCAAATGTTTTAAATTTTAGATTTATGGTGTTTTGTAATATTTAGTGTAAGCTTAAACTTTTTTTTTAAAATTTCTTTTGGTTTTGGTTTATTTTTCAGATATATTCTAATTGATTCTGTATAAAAAAATCTTTACACAAAGTTCTTCATATTTTTAAATTTTAATGAACTGTACATATTATGCTAGAAAAAATAGTCACATTTACTGTTCCTTGACCAACTTGACCAAAAAATAGGGTAGGTAGGTTGCAAAACTTTTTCTAAACATACCGTTAATACTTTGAAGGCATCATTCATCCCAAAATATTTTTATGTATAGGATTTTCGCGTTAGAAACTTTAGGGACAGTGCCAGAAGTTGGCGTTGATCAGATAACTGGAAACATAACTATTTTTATTCTGACCTTTATTGTGTCTTGATGTTAATATGATTGTTTAAAAAATGAAAAATAGACTTTTTGTACCACATAGTAGACATGAATATACTGTCACCTAAGAAATTGTTGAATTGTAGTCATGGTTACGTAGTTGTCATGGTTATTTTATTGTTTTATAATTCAGATTCATTTTATTACCAATGAGATTAAATACAACATGAAAAAACTGTACATTGATGTAATAAACATTGTACATGCATGAAATTAGTTCATACCATGACAGTATCCATGGCAATTAGATTATCTTTCTTGTCATTTAAAATATTTATTTATCCTACATGCATAAGTAGATGAAGACTTGTGCACAAAACATGACAAAATCAAAAGAAAGATAAAATTTACTTTGAATTTATTTTTGGGTAGTTATGTAATATTTCATAAGGTACTTATTCATACTTGTTTTTTGGTAGTTATGTAATATTTCATAAGGTACTTATTCATACTTCTTGGCTATTTTTTGTCAGAGTGGTCAAGATTAACTTTATTTAGAAAGGGAGACAACCTACTTTGTATGTTTTTTTGCTCATTTTGAAATTTCAAATTTACTAACAAATGCATGGGTTAAAGATTTCTGGCCTTTTGCAGGAATTTCCAGCTTTAGCAGGTCTGGGCTGCTCTGGCTTTTATTGCTTCTGTGGCACTGAGTTAGTTTGCCATTTTTGTTCAAAATTGTCAACTTTTCTCATGTGAATTGTGTGTTGTAAATATGAACTCTGATTTCTCATACATAGTGTATGGTTGTGTTGTTTGTACATATTGTGTATATACTAATTCACTGATTTGTGTTACTTGATTTATTTTGCCATCTCTACCTCATCGTCTGTTCACTGGGATTATCTATGTATTATGTGTCTCTTGTAAATACAGTCAAACATAAGTTTAGTTCTACCTGTGAATAAACACCACCTGTGAACAAAGGCCGCTCTTTGGCATTCAATTATTCATGTGCCAGACCAAGGTTCTGGTTACAGACTACTGCGTATAATGTTTAAATTTCTTTCTTTTTCTTGGTATTTGATCACAGGTTTGACTGTTCACTTAAGTGGACCCGATTGTGTTTATCTTAAATTAAGATCAATCTCTATGCTTATGATTTATCAGACTAAAAAATGAATATTTTTTTGTTATCTTCCATTAGTCTATAATTGCCTTATGTTATTATAACAATGCATTAGTTGTCGTTGATCATAATTATCGCACATTTTTCTGACAACTAGACAGATGATATTACATCCAATGTTATTTGTCTGCCACATTTTGATTTACTTATCTGTTGATGACTGTGGAACAAATAAATACCTTCTGGTAACCCAGGATACCAAGTTAACTAAGCTCAAAGTCATACTACATTATATATAATAATTATTGATAATGACAAGAAATCCCTAGCAGAGAAAATTACGGGAATTAAGTATGGCTTGTACGAGGGATGAAACCTTATTAGATTCTTTCCATGTAACATGAAGTAAGAAATTGATGAAACACAGAATTTTTACAGAACTGATTTTAGGTATTCAGCATTTTTCAATCTTATCTGTATTGTTATGGACATCATTGTTGTTGTTGTTGTTAAATAAATTGTATAAATTGTACAATTACTGTTAAGAATATGTCTGTTTATAAGCAAAGAGATTGGACATAATTTTGTATGTTTGGGTCTTGGCTTCTTGTGTTTGCCCTAAGTTGCATTTTAATGTTCTTTGATTTAACAATTCTGGATAGTGGGAAATTTTTAAGGAAAACAATTCGGCAGTTTTTTGTGTTATTTGGGCTTTAAATGATGAAGTGTTCTCAATTGAACTTTAAGTCTGAAATTCTTTCTTTGTAATCAAAATGTTACGTCTTAACAAAATAACAGACCATTCAAATTGTTCAGAGTATTTGGAATATATCTTGTATCTACAGTAAAACCTCGATATTGAGACGACTTTTAGGACCTGAAAATTCAATGAGGTGTACTCATTATCAAGTTGAATTATAGTGGAATTATTGAAAGCTGGTCCAAAAATAAGTGCTCATTACAACAGAGTGGTCTTAATATTGAGGTGGTAGCAATACAAGGTTTTACTGTATATTGAATTAACGTCTTGTTCTCTTCTATGATGGTCTGTTGAATTGATAAATGATTTGTATGTTGCATTTTCCCCGTCTATGTCTTGTGATTTATATATTTAGTTGTATCAAATAAGGGTTATTTGCAATATTACTGTAATAGTGTGTAAAATAAAAATGTTATTTACCTTAGTCTTGCTCTTAAACCCTGAAACTTTTGTGTTAATTAATACTAAGCACATTTTGAATTTGTGATTTTGTTCTCATATGTAACCATAGTAACATCATTTTTTTCATTTTCCAGAAGTCCCAACCGTTTCATTTTGGTTGGAATTTTGTTTGACCCCTGGGCATGAGGTCATTAAATTGTGTTTGTAGATCAGTCTAGGAAAAAGCTCTCTCAGTGGTCTGTTTTTGAACTGATTTCATAACCATCCAATCAAATGCTTCAGTTTTAGACTGGTTTCCAGC
Organism: Lutraria rhynchaena; assembly: GCA_008271625.1. NCBI lineage: Eukaryota > Metazoa > Mollusca > Bivalvia > Venerida > Mactridae > Lutraria > Lutraria rhynchaena. The sequence continues at coordinate 2,003,070 of VIBL01000073.1, read as the reverse complement.
TCAGTTTTTTAACGTCTCAATAAATAAGACATTAATTTATATAGATCTGGGTAATGTGCTGATGGTACCATACATACACCACTTGTATAGTTATTGTAGGGGAAACAGTTGTATTTAATACCAAAGATGAATTCATTGTAATAAACTATTGTTAAAATAATACTGTTTTTTTTGTTGTATTTTAAACTGGACTGGTTAATCAAGTTTATCTAGTGATGTTACTGTTACAGATAAAACCATCCAAAAACGGAAAATTGTAGGGTCTAATAACACAGCTATATGTATTTTTATTAAAGTATTTTGTGCGACATATCTGTACACTTTATGTAGAATTCATGTAATTTTGTCAATGAGTGACGTTGATCTTGAATTTGATGTTTAAGCATTTATTGATGAAGGATATAACAAAACTACATTCATCTATATTAATCTCTCTTCCATTTGTCTATACACTGCGCAAGTACAATAATGGTGTTTGTTTGCAATTGACTGCGGTTGAAATGAATACTAATTTTTTTATAAAAAAAATGCATTACGTACGTGAAGCAAAAAACACTTGTTATGCAAACAAAATCAATTAATTTGTACTACAGAAGACAGCAATTGTTGCTTATCATTCATGTTGTTTAATGTTGTGTAAAGTATACAAACTAGTAAGCCAGGAAAGTTGTATGCATTCAAATTTGTCTTCAAAGACAATCTTGTTGGACAAGAAAAAAGGATTTTTATCAAAATGGTATTTACTAATAGTTTTTATTGATCTTGCTATCTTTAAATGTTTTGAGTTGCATGTACTCGGGTCACAGTTTGTTTAGTCACGACTTTGACACTATGGTTCAAAACAGATGTTCACTGTTAGATGTAAGGTAATTCGTTAATGAAGGCAGAGTGTATTTTCTTCATGTCAAATCATCAATCTTTCTAAAATACTACCTTCTAACTTCAAATATCAGTGGGTTTTTTTGCATAAATCTAATGCATTAAGATATTTTCCTACTGAAGTTGATATTTTGAAACGTAAAATAACACAGTCGTGTGTGAAATGTCTGACTTTGCTTGATCAGACAGGATCCATTTATTATTATAATCATTTTAATGGTACTTTGTCATGTTTAAGATTATTTGTCTTGTTTTAATGGATAAATGCAATACATGGTGACATTATGGTAAGAATGTTAAAATTAATTTCTATCGGTATTTTCAGAGAAGCGTTAATTGTTAATTCTTACGTTCTTTTGAGCAAAATAAGTTTGACATGGTAGCTCAGACTAACAGCAATAGGTTCTAGATGCAGGTGCAACAAAATTTCTTAGCAACTGTTATTCTAAAAATGCATTTGAGGCCATGTAGGGAAGTTAGGCTATCCTTAAAAAATTGTTTGTTTGCAGTTATGCGACTGACCAATAAGGGAATCCCTGACTCAAAAAACGTACGAGCTTTTTGAATTTTTTCTGTTCTTTATTCCATTATTTTGTGTTCAGCATAACTATGGTACCAACAGAACAACACCTAAATGTCCAAAATTAGGGTCGTGTAACCGCAAATTTTTTTTTTAAAGATTAAATTGAACTATATTTAACGGTATAGACAAGTACGTACATGTTTATTGTACATGTCAAGTCAATGTCAAATTATTCAGTTCTGCTTCACTAGTGACTGACCAATAATATCTAGTGATTACAAAAATGTCATGAAAATACTGCAGTCAGTTTTGTAGACATGTATGCATACAGTTAGATTTTGCCTATTAGTAATATTTTATGTAAGATTTGTGTATAAATTAGGATCAAAAGTTTTGAATAATGTGTGGAAAACTGATTTATAGAGCAACAAAACAAAAGTGTCTCTACTGTATAATCATGTCTCATGAACCAGTTCACGTGTCTTGTGAGATCGAATCTGTCCTGTTTTTTTTCTGAGCATGTCAGAATGAGAAACAAAGCATTTTTACACCATATGTTTTATATGTTTTATATGTTTTATATGTTTTATATGTTTTATATGTTTTATATGTTTTATATGTTTTATATGTTTTATATGTTTTATATGTTTTCAGAATCTACCAGTTCTATTAATGTGTGCCAGTTGGCTTATTTTCTTGTTTAGTGTGAGCATTGATGCCCAGAATGTACAGCATTGTAAGTTTAACTATAGTTCTTTATTATGCTCATCTAAATCGTCCCACACAAATTTTGTAGTGCCACCCTAATGGGAAATCCGTCCAAGTAATCAGTCTACGGTAATAGTGAATTACGGCTGGTGTTAAAGGTCGATAGATTGTTAAAAATCCAGGACATTAAAAGGTAGTAACACCTGTAAGGTGTAACATTACCACTGATGATCATTCATTTTAGCAAATGTAAGCATATTTTTACTGAAATACATCAAGACATTTCTTGTTACTTCAAACGATATGCTGTGAAGTACAATCCATCAATTATAATTATGAATTGAAACAACTATTCATCGTCATCGTACATCCAAGCTTCATAACGCAAATAAAGCGCGATGGTTCAAACAGACCACCTTATTTTTCCTCTTCAAGTAAATACATTGCTTTCTGTTTCAGCCAACTGTAACATGGGTTATGAGTGTGAACCATGTAAGAGAGGTCAATATAAGAGGATAAGGTTAATGACTACACGTATAGCAGTCTGCTGTCCTGATTGTAGCAATTATTTCCTGGCTGGAAACAAAAAAGTGGGGAATAGAACTGTACCCTACTGTTCATGCTTTTCTCCTAACGGTATGCTTACTTATTTCGCCCCCCAAAATAAGACCTAACTTCCAATATCATTAATAAACGCGTATGAACACAAATTAAATATAAGAAGACATTCATTGAGGTAACAAAGATCTCACAGAACTAAATGTTTATTGACGTGCGTACTGTATTCCCTTAGGTTTCATTTGCAGTGATTATGCATCAAGTCAAAATATTCGATCAGCAGTTGTTCTAAGTTTGGTATGAAAGTGGGTAGTGAAATTCTCTGTCTCAGATGTTCTCGTGACCTCTGTTTCAACCAAAACACAGTGATTCTGTTGTCAGGTTTTGTTGGATGGCTCCAGTTCTTACAAAAGTTCTTACGACTTCTTCGCTCATGTAGGCTTGTCTCCATCACAATGATACTTCGGTGCTCAGGGCTTTAGACAAATGGATTATTAATATAACTCTTTATAGCCAGTCAAAAACAGTCCCCATAGTGCTTTGATTCTACAATGTTACTGTTAACTTTGATATTTGTTTCAGACATAGAAGGAGATTGTTGGATAGGTAAACAATGTGAAACATGTCTGAGAGGTCCAAACCATGGATATGTTGGAGCCATTAACACTATCCCAGTATGCTGTAAAAATTGTGAGAGGTCCGGGTTACTACTTGGACTCAAGCTGTGTAAATGTTTACATAATGGACCTTAAGTTTAACATAATGCAAAACAAAATTATGTATACATTATCATCATGCTTGTCGTTGGACGTTCCAGTCCGCAAATTCGTTATATATTGCTTGGTATTGAATTGGTGGTTCAACTACGCAACGTACGCATACGAGTAAACTGTGGTAGGCCGATACGAAATAGATTTGTCTTGTCGAAGCTGTGAATTTTCTAACCAGATAACACTCCTTTTTGAGCTAACGAATGTCTACAACAGATAGTGACAATAACTACTGAATATTACCGCGGAAAAGTGATAATTGACAACAGTGGAATAGTACCAGTAGTCTTGACGTTCCTTTAAAATGCCAACAGAAACTCTCAGATAGCTGTACATGTATATTGATTAACGGGCTGAAATCTTCTCAATTGACATTTTATATCGGTATGTATGCATCTTATAGTAGAAACACGTTAAAAGAGTATTCTACCAATATTTTGTTTTTTTATCTCAACTCGAGACACCTGACTACTTCTGTTGATAAATTAATGCTGGCAGTATTTGTAAGTCCTTTCCGGACTCTCTCCACTTGTGTATCAACTGACTTAAAACATTGATCAGAACATGTACAAGCGTCTAGTCCAAATGTTATTGTTAATTTAGAATTTTGGCACGAATTCCGTAAGTGAATGTTTGAATGGATCAATCACGAATATTCCGTGAGTGAATGTTTGAATGGATCAATCACGAATATTCCGTGAGTGAATGTTTGAATGGATCAATCACGAATATTCCGTGAGTGAATGTTTGAATGGATCAATCACGAATGACGTAAAATTGAGTAGGAAAAGAACAGTCTATGGCGAACAGGTGTAAATACAATTAGAGGGTGTTGTTTAAGTATATTGTATTTCAATTACACCGCAACATCTAAAGCCACTACATTTTGCATTAAATCTTTAAAGAAATGTTGAGAAATTTTAATTGAATATAAAAGCCATTATGAGCGACAGAAATGGGTTTAATGATAATACGGAAATTCATTTCATGGTGCATTGAAGGTATAATCGTTCTACATGCATTATCATACACCGCGACTAATTGTATGCAATGTAATGTAACACGAGATGTGAATTTGTTTAAACCTATTGCGACAAATTTTCACCTTAAGGTATCGTAAGTGGCTATATGGTGATATCAAGTTTTACTAATTTACAGTTTTAAAAAGTCAACCATAATTGTATACATTAATAAACCCACTATACAGAGTCTATTGCAAGTGATTTGAAACAAATATTGTACTTGGTCTGTCTTCTATAAACCAATATTGCACGTAATTTTCATATTTTTGAATAAAGATCACTACTCTGTATATAAGGATATATTACAACAATTAGACTTAAAATAACAATCACGGTATCATGCAGGGAACCGTGTCTCAGATTTTTGATAACGTCCTCCATTCAATAGATATTTGACTTTAAAGAATTTCCGTAGCCTGAACCCCGCTGAAAATTACGTAATACGTCATAGATAAAAAACGAAAATAAATATCAAAATTCTGTGACACGGTTCCCTAGATAAGCATTTCCGCTACAAAATACCGAAAACCACTTTGAAATCCATCATCAAATAAGGCGGCAATCTTTGTTCAAAAATAGCACCCACTGCGTTTTTTTCTAAGCGAGAAATTAACAATAAAAGTGTCAGATCATTATCACCTCGTGTAATCAACAATTATCCTATAAATTAATACAGGATATTAAAGTTTGATAACCAATCAAATTCGTTCATCGTTAGCGGATCAATTAGTGAAACCGCCCATCATTTTTGATGACTCTAAAGAGTTTAATGACGAATTATTTGTCAAAATAGTATCATATCGTACCGATGCAATACACAGTACATCAGATTTCTCGTTAACAGAGAGGCTCTCAACGGGGAAAACGGCTGATAGCGAAATCGAGTTGAAGATGGCTGGGGAAACCGCTATATAAGTTAAATGAAAGGTAGCCATGCATTTAGTATAAAAGTAAGAACTTAAGATGTGATTGATTTGTAGAAAAGTGTCTATGTTTTATGTCTGTTAATGTAATCATTTAAAAAAATACTAATATATAAAGGCAATAGGATATATAACAGAATAAAATAAAATTCTCGAAAAACATGCACATCCGATGTCCATAAGACGTTACTGTTTTTCATCCTATTGTTTGTTTGATAGCTTTCAATGTTTTACTAAAATGTACAGAGTTGCTTAATAAAAGTTCACGTTGAAATAACTTTATTTTATTGATTTACATCGATGAAATATCGAAAATAATAATTTTCGTTGACCCAGTCTCCCTGTATTAATTTACTGGCAATTAAAATATATTGTAGTTTTATAACTTTAATTGTGTTTGAAACCTGACTCTGGAATATATAAATTTAATTAAACTTGTAAAAATGGTACGTCGTAACATTAACGGGGTAACAATCTTTGACAGCTCGTTTTCTTATCGTGTGCGTTTTATTGCAAGGTGCATGGAGTGTCTGCATACCATATTGCTGTTTATTATATCTCCAGCCAAAACATAAAGAAATGTGTGATGCGACATATATACGGTCTAAATTGACCCATATTGATAGTATAATTAGCAAGGCGTTAGAGTATGATATCGATATCACACTTCAATAAGACCACCGTTCCGGATCAGTTATTTCATCATATATTTTATATTAAAAGTGCATTAGATGCTAGTAGCCCAATCGACCAAGGTGTTAATGAATTCACACCTTTCTTGCACATCAAATGATTGTTGCAGTTATATATATTTATTACGTAATTTTCCACCATAAAGTTTCCATTTTCACAATATGTCACGTCACTATGGTCAAGTTTTTTACTGGATATAGATTTATGCAGTTCGGTATCTTTAGCATTCGTAAACCAACTTCCGCGAGAAAGAGATTTCTGACTACATTTTTTTTAGCAACACTCTAACACCTTGCTTAGCCTTATTTTTCTTATTTCCCATTTTAATCTGCTTGATGTTGATAAACTGTCGAATTTCAAATACCTATGTTAACATACGGCAAGCGATACCAAATTTAATATCGACTGATACAAATTTGCCCTTAAGGAGCCCCTTACAACGCCGCCTCCTAGATCGTTCTCGCTGATAAAGTGGAGTCGATATAGGGGTGCAGTTTTTATCGCGATAAAACACTATTTTTGCATATTCGGATCGATTTTTTTGTTGCATGATATGATAGTATGATATTTAATTATTGTTAATAACTTAAAATGTCATTTTCGCTTATTTTTACGTTTGTAGCCACTTACGCTACCTTAAACATTATTATGAAATGACATCTATTTAAACTCGAATAGAATTTGGCACACCATTATTTTCCGAGTTCTGTATTCTGCATGTACTGATCAGAAAACTGTAACGGCTCTTGGGAAGTTATCGAAATGCTAAACAATGACAGGAAGACACGTGGACATTCCTTGAAATATTTATTTACAACAACATTATTACACAGTGGACTCAGTCTGTGCACATAAATAGAGGATATTTTGTTCATAATAATGGAGTCTTGATTTATGACAAATAATCCCAGCTTAAGTGGGCATGTACTGTTAAGGCCGGAAAATCCGATTTTTTATATCTTAAAGTTTCTTACAGCGAAATCTAAAGTATACAAATATTTGGGGATGAATAGTATCTCCAATGTACGAAAGGTAAATACAGAAAAAATGAAATACCCTATTTTTTGGTCAAGTAACCATAAACATGGCTATTTTTTCCTCAAGTACCAGGGCCATGGCGGCGGTCCAGTGGTTAATGCACTGGACTTGTAACCCGGAGATCTGGATTCAAGTTCCAGTCGCGGCAGATCATACCCTTCTATGAAAATTTGACAAAAATGTCGATTTTCTCCATATGTGGAGAAGTTGCCGGCTCCATGTGGATGGGTAAGTTAGTACTGCTTAGTATACAGTCCAGGAAAACTACATGCAGTTAGGTGAACAGGTCGTCGTATATTATTGAAAAATTGTTGAAAAACGGCGTTAAAAACCCAGTGACAATAAGTCACATGAAAACAAACCTCAAGTACCAACTATATACATGTATATATATCAACATAGCAGATGAAAGGAGTAGGTTATCTCCCTTGTTCTAATCTATGGACTACTGGATTCGTAGGCAGTATTGTCTATTATTAAATAGGTCAAATTATGAACATCACAAATTTTATTCTTTAACCAGTTATGTACATGCTTAACTTAAGCATCGGTTTATATGCTTATAATCAGTGTTCTGCATCGTTTGCACTTGTCATTGGTACATTCATAGTGGGTATAACCAGACTGATAATAAATTATTCTAGCCATCCAGAAGACAGCAGAAGCTATCAGGAATGCCAAATACGTGATATTAATCGACCTGTGTATATGAAGCACGGTGTACACTGGTTTCCATATAGCAACCTGAACACAAATGGCGACAATACACCGGAAACACTCCATGACACTGCTCCATTTGCTGGGGGATAGAAGACGAATATCATAATTATATCGAAGCAAAACATTTGTATAAGGTATACTGGGATTTTAGAATATGGCTTCGTAATTTATGGCTTCGTAATTAAAACGTTATTTAGGGATAGATGTTAATATAAACTTCACATACTGTGATGACATTGTTCTCGTCCATTGGCTCAGAAATGTTTTTGCGTAGATAAACACGACAACGAGTTCCCTATTGCACATTTGTTTTTGAACATTCGTTACAAGCTACAAGGGGCTTTGTCAGACAAAAAATAGAAACCTAGCGTACTACATAACAAAACCACACCAAAATTGGATATATCTTGTTTACTTCAATAAGGTGATAATGTGTTGCATTAGTTGAAAGATATCTTTTATTAAGTTAAACAAGTGTCCTTCTATCGTTCCATTAGAAAAGTCTATCGGCCTGGTTTGTCGTTATTGCAGATGATGCATTTTCAAGGGGGCAAACCTTTCGAAACAAACCAGGGATAAGTAAATATTTTCAGAACACGGAGGACATAGAACATTCATGTCTAAATTACGTAAAACGTGTGCATTCAGAGACTAGTACAGCTTAAATAAATACCTGCCATCCATGAGGCTTCCTAACACAGATACAGTAAACACTACAAACAAACCAATAGTTGGTATAATAATGTGTTTCTTGTCATCAGGAAGTGCGTGCCGTAGCTAAAATAAAATATGTCGAATATTACATCGTCCTTGATCATTTTTGTGAGATATCAAAAGTTTATAAACGAACAAACGAACCAGCAAATGTTTACTTGGTAACTTAGTAAGTTCCTTTAACATTTTTAATGTATTTGATAAAAAATGCTGAAAAAATTAGCACGCAAAGAAATTAGATTTGACTTTTCCTACACAACCGGACAGGCCATAATTATGTTATTTTTTTAATGGTTTTTTTTTAATGTTTTGTATATTCAGCACCGTTTGTTCCATTTCCACCTTTTCGCCGTTTGATACTTTTATCAAACATGTTTCTGTAAATTAAAACATGGTGTCTGGCAGGATGGCCGTATTTATTAGAAGCCTAATTAAAAGACATTCTTTTTACGTTGATGTCAATGTTAGTTCGTATCACAGAATTTTACAAAAAACGACGATTTTCTAATTTTAGTTCTAATCGAAGAAAAATGTCGACTGTCACCAAAGCATACGAATAAACTGTATTTAGCGTCATGGTCATACAAAAACTAAAATATAGGATGCTCATATTCGGTATACAAGAAAAACAAATATAATCCAGGTATTAATGTGATTCCACTTACAACGATTTTGGCAGTCAGTGGATTTTCAAAAACTATGAAAGCTAGGAAGTGAATAAACACGTAGACCTTCAGCCACATTGGCATCTTTACATCATATACACGTCGTGGGCTTTCAACCTGGAGACGGAGATCAGAGTATACTAAATGCATATTTTGCCTACATTTCCAGCTCGGAAGTTTATTTACGCTGCAACACGGGTCAGTATGCTTGATATCAGACTGTATTCTCTAAGATATTTAGCAGACGGAGAGTATACACTACTTCTAATGAAGAATTAAGAAGAAAGTCAAAACACGTCAACGAAGTATCAACTGCAAATTATAATGCACCTGATCTGCATCAGGGAAAATTACTTACGCTAGAACATCACCAGAATTTCATGATTTAACTCAAATATGTAAATATACCTCAAATAAGCCTCAAATATACCTCAAATATACCTCAAATATACCTCAAATATACCTCAAATATACCTCGGGTATATCAGACAGTTCTCCCAACCTGGGTTTACCGGCGCTCCAACCGGGACCATAAAACACGGCTTTTATTTTACCAATGACTCCCGGCGATATCACAGCCTTCTTGATCAACCGTAGAACGCTCATACACTGTAAAATGTGACTGCAGTTTTAAAAAAAACTAAGTCTTTCCCTTGTTAATACACACAATCTATAACAGAACGTGTTTTAGTAAGGCCTGAAAAATGGATTGTTTCCGCTACCCCGACCGACCCCATTTTTTGATGCCGATCCTATGATTTTTTGTTCAAATTATAGTTTTGCGAAATAAAAATAATGTCAGTCATTTCCTGGAATAAAAAAAATAAAAAAAGATAAATCCAGACCTACCGACCTTATTTTAACAAGTCTATTTTGGCCTGATGAAATTAGCTTGGTTAAATTCATGGTTCTGCTAGCTTTCGTCGCGTTTTTTCTAAGTTGTAAAAAAGCTTCCGTATGATTAAAATATTGCAGTTAATACATTGATGAGTGTACAAAATTCATGCATGTTCTTGGTGTTATACTAAGTTATAATGAGCGTGTTAAAACTGATTTAGTCATTATCTACCAGAAGAGCAGAACAGAGCACAACTTATCGTAACTAATGAATAATTTTAATGAGATGCATTTCTTATCCAATCCGCTTTTAATCTATTTTATTGTTTCGCTTAAATAACAGACCACCACCGTGGTCCAGTGGTTAGTGCGCGGGAGTTGTAACCCGGAGATCCGGTTCGAACCCCAGTCACGACAGGTAATACCCTTCTTTGAAAATTTGAAAAAAATGTCGATTTTTCTCCATATGTGGAGATGTTGTCGGCTCCTTTCGGAAGGGTAAGTTAGTACTAGTTAGTATACAGTCTATGAAAACTGGTGAGGTGAACCGTCCGCCGTATATAATTGAAAAACGGTTGAAAATGGCGTTAAACCCAGGGACAAAAGTCACATAAAAACAAATAGCAACACGTGTATTTCATTCTGAAAAACTGGGAAACACGAAAGGATCTAGTTTGATTTTATATTATACACATCTTGAACATTGTTGTCCGGGATTCTGTTTTCAAAAACGAATTACCTGACTTTTAAACATGTTGAAAGTATTAACTGGTGGAATGATTCCATACGCGATACTGTCCACGTCGGACTCTGCTATGAATGTACCTGAAATTATACGACTATTATAATACAGTCGAACGTGAATTAGCGGCCACTTGTGAACAATGGCCGTCCGCCAGTACACATTTATTTATATTATAGAACAAATTAAACGAACTTCAGAATGAAGGCCAACTCGGCATGCTTTATATCTTACATCAGTACAGAGTTGACCGTACTGATTACAATATACAAACAAGTTACCAAACATTCTGTCCCATATTATAAACACTCCGGCATAGTTCCTATCAATACACGCCGGGTTTCTCCCGTGGTGAACACGATGATGACTCGGTGTATTCATGATGTACTCCAGAGGTCCCAGACTTTTGAAATACTGTAAGAATATGTATATTACTTCTATATAAGAAAGTACATTTATGTATGAGAGACAAAATTAAAACAAACATGGTGTAAAATGTCTATACTGAGGAGATAATGACTCGTTTTCCCGTTTATGTACAAACGACAAGCTAACAGAATAGTTAGTGATTATCATGATTAGTCAATGGAACCTTTGTTTTATTTTTTCTTTGGTGACAGCAAAAGCGTGATGTGGACATGCGGTCAATCGAATTAGCACTGAAAAACGTCCGATTCAACTAGTGTATTCACTCAATCTTGAAAAAACCAATGATGAATGAGACGTTTTTGGCGCCATCCCTAAGATTTCTTAAAGTGAAATAAAAGAAATGCAACCAAACGTGGTACATGTCATACGAAAATATTTGCGGACGAATCGTGTCTCGAAAGTACAAAAGAAATAATTAGGAAAAAAAATAGGAAAGATTCGCGGCCTACACATGCCATCAAGTTACCGGAAACACGACTAATTTTTCTGGCCTAATTTTTAAACTTTCGAACGTGCCCATTAACACCACCATAGACCTGTTCTTCCTTTGGCTCATTTTTTTTGCGCTGGAGTTTAACGTCGCATTAACAGCCAGGGTCATTTGACGACTTTCCAGCTTTAAAAGTCGAGGAAGACCCAAGGTGTATATCTGGGTAGAACCACCAATTTTCTGTAAGCTAGCAATACAGCTTCCTCATGTATGAAATTCGGTCCCGGATGGGATTCGAACTACCATCGGTGAGGTGCTAGTAATTACAAGTCAGAGACTATAACCATTCTACCACGGGGCCTCTCCTCGCGTACCTATTGATGTAAATAGTATATTAACATCGGAATAAATTTAAATTGTATTCCCCATCTTGATTTGGCGGTAGAAATGATTTCATAAATACATACCCTGGTGTGGACGAAGAACTGGTAGAAAGAATTCAGGCTTAAATGAATGAACATAGTGATGGGATCAACAAAAAGGGCCAGAGGAGCATAGAACAACCATGCATAAACGTTTTGAAGGTACGGTTGTCTTAATGCGGCGGCCAGGTTGAAATTCTCAGAACTGTGGTGGTGCTGGTGTACTGTCCATAAAATGTTCAATTCTGCAAAAAAACCAGTCGAATTAATTGAAGCTTAATATCAGAATTAATTAAGAGCTTTCGTTGCACAAGCGGGATTCAACAATTAGCTGCGGTCTTTTATTCTGTTTCATAAATATAATGTCACTGATATTCTTACGCTTATCTATAATTAATTGTTTGTTTAATTTGTTAAAACTGTCAGTATATTGTATTTGATGTTGAAATGATTCTATCAAAAAAAAAAATAGACGCTGGTTCCCCCATATTTTTCGTTATTTTACCTCGTACAGAATGATTGTTGTTGATTGGTTGAGAGGGGTCACCTAATATTTTCCCGAATTATGTCAGTAACTATCAGTGATCAGTCAGTCAGTAATCATAATTTCAGTAAAAAACCATCATTTGGTTAAAGTTTGGTAAAATGATTTATAAATTGTACTCAGTAAGATAAATTCGTTACAAGGCTTCTTATGGACCCGATACGATGTAATACGGGGTCAGTAAATCAATATTGATATTGGGTTTGAGCTATCATCCTCGCCGAATATTTATTTACGGACCCTGTATCACACCGTATCGGGTCAGTCAGAAACCGTGTAACTAATAATGTCAGAATCAAAGATGTGAAGAAGGCTATTTTAAACAAGATAATGAAATGTTTTTGTACACAAACCATGCATCGCTCGGTGATGCCAGTAAAATAGGAAATCCACTAATATCCACAACAGCACCATTCTGATTGGGCTATCAAATGATATTTCTACAATATGGATACGTTCGTAAAGCCATCTATAGCAGTCAACGTTGACAAAATTTACCGCAAGCCTAAAAAACAGATTATTAAAGATATGTTGATATGTTAAGTTTGCAATGTTCCCATATAATAATAATAATAATAAACTTGGGAGATATAATATGGTATAAACCATCGGTATTTACTCGTACCAGCTTTAACTTCTAGATTAGCAATCAACTTAGTCACATATATGTGAGATTTATCGCGTGTACTACAACCCTAAAAGCACAAAGGTAAAGCTTTGTTAAGCCCGCCCTGTTTGAATATTATTGTAACGTGTGTCAAGAGGATTGAACAGATCGCTGTCAACAATTTTATGAATAGTTTTCTCTGGTCTTCTTTGTGTGTAAATAATTTGAAAATATTAAGTAATCAATATATCTACAGGAAATAAATGATGATGGACAATGTTTTAAGTGATTAGTATAACACAGCAGAGCTTGATCTCAGATGATATAAACACTGTATAATTAACTATTTCATAAAACTCTCATCATTGATTATGCATATTGACAATTACTGTTCACCTCTTTTATGTATATGTAAGACTGTCTAACTATCTATATTACCTATATTACGATACTATTTTTACTGTACTATTTTTTAAATCTGCGACCCATTGCCGGACCTGTCTGTACTATTTATCGGACTCTGTAGACAGAAGACCAACTTTGGAATCGAAGAAATATAGTCTTAACACTGAGGATGTCTCATTATCACGGTAAAATGATTCAAATAAGGGCCGAAAACAAGTGATCTTTTGATCTTTTCGTCTCTGTATTGTAGTCGTCTCTAAATGAAGTTTTAACAATATCAGTGACATTTTGTAATGGTATGTATGATAATCAGGTCTGTCATTGATTCGGTTTTTAACATATTGACGATATTAATAAATCGGGAAGTCAGTACCGTAATTACCTAAAATAAACAGACCAATAAGGCCTATATTTTCATGCATTGTTTATTTCTGAAGTATAAATATTATTCTATATACAGTGCAACCTCTCCAAAGCAACACCTTTGGGAGAAGCAAAATTATGTTGTTGTTGGGAGGTTGTTGCTTAAGAGAGGGCCGCACATGAGAGGTTGCACTGTACTTCAGAAGAAATAAACAGTAAAAATAATTTACTTTTCAATTCAATGTAGTTTCAGTACCATACAGAAACATTGCGTAAGTCTCTTTATATAATCTTAAATCAGAACTTCATCTTCACAGCGACATGCGAACATTTACATTTAGGTTTCAACCACAATGTTCTGTCAACACATCGATTTTTATCGATAATCGATCGGTAGAAAAAATCGATGATGTATCAGGATTTATTAGCGAAGGTGTACTTATGGAGTTGTCGCCCGTGGTAATGAAAAAATATTTTGTGTCATTTACCCTGGTGCTCGTTCCATAATAAACATCAGAAGAGAAGCAATGGCGTCATTTAATCGGTAAGTATCATTTCGAAGAATTTGTGAACAAATACATTCCATTGTGATCAACAGTGGCGCGATTAACCCCTGAAATATAGTTAAGATAGCATGAACAAAAGCCGGCAAAATTTGTCCAAAGACTTAATTTATGAAAGCTGCATCACGCAGTCACACTTGAAAAAAAACCAGAAAATTCAAATGTACACTTATGTTAATATAACATAGAGCATATCAGCGTCGACAGCATCGTGAAAATTTAAAAATACTACTTTAAATGCACATATTTGAATGTCTCCCCCCTAGATAATGAATAATATATCACCTTCAGCATATGTATACACGATACGATATAATTATGCCCATAAGTTGTAATATATTTAACAATGGTGCATAGCCGATGATGTGTTTATAAAAAAATTTCATGCATAAGATATACATATCCAAAGCTAAGCGTGGAAATACATAACAGGCCAGCTGCATTAAAATACGACTACGGGCACTATTTGATTTATAAAGTCTACACACGTATAGTTTGGAACATAGGTGGCTAGCACGTTGAAGGGATGGTGTATAATGGTATATTAGGTTTAAAATGGTCATACGGACCAAAAACACATACATCATATATATACATATGCAAGGGTTATAACTTCCGAAATGAGAGTTTCTGCACCAGGTTTGTTTAACACTACGTAACGTTTTTAGAAATCGCACAAATTTCTAATAGTTAGTGTCTACAGATAGCTAATACGTCACACTACACATAACCAATAAACATTTTGTCCAATTCAAAACAATGAAGCAGGTATTTCATCTTTCCCCTCTGAAAAATAGTCAATTTCGTTTAGACGAACGTGACGTCGCAACACCAAATTAATCATAATTACCATACTAAATACACATTAAAACATCAGGTAGAGGAAGTACAACGCGGGCTAACCATAAATATCTCTACAATACACTGATCCGGCACAAAAGAATAGTCCAGGAATGCTTTACTATATGTATATAAGTGATATATGTGTTTTTGGTCTGTGTGGCCAATTTAAGCCTAATACACCTTTATACACAATCCATTCAACGTGCTAGCCCCCTATGATTTGGAAGATGCAGAATTGTAAAATCGTTGACAGCCCCTTCGTAAAGATATTATTTGATATATGACTTCATGAACACATTATAAAATCAAAGCACTAAGAGTATTGTTGTTGGCAGGCTTTGAAGTATTGTAAGGCGTAAAAAAGTCTGTTTCTGATTGCCTGGCCTACCCTATTTTGTCTGTAAATGGCTACGAAATCAAAACACCTAGGGCTTAGATATTATGCATGTTGCATTGACTGAAAAACCTCTACCAAGAGTGTTCAAATCATGACCCCCGGGACCATTTTGGAACCACCCCAGATTGAGATAGTTTTACATAGGCTTATACAGGAAAAAGTTACATGTTTTTTCATCATTGAGCGTAATTCCCTACACACCTACCCTATTTTTAATTAGCTTGTGACAAGATAGAAACAATTCTTTAGGCCCAAATTTAGAAGTCTGTTCTTACACATTTTCCTCAAATCCCTCCGATGCTATCATTGGACAATAGAAAAACGCAGATGGAGAGATTAGAATATCTCAATGTGAGATGCAAGAACTTGACTTTGCTGCCGTCAATTCTTATTTGAAGGTCATAACCGTCTTACAAAATGAGCAAAATGAACAGTATATGTCATATACAAGACAGGCAATACTTGAAATACCCGTTCAGAGTATTGGTATACAAATATTGAGCTGGTATGTCAGTAAAATCTAAAGTTACATCCTTATTTCAAACAGTCTATCAACAATACGAGTCACTTCGTCATACAGCTACACAATTAAATCATAAGCAATTGTAAATTTTGAACATCCCAATAATGTAAACCTACAGATAATGGAACGGGTCATGAATAATTTTGTAATATTTATTGAAACAACTGACTTCAGATAAATAAAATCAACAATCAAATAGTAAAATGCTGCTAAGCACCATCTTTTCCATCTACTTGTATTACAAACATTGATGAATGTTTGATTAAATACCCGAATGAACGAAAATATCATTTATTCAAACTGAAGTATTAAAATATTAGTTCAAAGATAATTGGAATACTTTTCTTTAAAAATGAGCCATGAAAATAAACACAAATGTGTAAATTTTAACCTAATGTTACCTAGAAGTTTACCTTACAACTTAGTTTGTAGCCCCAACTGATCCAAGACGCATGATAAATAAACAATCAAATTGTGAATCTTCAAGGGAGGTTACAATCAAATTCCAGCAAGACGAAAAGCGAAAACACGTGACCTGTATTTGATAAATTTATGGCCGAGTATATACGATAGTTATTACATGTCAAATTAAATTACTAGGCCAGACTCTTGATTCTGGAATCGATGAACATCAAGTCACAAACTTACAATCTTTTTGAAGTTGTTAAGAGAATAACTACATGTACGGATGACTGTAAAACGTTTTTCTTATAAATAAATGTATCCCAATAATCACAAATTATTTAATAAAATTTTGGAAACATGATATAAAAAGGAAATCATTTTACTAAGATGTTCCATGACTAGACTTACAAAATATATGGTATGGTTATAGTTGAAGTTTCTTACATGCCTAAGATCAACGAGTGTTTCTGTTGAAGTTATGTTCATGGTTGTGTCGAAAATCTGAAATCAATAAAAATCACAAAAATGTTAATCAACGCCACCAGAACCTGAACATGAAATTGTGTACAAAATAGTTCTTGAATATTAATAATTATTGTCCATTTTAGTGTTTAAGTTAAAATGTCATCCATTTTCTTTAACTTGAAAATTCGATTTAGGCAATAGATATCCAACGTCCAAATTTTATCAATTTACTTTAATCCAAAATACGAACCACCCTCCACATACGCAAGCTTAGTACATTTGTGAATTTCTATAACATGTATTGTGTATAGAACTCCGGGCAATAGATCATCAAAAGAGTCTTTGACATTATTGAATTGCAAATTTATGCATTTTGACTGATAACATTAATAAATGTGCATACATTTTCTGTATGACTTTCATCACTTTTATGTACCCACCGTATGTCAATGTCTGTTCCACATCACTGCCGGATTAATCTCAGCTCAGTATGAGGGGTAAAAAATTTTTCACAATGTTTAACGCCGTTTTCTAACAATTTTTTCACTTATATTCGGTGATCGGTTCACCTAACCAGTTTTCCTTGACTGTATTCTAACGATATGTCATAATTTATAAGAAAATCACGGAAAATGTTTAATTAATCATTAAGCATTCTTTCTTGTGTTTCTTTGCATTCGGTAATTAGTAAGCCAAGTCCTATCGCTTAATAGGAAACAAAACGTGGGGTTGTAGAGTTGAACGTTATCGTTAAAAATTATCACCACAAATGCACATTAAGAGAAAAAAACATGCATTTGAGTATCAGACTGAAACTAAAGAAGACTCAGTTACATGTTTTTGAACTACTTTTCAGACGTCGACAGTTATGTACGTGAATGATAAGTAACGACAATTCTGGATAGAGATCGCAGTTTATGTGCACAATAGCTGTACTTACGACAGAGGCATGCACGGTTTTCAGCAGACACTTACCTGCTAATATGCAAGTACACAGCTGAATCCACATCATTTCTTTTTAAATTAAGACAATAAAAATTAAAAATATATAATAATAATATGTGGTATGAATTACTTAGGAATGGTAAAATGGTTTTATTAATTAATTAAGATCAATCAAGTTCTGGACTGAGATGGAGTAAAACTAGCTACCCTCAGAACGTGTCATATTTTTAAAACCACCTCAATTTAGCCTGGGCAAGCGCCTGGTTTCCAGGCACAAAACCCTGTACATTTTTAAGTCAAAGGTCAAGGTCACAGTGACACTTAGTGTAAAATTGTTGTCCGAACAATAACTTGAGAAAGAATAGACATAGTTTTGTGGAACTTGGTAGGGACAATGGCAATGGTCTGTAGGTGACTCCTATCTTTTTTCAGGTAAATAGGCCAATGGTCAAGGTTACTGTGAATTTTTTGGCAAAATCCTTGTCTGAGAAAGAATATGCCTTGGTTTAAATTTTCTCATTTATATAAAACTTGACCTTTTTGTAATTATCACTGTGACAGGAAAATGAAGCGGGGCACTTGTGTCTCATGGACACATTTCTAGTTACAAACTAAACAGTTTTCGTGAAGTATCTTTCTTGGCGCATCCTCCATTATAACATTCATGTAATTTACATACATGTATTTGTTAGTTTCACTTCCAAGTAGTTGACTTACACGTCTGTCCAGATATCACAGATGTGCTCGATTAGGTTAGGATCAGGCATTTTCCCAGGCCAGTCATCTATAAAATCAATACTATTCGACCTGAGAAACTGTAGTGTGTTTCTAACAATATGGTCTGTGGCATTGTCATGCTCAAATAACGATATGCCACCATGTTATATGGAAAATCGAGACTAATCCGATAATAAAACTGTATTCCAGCGTCGATTTGCCTGATGACGTAGCGTTAGAACGCTATCGATGTATGGACGTCGTCCGAATTGACCGTTCTCTCGCAATCAACATATTCGGTTGTCAGCAGTAACAGCGGCAGATTGGAATCGACTTGGTATAAGTGTTATCTCGATATGCCGGTCTTTACCAAGCGTCGTAACTCGTGAGCGTCCGCGACGTGGTAAGTCAACAGTACGTAATGTTCGAAATCGTGTTCGAAGATTGTATATAGCTGACTAGAACTCCCAACAATTCTTGCCACTTGTGTGGACATACCGGCATCAAGCAGGCCGATTGCACATTCACCGTCTAATTTTCGATGTATTCTTGGCATATTAAAAATACTACAACTGCAAAAAGTGATTTCTTTTGACAAATTCTAAAGCGTTTTCATCTAAATAACAACACTGTCTGTAAAACGAGAGAACAGTTATGATTGAATGCTACACAGAACATATTAAACTATGTATGCACGTGAAAATCGAGCTTCACGTTGTCAATTTAACAAGTGCACGCTTAAATGCAAAAATCGTTGACTGCCCGTGTCAAGCCCGATACTATCTAATTAATTTTACTACATGAATACTTTTTAGCATGACACACATTAAGTATAAAAATCGGAAGTTTCTAATTTTGTTCAGTGTATTAGGGGACGATTCAAAATCTTCAATAGGATGGTCAACTGATAAATCAGTCTTATTTGATGTCATACACAAATGGCCAACAATTTTTCAAACTTTGTTCCAAAAAAGATTGATTGTTGTATGATAAAGTAAATCTGTACATTCGCTACATCTTCTATCGGTGTTCTAAGTATGGTCGAGCGTCTTAGTTGTTTGAACAGCAGTAGCGGCTAGGGGTTAATTAAGCTATTAAATGATGTCATCAAATCAATTCATCCAAATTCCGATAGGCAACCCAACATATGACCAACCGTAAAGGAATTTGGTACCTATCTTTTTCAAAAGACAAGAAAAGAGACCACAAAAATATCCGATTACTGGGAAAATTAATTATATATACAAAGAAGCGCAAAAAAGGAAAAAAATTAACAAGAAAAGTCTAAAGCAAATGATGATATTTTAATGAAACAAAGAAGAATGAAAAAAGTATTGAAGATATGTCCCCGGTAGAGCTAAAACAGAGTATTAAATCTCTAGGTACAGCTACTCGTGCGAGGAAAAGGTCTCATAGCACAATTACATAATGTGATGTTCAGTATATATGATAGTGATTTCACAAACGCTGTCGCCAAAAAGGTGAATATAAAAAAGTGATGAATATGCATGTGTCCCTGCAGTAAAACAGATGAACACTTACAAATGCACAGATGACATCGCCGACCAATGCGGATAACAAGGCAGATAACGGTGATATACGTGTCATGAATGCTTGCAGGCATAATGCAACCTAGAACCTTTCTAATCCAAACTTGCTCCGACAGACAAAAATGTTCGTATTAGAAAGCGTTAAAAACAGAGGTTAAGTTAAGGATTCCAAAAGTTTTATAGCATTGAATACATAATAAATAATCGGGACCAGCCGAAGATTCCGGATTGGATAGGGGTCTGATTAGAGAGGTTAGACTGTATGTGTCTTGCTAGCTGAACCGTGACTCTACAGATTCTAGCTAGAAAGGGTCCTTATTTAAGGGATATATAATAAAAAAACTTCCCCAGTCATCTAATTAAATTTTATTTAGGGGCCTGTCTGGTAGGGCCCTTGTTGTGTAAAAAACCGGCCTGCCTAATTGAAGACCTACATGAAATTGAAGACCCACGGAAGACCTACACAAATACAGTATATATACATCAAAACTAATGTTATTTTCGTGTTCAGCATCATCAAAATATGTATAAATGATAAAAAAAATGTTTAAAAGTCATCTAAAAAAGGATTTTGAAAGCATTTATTGTGGGACTATTTTCTACCGAACGCGCGGAAGAACGACAACTCTTAATTGTGAAGTGTCTACGTTTCGCACTAACGCCCGGTCATCCTATCATACATTCATTAATTTGATTTAATATTAAAACATAGTTTTTTAATCTAATAGTACTTTAGTACACATATAACCATAATGAAAAACATACTGAATGATAGAAAATATAGATATTATAGATAGTAAAATAATTATTCGTATTGCATGTATAAAATGCTGTTTACGTATAATTCCTTAGTGACGATCTATACAAATACAGTATAATGTACATCCAAACTAATGTATGCACGTTATGTATCCTGAACAATAAAAAAATATTGATTTTCCATGTTTGTAAATTTGATACCAAATTGCTACCGTGTGCAAAACATGTGTTAATTCCAGCGATTTGCGATAAGTTTATTTGTACAGGGACTCTACATTTTGTACCATTTTGATCATTTGTAATGATAATTGTAAAATGCTTGGATGGCAATGTGATACAAAAAGTTTGTTCTTTATTACTTTTTAGAAATATTTTACTTTAGTATTTCCTGAGGAAAATTAAAAACAAGGACCATATCCACGTCGTCGGTTTTTATATTTTTGTCGTATTTGTACTGCCTTTGTTCTGTTTTGTGTACCATAGGCAAGTATTTGCCGATTTGTAAAAAGTTCTAAGTTATAATTTATCTATACCACCGAAGACATAATTATAGCTAAGAGTTCTTATTTCCTTGATATTATTACAAACATCAATTTCAGCTTTGATCATCATAGATTATCTCACCGGGTGCTAATTACTAGGTGACAAATAACGATACGGTTCGGTGATGTTACTATGTTGTAGAGATAAGCATGACATACAGTTTTTTGGCGTCAGGCTCAGTGGGAAACTTCCTGTCAGCTGGGACTTAATTATATAATGCATCGAAATGCGCATTTCAAGTTGGAAAAAGAGCTAAAACTAAATATTTTCATCATGATATATTGCAGAAATAGATTTTTAAGAACATATTTTTCGGTCGAAATTTGGAGTCCGAAAATCATATACTTCATGTTGGGAATGCATGTGAAGTTATCAATTATATTCAATTTAATGTTGCAATATAGATAGAAAAAGTCTAAAACTGAATAACTTAGTATCTTATAGCTATACATGTATATATTAAGTGATGTGGTAGTATTAAGTAGAAGTTAGAAGCATATGTCAGTAATGAGAGCGTTCTGTTGCGTATGGATAAATAATTACAGTGTAAAATGGACAGAGTTACGAGTGTCATAATAAAATATGTTAGAAATAGTTAGCCCAGCCTCATAAGTAAACAAATTATTTACCAATCCATAAGCATCCAGGCCACACCACGTGGAGGCGCTCTCGTCATGGCCCTTTTTTATTTTATTTTTTTATTATTTTACATATATATATTACACATTTTATTTTTTTCAAAGGATTCAGTTCATATGATATTTAGTGTGCTTCATCATGTTTATCATTATTTTTTAGAGTTGATAATTGTAAGTTTTATGTTGATAATCGATTAAGATGTTTATTATTAGTATTTATTTTGAGGTTATTCAGTGAATCATCACATGAATTCAGTGTCAAATTTAAGTTCTTCTGGGACCTTTGGTTTCATGCTCGGTATTGTAATTGTTTTTTGCAGTTCTGACACGCTTAACTTGACCTGGTTTTTTCGCAATTTTGTTTGCAATAGGAAGTGTCAGAAGCATATTGGTTTATTGCACGCGTTAATAAGCAATTGTTATTGGCACCTGCTGTTTGACCTATTGTCCGGTGGCGATGTGGTGTTAAATGAAATATACAAGCATCTAATTATCACTGAGAAATTTCATTGCCTAAGGATATTATTCACAGCATACTACCGTAGTATTCTGCATAGCTAAATCACACAATTTATGGAATTTTACAAATGTTCGACCGAAGCCTTATGTTTATAAAACTACTAAAACTTTCCTTACATAACGTAATGATGTTTGGCATAATATTCAATTTAAACAAATTATTATCAACAAAATAACATGCACAATAATACCAATAATTACTTTATTATTAAGAGTGCCCTTCGGCCATTACTCTTGTTTTCATCGTCTTGAATTAAACTTCATACAGAAACAAAGTTACGTATATTTTTGCATTCATGCGCTAATATACTTTCAATCAATTCCTTAAGTGCTGTTATTGAGTTAGTTTACCCTCACCTCCGGAATATTCCCGTATGTGAGAGCATTCACTCTCTTTAACATTTATTTATAGTGATATACCCTTTCTTATAAAAACATTTTAAGGCTATTTGTATGAATGTTTGTGCGTGTGTCTAATTTTGTTACCAACTTCTGTAGGAAAATCTATTTTGTTCTTTTAATATGTATTTATTTTAATTAAATCTAAAAGGATGGGATTAATAGCTAAATTGTATCTTTCATACGTGCTGTACATTTTTATAATGATAATACACATACAAAGGTATTACTAAATTTAAATGAAAATGCGTTAAAACAGGTGACTGGACAAACTGGCGTTTAAACGAAACGTCGACTCTTCACAATAGTTGTCTTCCTCCGCGCGTTCGGTAGAAAATAGTCCCACAATAAATGCTTTCAAAATCCTTTTTTAGATGACTTTTAAACATTTTTTTTTATCATTTATGCATATTTTGATGATGCTGAACACGAAAATAACATTAGTTTTGATGTATATATATACTGTATTTGTGTAGATCTTCCGTAGGTCTTCCGTGGGTCTTCAATTTCATGTAGGTCTTCAATTAGGCAGACCCTGAACTGAACCGGCCTGCCTAATTGAAGACCTACATGAAATTGAAGACCCACGGAAGACCTACGGAAGACCTACACAAATACAGTATATATACATCAAAACTAATGTTATTTTCGTGTTCAGCATCATCAAAATATGTATAAATGATAAAAAAAATGTTTAAAAGTCATCTAAAAAAGGATTTTGAAAGCATTTATTGTGGGACTATTTTCTACCGAACGCGCGGAAGAACGACAACTCTTAATTGTGAAGTGTCTACGTTTCGCACTAACGCCCGGTCATCCTATCATACATTCATTAATTTGATTTAATATTAAAACATAGTTTTTTAATCTAATAGTACTTTAGTACACATATAACCATAATGAAAAACATACTGAATGATAGAAAATATAGATATTATAGATAGTAAAATAATTATTCGTATTGCATGTATAAAATGCTGTTTACGTATAATTCCTTAGTGACGATCTATACAAATACAGTATAATGTACATCCAAACTAATGTATGCACGTTATGTATCCTGAACAATAAAAAAATATTGATTTTCCATGTTTGTAAATTTGATACCAAATTGCTACCGTGTGCAAAACATGTGTTAATTCCAGCGATTTGCGATAAGTTTATTTGTACAGGGACTCTACATTTTGTACCATTTTGATCATTTGTAATGATAATTGTAAAATGCTTGGATGGCAATGTGATACAAAAAGTTTGTTCTTTATTACTTTTTAGAAATATTTTACTTTAGTATTTCCTGAGGAAAATTAAAAACAAGGACCATATCCACGTCGTCGGTTTTTATATTTTTGTCGTATTTGTACTGCCTTTGTTCTGTTTTGTGTACCATAGGCAAGTATTTGCCGATTTGTAAAAAGTTCTAAGTTATAATTTATCTATACCACCGAAGACATAATTATAGCTAAGAGTTCTTATTTCCTTGATATTATTACAAACATCAATTTCAGCTTTGATCATCATAGATTATCTCACCGGGTGCTAATTACTAGGTGACAAATAACGATACGGTTCGGTGATGTTACTATGTTGTAGAGATAAGCATGACATACAGTTTTTTGGCGTCAGGCTCAGTGGGAAACTTCCTGTCAGCTGGGACTTAATTATATAATGCATCGAAATGCGCATTTCAAGTTGGAAAAAGAGCTAAAACTAAATATTTTCATCATGATATATTGCAGAAATAGATTTTTAAGAACATATTTTTCGGTCGAAATTTGGAGTCCGAAAATCATATACTTCATGTTGGGAATGCATGTGAAGTTATCAATTATATTCAATTTAATGTTGCAATATAGATAGAAAAAGTCTAAAACTGAATAACTTAGTATCTTATAGCTATACATGTATATATTAAGTGATGTGGTAGTATTAAGTAGAAGTTAGAAGCATATGTCAGTAATGAGAGCGTTCTGTTGCGTATGGATAAATAATTACAGTGTAAAATGGACAGAGTTACGAGTGTCATAATAAAATATGTTAGAAATAGTTAGCCCAGCCTCATAAGTAAACAAATTATTTACCAATCCATAAGCATCCAGGCCACACCACGTGGAGGCGCTCTCGTCATGGCCCTTTTTTATTTTATTTTTTTATTATTTTACATATATATATTACACATTTTATTTTTTTCAAAGGATTCAGTTCATATGATATTTAGTGTGCTTCATCATGTTTATCATTATTTTTTAGAGTTGATAATTGTAAGTTTTATGTTGATAATCGATTAAGATGTTTATTATTAGTATTTATTTTGAGGTTATTCAGTGAATCATCACATGAATTCAGTGTCAAATTTAAGTTCTTCTGGGACCTTTGGTTTCATGCTCGGTATTGTAATTGTTTTTTGCAGTTCTGACACGCTTAACTTGACCTGGTTTTTTCGCAATTTTGTTTGCAATAGGAAGTGTCAGAAGCATATTGGTTTATTGCACGCGTTAATAAGCAATTGTTATTGGCACCTGCTGTTTGACCTATTGTCCGGTGGCGATGTGGTGTTAAATGAAATATACAAGCATCTAATTATCACTGAGAAATTTCATTGCCTAAGGATATTATTCACAGCATACTACCGTAGTATTCTGCATAGCTAAATCACACAATTTATGGAATTTTACAAATGTTCGACCGAAGCCTTATGTTTATAAAACTACTAAAACTTTCCTTACATAACGTAATGATGTTTGGCATAATATTCAATTTAAACAAATTATTATCAACAAAATAACATGCACAATAATACCAATAATTACTTTATTATTAAGAGTGCCCTTCGGCCATTACTCTTGTTTTCATCGTCTTGAATTAAACTTCATACAGAAACAAAGTTACGTATATTTTTGCATTCATGCGCTAATATACTTTCAATCAATTCCTTAAGTGCTGTTATTGAGTTAGTTTACCCTCACCTCCGGAATATTCCCGTATGTGAGAGCATTCACTCTCTTTAACATTTATTTATAGTGATATACCCTTTCTTATAAAAACATTTTAAGGCTATTTGTATGAATGTTTGTGCGTGTGTCTAATTTTGTTACCAACTTCTGTAGGAAAATCTATTTTGTTCTTTTAATATGTATTTATTTTAATTAAATCTAAAAGGATGGGATTAATAGCTAAATTGTATCTTTCATACGTGCTGTACATTTTTATAATGATAATACACATACAAAGGTATTACTAAATTTAAATGAAAATGCGTTAAAACAGGTGACTGGACAAACTGGCGTTTAAACGAAACGTCGACTCTTCACAATAGTTGTCTTCCTCCGCGCGTTCGGTAGAAAATAGTCCAACAATAAATGCTTTCAAAATCCTTTTTTAGATGACTTTTAAACATTTTTTTTTATCATTTATGCATATTTTGATGATGCTGAACACGAAAATAACATTAGTTTTGATGTATATATACTGTATTTGTGTAGGTCTTCCGTAGGTCTTCCGTGGGTCTTCAATTTCATGTAGGTCTTCAATTAGGCAGACCCGTAAAAAACTTTCCGGATCTATACCTTTTATGTAAATATCTGCGTTTTATACCCACCCACGAATTAGGTCAGTGTATTTTATTCATTCATTTTATACATAATTAAGTTATTTTTTGGTGCAAACAATTATTTCTCTGTTGCGTTTTTTAGCTGACCATTAATTTAACTGTTACGTTGCCTAAAACAGTTTGCTCTGGATGAATGTTTTGGATTATTGGTCTTTTCGTACCATTTTTGGTCCAACTCGTCCTTTAGTCAACTCGTACCTACATTTTAATAAAATGTTTGTAGTTGTTTGCAAAATCTAGTCATTATTTTTTTTTGCTAAAATCATTATCATTAACTTATTTCAGTAAATAATATCTGTTCAACTTTACCCTGTGATATGGAACAAACTTGTCAACCAGATTACCTCTAGTTTAACTCTCACCTTCATTTAGCATGTAACAGGACTGTAGTTATACAATAGAAAAAATACAATCCAACACAAAAATTACCACAAACAAAATAATATGTGTGCTAATAATTCATTCAGTGTAAAAAAAAATGACTGTCAGTGATTAGGTTCTAAGGTTTGTCATTAATCAGGGTTTTAATGACTTATGCAATCATTTGTTTGTAGTCTAATTAAGTTTTCTTCCAAAATAACTATGTTTTGACAGGTGGTTACTCCTAAAGCATTTATATCATTGCAAAATTAGATACTCTGTTCACATGTTATTCAGAGAATCACATATATTGGCATATTTTAATATTTAGTTGAATTTTATCCCCAGCTGGTAGGCAGGGGTGTATGGTAACTGGGACCAATATCCCAGATGGTAATGACCTCTGTCTCTCCATCTTTTCAGAATGTTTGTGCATGACTCCAAAACCATTTAAGATATCTGTTTGAAACTTTATAACTTAGAGCGGCTGGTCAAGTGGAGGGTTCAAGTCCCATAACACTTCCTTTTCTGTTTGAGTTATTGCCCTTTGTTTTATTACTGTCAAAAAATTGTCTGGAACATAACTCAAAAACCATGATCTAAGATATTTATATGAAACTTAAAATGAAGGTAGTTCTAGGGCAATGTGTAGAATGTGCAGAGCACACGATTCATAACTCTTCCTTATTTATTTTTTTAGTTCAGGGTTTTCACTAAACATCAAAAGTTGAGGGTCAGAAATGACCCTTGACTGATAATAATTTGAAGAGTCAACAAAATTTCCTTCTAATTTCATGATAAATTTTACCCTTTGGAACAAATTCTCAAGAGTCAGAGGCTTTATTTTACTGATTTTAAGAGCAAAAATGCTGTTTTAATGGTCAAATTAATGCCCTGTAGTTATGCCCTCTATTTGATTGTAACGATAATTTTTCTGAAGACTATTATTCCAAAAACCAGGAAGATATTCACTTTAATCTTGATCTAAAATTAAAGGGCAATGAGATGAAGTTGAAAGCTTAAGATCCATAATCCTTCCTTATCTATTTTTTGAGTCATTCCCTGTCTTTAGTTTCGATGATTAAAATAGTTGTTAATGCTCATGTATGATAATAGAAAGAGTTATCTTGTTTTGAGTTTCTTTCCTTTTTCGACTTAGGCATCAGCAGGGTGATTGGCCATGTCAGCATAGCCCTTTTTCCAAATGTATGCATGTATAAATGATATTCAAAAAGAATTTGCACCTGGTGACATTTAAACCGTACAGTAACATACATGTAAAAATCTGTTAAAATCAGAACATTTTTGTGGTCTCTGATGTTCCACATGCTTGCATGTGACAATGCAATATGAAAATTGAATTGCAAGATAAATTACGTGATAATTTAAACATACTTGAACCATTAGGTATGAATTGTGTGAGGAATGTGTGAGTTGGCCAAAAATATGGTATGAGTTAACTAAAATAAGGATAAGTTGGCCAGGTACTATTTGAGGAAATGTTACCAGAGACCAGTATTTTTTAGTCTGATTGGTTAAATGAGTAAACATTTTGTACGGACAGTTACAGCGGAATACACTGGTGTTACTCCGTAGTGTTTTCAATCTTCGTAGATGTACTTCACTGAATAAAACTGGTCACCACCAGTGATAGAATATAACTTAATGTTTTACCTTTCTGTTATGTGACTGTGTTAATACATTTTTAGAATGGCCATCAGGTAGATCTATATCGGCAGCATTTTCCATCAAGTTTCTTATAATTGTCTCTTATCCATTGGATTTTTACATTCTATCTGGGAGCAATGTGTGTATTAGTTCCAGATCCTATCCTCTTCAATTATCAGTGAAATGGCAGCTGGAGACTGGTATAAAATTTTCCTATGCTAATATAGTCATACTAACAGTTATGTGAACCGTCATTTACGTGAGAATGGGGCTTCTGTGTGTGGCCTATTTACAGTTCCATATCAGTGAGAAATAGCACTCGTAGCTACAACATTCAATGCATAAGCGTACTTCAGCCTGGTTGATCAAAACTAATTTAGCTATATGGATATAGCCGACCTATGGATGTTATCATGCACTGGATTTGGTGAAGTTTTAAAACATGTTGATTTAACAAAGCTGATAAGGGAAGGTTTGGAAAGGGAGAATTTAATTCCCAAATCTTCTAACGATGCAACAGAACATGCAACCGAAGGTGAAATGAAAAGAAATTCTGGAATGACCAGGAACCCAACTCCCAAAGTGTTAGAAAGTGTTCAAAATGAAAAGGTGGTGACAAGTGGAAGTGGACTCAATGCTGAAGAAGATGCTGAAGTTTCATCCTCTGGTGGTAAATATGCTTCCCATGAAAGGATCTCAGGGAAAACTGGAACAGGATCAACTGAGGGATTATATTATGTATCACGTAAGTGCAAAACTGGTTTCTTCATCATAAATGTCTTGCTAAATACAAATAGATCTGTAATTGTGAAGCATTTTGCGAGTTTTTCTTTGATATTGTTTAAACTGATTCATGAAATAATAAAGAACTTGAACATAACTACAAGTTGGTTTGGTCATAATGGTTTATCTGTACACCAATTAGCCTTATTTATTGGGCTTTCCGGTTGGCAGATTTCATAAATGAATTCGGAATAGCCATCCTCTCTGCATGGGGCCAAATCAAAAAAATGTCTCTCCGCAACAAACAGTCTAATTAGTTGGACTTTACATCAACATACTGCGTATGGAGAAAAAGAATACATGTATATCATTACATTCATCAGTTATATCTTTCATATGTATATTATTACATTCATCAGTTATATCTTTCATATGTATATCATTACATTCATCAGTTATATCTTTCATATGTATATCATTACATTCATCAGTTATATCTTTCATATGTATATTATTACATTCATCAGTTATATCTTTCATATGTATATCATTACATTCATCAGTTATATCTTTCATATGTATATCATTACATTCATCAGTTATATCTTTCATATGTATATTATTACATTCATCAGTTATATCTTTCATATGTATATCATTACATTCATCAGTTATATCTTTCATATGTATGTTATTACATTCATCAGTTATATCTTTCATTATAATATCCAATGTATTGAATGGTAGATTTGGCCTCATTATTTAATCCTTCATATGGGACTGTTAAAATATATATGGCAAATTTTCGTAGATAGCTGTACTTTAAAAATCATGCTGACACCAGTGATTGGATTATTTCCCTGTATCTCATTAAATCTATCTACATGTTAATGTTGCTCATCAACGTGACAGTATCACTTGTTGGAAATCAATAGTCAATAAATACAGTGTTTTTTGGTTTGAAGGGTACTTTCACTGACTTGTATTGTATAGTTACATTCTTCATCTATAGTATAATGATGATTTATTAATATGTGCCGGTATCTTCATCTATAGTATAATGATGATTCATTAATATGTGCTGGTATCTTCATCTATAGTATAATGATGATTTATTAATAAGTGCCGGTATCTTCATCTATAATATAATGATGATTTATTAATATGTGCTGGTATCTTCATCTATAGTATAATGATGATTTAATATGTGCTTTCTCATTTCAATGTTCACTGTATATTATTATATTGTATGGTCAAATTGGATTTTAATGAGCCAAAATGATGATTTGTTACAATATCCAATGTTCATGAGTCAATTTAGTACCTTTTATCTGAGACCACTATACACAGAGATTGGAAATAATGAGATTGTGTATAATGGTCTGGGCTTTTATGTAGCATAACATATTAAGATGTTTTATTAAGGACCTAATGTCTCATGAAGATCATACCTATATTTCATGTGTTTATAAACTTGTAAATTATGTTGTTGTTTTTTTTATGAGAAATTACATCAACTCAAAATTTTCAAATCTTCCCGAGGCCTAAAAAAAGGTTTGTTTTGGGTTTCCGAGTGACCCGTAAGTTTTTACGTCATCCCAATCATAGTGTAATATTGTAATTTTCACAACTCATCACTATTATGGTGCACATATTCCCATATAGTGTTGCCGATATATGACTGTAAAAAGAAAAAAGAAAGAAAATCCTACCTACCGACCCTTATTTTTTTTTATGTAACCAGAAACAAACCTTTTATTTTTTAGGCCTGAGTATGCGCTAAATTTTTTCCCAAACATTTTAAAAAAGTTGTTATTTTTTCTTGTTCATTTATATTTTTGCTGGATTCATCAATTAACTGCATTAATCAGTATCCAGGCTAAATTGAAGTGGATTCAAGAATATGATATGTTCCACAGGGGGCTAGCACGTTGAAGGGATGGTGTAGAAGGGTGTTTTAGGCCTAAAATGGCCACACGGACCAAAAACACATATATCATATATTCATATACTTCAGGCCTAATACACCGCTATATACCATTATGCACTATCCCTTAACGTGCTAGCCCCCTGTGATATGTTCCAAAAACAGCTAGTTTAACCCATCTCAGTCAAGAATTTGATTGACTTTAATTTCTTATTAAAGCCATTTTACTATTCCTATATATTATTTATACCACATATTATTATTATTTTTATTTTATTACTTTTTTTTGGAAAAATGATTTGAATTCTGCTGCATGTTTGCATATAGGCAGGTACTTGCCTGTTGGTTCATTTAAGATGTTGACAACCATTTTCTTACTGTATTGTAAAATGGCACAATGTTCATTATCAATATAAATGCAGAAATTATTTTGAGTGAGTAGGAAATATTGGAACATGTTGAACTTTATTTTGGTCAGGCTTAAATCTGGATAAAGGAGACATTGATGGGATGATTCAGTCTCTAGTCACTGTACATGATGATTGTGGTACTGTGACACCGAGAGAGGGGAAACAGTGGGAGGAGTTCAGAGCTGAACAAGCTGTAAGTATTACCA
This sequence comes from Lutraria rhynchaena, assembly GCA_008271625.1. NCBI lineage: Eukaryota > Metazoa > Mollusca > Bivalvia > Venerida > Mactridae > Lutraria > Lutraria rhynchaena. The sequence continues at coordinate 1,970,911 of VIBL01000073.1, read as the reverse complement.
GTTTGTAATTTGTTTTTTTTATGCAATCTGTTTGATACAGTGTCACCTCTGAATACCAGACTCTCTAAATACCGGAATTCTGTAAATTATACAATTTTCAAAGTCCTGATTTCTTCTCAATATAATCCTTTGTAAAATCTCTCTGAATACTGTACATATGTAATTATCTGCTTTCTATTGATTATTGAATGTTCAGGTATGCTGCCAAAGGTGGTATTAACACTGGGATTGACAATTTATTTGAGACTTCTTGTCCTGCAAGACAACCAGCTAAGAATTTTTACTAGTTCTACAACAATTTCAACTCATCCTGAGTCAATTTTTACTCGTAATTACGAGCGGCAAGTGGATTTGTTGAGCCTGTAACAATGAAATTGAATTATGATGCTATTTTTACTTAAAACTTTATTTATAACTATATTTTACGTTCAAGTTTCAAGTACAATGTATATGTTATGCCTATTAGTGAGTTAAGAGCAATGTATTACAATATATTTTTGTTTATTTGTTCTCAAAACTTTTGGGTCTGCAGTTGTAACTTGAGATTGGCCTCTTAGCTTTTATCCTGTTTTGTTGTCAACCTTTTTAAGACTTATATGTATGTAAATACTTTGATCAATGAACTTGAACACAGAATGTAGAATCTGCTTGAAAATATTTGAAAATTTTTCATTATCTTATCAATATTAACTTGAGAATATTGAACTCAAAGGTGGGATTTGAGCATTGAGATCAGACCCAAGTTTTATAACTTTTGACCTTGGCATTTTGTTTGTGTCCATATTCTTTAAAATAACATTATTCTTTTTTCAGGAGTATAGGTGCTTTCGGGATAAGAATGTTTGCCTACAACGTGATAAGTCAACTGATAAGTCAGTTCTTGAAAATGGTGTGATCAGCTGTAACATTCGTTTTTTTGAAAGGCGAACAATTGACACTGTAAGGTTCGCTAAGCACATTCCTGGATTTAGTGATTTAGACATAGCTGACAAAATACTGCTTATTAAAGGTAATAAAAAGTGTTGGATCATTCTGATTCATTAGAATATTATGATAATATGGTAGATACTGTATTTGAGATTATGTATATGGGGCTTGTTTCTGTATTTATTTACTCGTCTGTATTGGAGAAAAAATCACGCTATTATGATCACTGCAGTGTTGTTGTCGTGTAAACATTAATGTAGCCCATTACTCAAAAATTTTTAAAGATATCAACACGACACTTGGAATACTAGATTATAATGACAAGGCACAGTTGCAAGACAAGGGGTATTAAAATTTGGTTAAAATTGCTTATTAAATAGAAAACAGACAAGTGTTGTTTTCCGCTCTGCAAAGCTCTTGTTTGTTTTTCTTCTTTCACAGAATGAAAATTCACAGGAAGTACCTGATTTTTTTAAAACTGATCGATTTGCTTGTCTCATTTCATTGCATGCATGTACAAAGTATTAATTATCATTACATTGTATATACTTTATTATGTACATATCTGTGGCTGAGTGCATTTACCTATAAATTAAGGTGAATTAATTTCTACTGTTTACATAAATACCAAAATAATATTTTAGCATGTTATCATAGTTACTAACCTGATATGAATTGATATAATGTGTTGTGTCAGCATTAAGGCCTGTCAATTTGTTATGGCTGGTAAACTGGAGGACAAAACAATATAACTACAAACCAATAATTATCTTAAGTAAAGTTCCACTATTAATTTTTAAGACCACCAAGTGGACTGACAGAATGTGGTCTTATTGAGTCAGTCTTAATATCGAGACCCCACATATTCCTTTATAAATCCTTGATAAAATTATGATTATTATTATTATCTGGTATATTCTTTACTTTGAACTATTATCAGTCAGGATTGTTGAAAGCCAATATCATTCACATATACAGTCAAACCTGTGAACAAAGGCCACCCTTTGGAAAAACAAAATGTGGCCTTTATTGACAGGTGGCCTTTATTCAGAAGTCAGTTTGATCTATATAATCAATTATGTTTTTTCGAGGAATGGCTGTTATTCACAGGCTGGCCTTCATTTGGAGGTGGCCACAAACACAAGTTGGACTGTACTGATTCTCAACCAATGAATGTGGGTGGTTCAAGGTTGATAATGTCACAGGCCTTGTCTGACTGTATCATTTTGATAGTTTGTTTATATTTAAAATGACAACAGTGGTAGAAGATTGAGGTCAGTGATTTATGGTCACACAGTGCAGCCAGACGGTTCCTGTTTCATTATCCATGTATGACCAGTAAAGTTTTGCCTAACAACCACTTCAATATTGACACCATCTTGATATAAGAACACTACAGTTACAACAATTTTTATACTGATCCAAAAGATGGTCTTCATATCAAGGTTTTACTGTTATAAGATAGTATTTAGTGGAATCACCTCGATACTCAACCTTGTTTCAATTTTTGGTTAGTATTTTAGAAATGGACCCAGAATCCATTTTGTGTTACTGTTATTTGTCTGACTCATTCAATCTTTCAACAAAGAAAAGATAATTGTTAACTAGCTGTAATATAATTCAAAGCGTGAGCCATACCTCATAATGTATTAACATTGTTTCTGTGTGCTATCATCTTGGATATTAGGTTTTTAGGTAACATTTCTTGCATACTCAGTTTTAACAATTAACTATATGGCATCTTTGCCTGAAGAATAAGCTTTTGTCATCAGTTTGTCGTATTATATTTCTAAGGAAGATAAATACCACTGCTCACTTGATTCATGAAGGGAACCACGCTCGCCCCAAAAAGTTATACTTTTGCCTAAAAATGCTATATAAATTATTGATAGGTTTTCCCCATTTTTCTGATTTAGCACACGAGATTTTCCTCTTTAGTAAGCCACAGGTAGTTTTGAAAATTAAAAAAAAATCACTGCATGCATAAACAGACTTACTATAATTTATTTTCGATTTATTTAGAATCCCGCCAGACTTGTTATTTACCAAGTGCATTACGTTCTTGCAACGTTGAAGAAGAAGTGATTACGTTGTTGCCGGGAGAACATTTTACATTCGAAGAAATGAGCAATGGTTTGTCAGATGAATTTCTTCATTCCATTTTCAAGTATTCTTCATTGAATTCACAGACAAATCTCACTGCTGAGGAAGAAACTCTCGTTGATGCTATTGTCTTAACAGTCCCAGGTTGTATTTTGTGATGATGTTGTGTGTTGTTTCGTAGACATGTCTTAGCCTGGACTCAACAAATTCACTCATCCACTCATAATTATGAGTAGAAATTGAATCAGGACGAGTTGCAATTGTTGTAGAACCAGTTAGAATTCTTAGCTGTTTGTCCTGCAGGATGATTAGTCTAAAAAATCTTTGTCAAGCCCTGGTCTTAGCTAAAACAGCACCTAAATATTCTGCTATTGGTATACATTATAGTCATTCAGATTTACTAGATGACAAGAAATGCCCACACCTATGAGATAAAACACATATTCTCTATAATTAAGGATTGGCAAGATATTTAAGTTTAAAAGATGTTGTCTCTACTAAGATACTTCTAAGACATTCCATATTACCATCTCATAATTACTATATCAATGATAATGACTATTCTTGCAGCAACTTATTAACTCATTTATTTCCGGGGAATTCTTTGACATTATTTTAGCATATCCTCAGACTGAAAACTTGAACTCCTACTCTGTGTTCCAACTTGATAATGAGACCATCTCCACATAAGAATGGATTTTTGTGGTATTGAAGGTGGTTTTGACTTCAAGGTTTTATTGTACTGTCAAACCTGTGGTTTTTTTTGGGCCACCTCCGAATAAAGACCACCCTGTGCATAAAGACCATTCTTTGAAGAACCATTACTGATTATTTAGAACAAACAGATCTCTGAATAAAGGCCATCTGTGAATAAAGGCCACATTTTTTGTTCACAGGTTTGACCGTTGTTCCTTTATCAATATGCTTAAAACAGGAATAATTTTTGCTTGTGTTTGCTTAGTGGGAAACCTGCCACATTACTACCTTAATGTCTTATTTATGAATGTTTTTTCTAATTTACTGTCTAAAAGGGTACACTTGTATGGCTAATATCACTCAATATACTAATGATGGAATTAATCATGTAAACTGTTGTGTTTAGTGCTCTGTTAAATAAAGAATGGTTTAGACATAACTTTGTGTTTAGTTCTTTAATGAATGTAAGTCTTTATTAATTCCCCAATTGGGTGCTCACAACTCAAATTTCCCCTTATCAAAGAGACCTGATACCTTTGTCCCCAAAACCATAAAAAGGGCTGAAATGTATTATGAAACTGGAACTCAGAATGTACTCTCCTCAAAAGGTATTGATCTTCCATTAACGGCTCTTAGATGTTATAAGGTTTTTGTACACAATTGGCCTTTGGGTTTGTTTGTTTGTTTGTTTGTTCTGTTCAATGACTGGATTAAGACTGAAGACTGACCTTTGCATACATGGTCTGAGCTCATAATTTCATGTTTAAATATGTATTCACTGTAGGCTGTACAGTAAAACCTCCACTGAGCAACATCTGAATGAGTCTGCAAAAAGTGTTGCTCTACAGAAGTGGTGCTCTAACAAATCTGTGTCCTTTATTAATGTAAGACACTGGTTGAATATCCTGTCATTGTTCACTACATAATCTCTTAATTGTATGTTGTCTGTATCAGGACTTTATCTCACATGTAGGGAAGGGGCCTGTTTTTTATTAAATGTATGGAAAAATAACATCATTTTTGCAATAAGGGAAAAAAAACTTGATAGAAACTGAATTTTAGGGCAAAACTGTTTTGATTCTAAAGATTTTTTCCTGAAGGGAAGATGACAACTGGCCCTGCTTTAGAAAGAAAAACCCCTGTATATGTATAACTATGTATATTATGCGTTGTCTTTTGTTTCCATGGTGATTAGTTTAAAGAACATGCACTTAAGTGCAAAAACACATTATCAAGGACAGTCATTTTTAGCGTCTCATTATTGACAAGACTTATATAAATCAATAATGTTTTCATCTCACTAGAAAGTAATTACTGTCGATGTCTGTATTTAGTTCTGTTGTCATGGTAACTTGTAAGCGGATAGGTTCAAAGAATGTATGTTTTAAGTTGCAAGTATTTTGATCCAGATTAACATTTTTCAATCTTGGTATCTTTTTAAGAAACAACCAAACACCACACTACAATGTAAGCTATTGTCTGGCTGAAATATATGTCAATGACTGCTCACTACATTTTTCAGTGTAGTATGTTAATGCCATCTATGTTATATTTCCTATGATAAGAATGACTAATTAAGTAGAGGAATTGTTCCATTTTACCTTACTCTTTTGAAAGTTTTACTTTTTCATCTCATGTTTCTATTCAAATGAACCTTTTGGCCAAGTATGAACTACCTAAATTGTTTGAAGTCCCATGTTTTACTCAAATGGAATTCTTTGTATGTTGATGATTTTAATGATATTGTTACTATAGTTTCTATAATGTTTTAGTGTTCTGTGTATTTTCTCTGTTTGACAAGTATAAAATAATGTGTACCCTGACTACTTAACTTAAATGTAAAAACCTTGAGATTAAGATTAAGTTTTTGATATATATTGCTGCGTAAAAGAAATATTAAACTTAAAATCAAAGTATGACACCTATGAAAAAAATTAAGAGTTCTCGAAATTTTCTGCAACGGGCCTTAACCCTTTGTCTCATAAGCATATTTTGGACTCTCCCACATTCAGAGCAAAAATACAAAACGTCAATTTAATTAAGAAAATTTGGTTAGTTCTCTCTGGCAGAGTGGATAACATTGTGGCAAAAGAAGCTATTCCTCATTCCAAGCAATGGCTTCTTTTTCAAAAGTCGTCTGCTTCAGATGCAGGGAAATGCGGCATTATGAGGCAAAGGGTTAAACATAAACCTGTTAAACAGTTGCCTTTAAACCTCTATTAGACAGTTTTGATGAGCATGTTTTGTGACAGTTTGGCACTCATGTTACTTTTTATCTTACTTCAGTAAATATATCAACTGTAGTCTGCCATAATCAAAACAAATATTTATTAACCCTCAGATCCAAATCATCAAAGAATTGGTCTATAAAAGGTTGGTTCTACATTGAAATCAATAATAATATGTCTTTTATTTAAGACAGAACGTGGATGTGATATAAACAATTATCATTTATTATCATATTTTTGACATTTATTTAAACATATATTAACTTTGTCGGTTTTTACAAGTACAACGGTAAAATCATAGGAAATGCAAACCTTTTCTAGGTTGTCATAATGTTTAAATGTACATGTATTTATAATGGCAAATAATTGATTGCTGCTTGCTTCGAGCATTGGCTGAGAGTAAGGACATTAACCCCTGAAACAGAAGGTTGTACCCTTTATTTTTATGAGAAACCTCTAGAGTTTGAAATCAATGTAAATCCCTGAGCTATTGTTTCAAAATGTGCACACTTAGTTTATATAATCATTTGTTTTTTGCAGTATACCTTAAGTCAAAACTCTTTCTCATCAGAACTTGGGTTACGGTTTTAAAATTTTATGAATTGTTATTTAGAAACACAGGTTCTAGATAATACGGCTTTGATTCAATGCAGTTCTAGTTCATTGTCATTTGTTGATCAAGTATAATTGGACCTGGTTTATTCAAACTCCCTGTATTTGAAAATCTGATCTTAGGCGTAAAAAATTGTTTCTGGTTACATGCTTCTTAAAAATAATGCAGGTGGGTCAAGAGATTCTTTTATTTTTCATTAGTCTTGAATGCCACTGTTGAGATTATTTTTGTGCAGAAAGGTAAAAAAAAGTGAAACAGTGGATGTACTGTTCCTCAGGCCTAACAAAAAGTGTGGAGTCAGGGGGAAAATTTGTGCACGTTGGGTAACTAGAAACAAACAATTATTTACGCCTTATTTGGAATAGATCCACATTTCCGATTTTGTCTGTATAAACTAGTATTCAGTTTATTTCCATAAATCGCTCTCTTGATTCTTGAAGGATGATGCTTTTATTATTGTATTTTTTAGTCTGAAAATAAGTGTGTTTGTTTGTCCAATAGTTTTAAAAACTTTTGCTTTGTTACTTAGAAATAAGTGCATTGATTACTTTTGTTGATCAGCTTAGCACACGCAGGATAGATCTGGTTTTGAATTAGAATTTGACTAAAAATACAACATTTATGTAACAATTACCAATATGTTCACCTTTCAGGTCCTAGAAATTTGTGTGACAGACAAGCTGTTGAAGAGATACACAGTTCTTTACTGAGATGCCTGGAACATGTGGTAAAGAAAAGGGGCGTACCTGTTGGGCCAAGAATAAGTCAAATCATGAACCTGATCTCAGAGTTAAATATTATGACGGACACTTTACTGGATTACTTAAAGTCTGTTTTGATCAACTCTCCAGGCCATTCAACTAACAGAACATTGATAGAAACATTGTAATGGAAGTGCTGATTGGAAGAATTGAGGCTTTAAAATGATAAATTATATAAGATGATAAAGTAATTCAGTAATATATTGTAGTATTGAAGATCTTATGTTAAAGCAATTTTTGTGCATTTAAAGAAATGTTAAGTGTCTTGGAGATTATAAAGTTGTGTACATTTTACATTATTTTTATACGTTATTACAGTTATGCTTTGCTCAAGGTTGTTTTCTGCAAGATGAATCATGAATGTTGCCCGCACAAAGTCACAGGACAAATAACTTCTAATGATAGCAAGATTTATTCTGAAATTATGGTAGATAGCTGCCCATCAAAGTGACTATGGTACAGTACATATTATTGACATAACGTTCATGCCGTAAACCGTGCGGACACAATCAGAGTTATGGTAGTTACTGGCAACATTAGATCATCTCTTTTTATATGTGACTGTAGCATAAATAAATTTATGTGCCTTTTGTAGTTTATCTGGTTTATTAGCTCACCAATACCGAAGGTTCAGGGTGAGCTATTAGGATGGGTAGGTGGATGCTCCATCGTCCATCATCTGGTGTCAACAATGGTCTTCTCCTCAGAAACTATCAGTCGGATTTACTTCAAATTTGCTGTGTAGAAGCCTTTTAACGTTCTAACTGCACTTTGCTCATATTATACCAGTTGGCCCCGTTTAGGCGTCAATAGAGCTAAAAATAGAAAAAAACTTCAATCATCTTATCTTCTCATGAACTAATGGATGGATCATCACCAAACTTGGTCTGTAGCATCCTTAGATAGACTTTTATCAGATTTGCTCAAATAAAAATGGTTGGCCCCTTTTAGGGGCTGCTTGAGCTAAAAATAAAAAAAACTTTAATCATCTTCTCATAAACCAATGGATAGATCATCACCAAACTTAGTTGTAGCATCCTTAGATGGTCCTCTCTCAAGTTTGCTCAAATAGATATGGTTGGCCTCTTTAACGGCCGCTAGAGCTAAAAATAGAAATACCTTAAAATGACTTTTTCTCATGATTCTATGGATGGATTATTACTGAACTTGGTTTTTAGCATCTTTAGATAGTATTCTATCAGACTTGCTAAAATGGAATTGGTTGACCCCTATTAGGGGCCACTAGAGCTAAAAATAAAAACACCTTAAACGTCTTCTTCTCATGAACCAATGGATGGATCATCACCAAACTTGGTCTGTAGCATCCTTAGATGGTCCTCTCTCAAGCTTGCTCAAATAAATTTGGTCAGACCCATTTAGGGGCCACTAGAGTTAATAAAAGAAATACCTTAAAACAACTTTTACTCATGTTTCAATGGATGGATTAATACCAAACTTGCTTTTTAGCATCTTTAGATAGTGTTCTATCAGATTTGCTGAAATAAAAATGGTTGGGCCCAATTAGGGGCCGCTAGAGCTAAACATAGAAATAACTTAAAATGACTTCTTTTCATGAACCAGTGGTCGGATCATCACCAAATTTGGTCTGTGGCATCCTTCAGTCATCAGGAATATTCTTTTGCAGTATCCTTTGATGGTTCTTTATCAAGTTTATTATTGTTCCCCATTATTTGCCCACAAGTGTACCTTTATTACCTTTTTAGTAACAAGTTAATTAATATTTATTCTGGTGAGCGATGCAGGGCCATCATGGCCCTCTTATTAAATATACAAGTACACATCTTTTTAAATTCTGCATTATCAATGCATGTACTATGTTGATAGTGAAGAAATTCATTACATTCTAACTCGTACAAAGAAATTCCACTCTACAGATATAATGGATTTTAGGTGTACTTAAGTAATTTGTCAGGTCCTGAGGATATCCTTATTGTATTTATGATTCTAGTGTTAATACCTCACTCTTAATCTAGACTAATATCAGTAATTTAATTAATCATACTGTTTTATGGTATTACTCACTGGGTGTTTCCACCATATGATTCACATCGTGATTCCGTCACGCTGTTCACAGCATGATTCCAAGATATTGCTCATAGCATAGTTTCTTCACAGTGTTCACATGGCTCTATCACAATACTCATAGCTCAGCATAATTTGCATGTGTACTTAATAACATTTCATCAGGGGATATGACCATCTGTAAGTGCTTCTTGTTAATACTTACATTTTGTTAAGACCTTAATTGTCAGCAACTTGTAGTAAAATCGAAATGTTCTTATATTTACAAATATTTATACTTTTGATTACTTACCTATTTTGTGATCGTTTTGTTTTGTAAAATAGTCCGGGCCCAGACGTTCTAAGACTTGAGAACAGTCTCTAAGCTCAAATCTTAATCCAATTCTCAAAATATCATGGTTGAAATGATAGAACTGATTTATGTTTAATTGCATATTCAGGTCAATTATGCTGTCAGAATAATTTATCAATAATATTATTGTATGATCATAATTAACTTTGAAACATTAAAGGATAAGTGCAAGATTTGAGTTCAGAGATCAATCTCAAGTATTATAACCTTGAACCCTGAGCACATTATGTTTTGTTATGTGCGTACATTGAGTCTGGTGATAAAATAAAATGGTTGTTTCAATGTACGAGTACATCTATTGTTTATCTTGTGATGTATTGTTAGTATAGGTCCTTACATTTACCTCATATTTCTGTTATGTATTTGCAGTCTGTTATTGATCAAAATGTGACTGTAAGTAAAAAATAAAGTAAAACAGATTTTTTTTGTTGGACTTTTTCACAGGAAATATGTCAAAGGTCAGAATTCATCAGAAGATCCATACTGATTGTTGTAATTTTCAAAATAAAGACTTACTTTTAGCACAAGTGTATTTCTTTGCACTTGGGTTAAAATTAAGTATATCAAATATAGGTTTACAATCTTAATGGGATATTAAACTCAGCATGCAAAATGTATACAGTCAAACCTGTGTTTGCAGCCACCTCCAAATAAAGACCACCTTGTGAATAAAGGCCATTCTTTGAAAAACTGTCACTGCTTATTTAGAACATACTGACCTCCAAATAAAGGCCACCTGCCAATAAAAGTCACATTTTGTCTCAAAACTAGGTCAAATACAATGGAAATTTGTTAACACTCTAGAAGGTTCACCAAACCTTGTCAAAATGATTGCCTTAATGATATCTTGGTTAAGTTCATTGAAGAACCTTGTTAGCACTCTGGGGGTCACAGTTTTGATTGGATCTTCACCAAACCTTGTCAAAATGCTTGTCTTAATGATACCTTGGACAATTTGAACATTGGTCTTCGGGGATCAAAAATAAGGTCACCAGGTCAAATCACTGAAAAACCTTGATGATTTTTAACCCTCTAGACGTTTTGATTGGATCTTCACCAAACCTTGTCAAAATGGTTGTCTCATGATATATTGGTTTAGTTCGAAGATGGGTCTTCTGGGGTCAAAAACTAGGTCACCTGGTCAAATCACTGGAATACCTCGATAACCTTCTAGTGGTCGCAGTTTTTATAGGATCTTCCTCAAACTTTGTCAGAATGTTTGTATTAATGATATCATGGAAAGGTTTGAACATGGCTTAATTCAGCTTAAAAACTAGGTCACCAGGTCAAATCCCAGGAAAACCATAGATATTGCAATCTTTACTCAGGTGAGCGAAAAGGGCCATCTTGGCCCTCTTGTTTATTTACATCTCCCACCCTAGGTCTGGCCAGATGTCTCTTAAGAAATGAAAAACAACAAATTTCTGTCTTAGTTTTATGAAATATTCATACTAGCTACACTCACATTCCTTTCTTAATTATGAAATAAGCTCAAGTTTGACATTATCTGGTATGTCATGTATAGTTTGCAGCAAGTTTGACATTGCATGATAGGTCATTATATAATCACAACAAGTGTATGCCACTTACAAACACAAGGGGACAGAAGCAGGGGCAAAATCAGTTGACTGCTTTAGTGACATAGATATTTTCTGATGTAAGCCTTTACTCGTACATATCTCTTTTTGTTAAAGGCTACTCATAAGGTGCTCCATGGTCGAGTGGTTATGGCTTTGACTAGTAATCACTAGCCGCTCACCTCTGTTTGAATCCCATCAGAGACCAAATGTGACTTGTGAGGAAGCTACAGAAGTTCTACCCAGGCTTACCCCTAAGGTTCTGTTCCACCGTTAAAGCTGGAAAAGTCTACCCTTAGGAAAAAAGAAACCAGAGTCGGCGATTATTCATGTAGTGGTATACACCCTATGCAGCTAAAACAGAGAATGCGTAGTTTTGAACTAAGGCCTTAAAATAGCTTGTCTCCGCTACCAGCTCTGAAAAAATAGGGTCGGTAGGTAGGGATTTATTTTATTTATATTTTTTTTTATTCTAGAATATGACTGACGTTATTTTTATCTTGCAAAATTATAATTTGACCAAAAAAATCATAGGGTCGGCGACAAAAAATAGGGTCAGTCAGGGTAGCGAAACAAGTTATTTTTTAGACTTAAGAGTTACTTTATTTAACTATTTCCAAATACGGAAGAATTCAAGGGGAAAGCTCAATGCCAACACTGTCTTCATACGTATTGATCTTCACATATCTTTAATATCAAACCTATGAATGTCCATTATGTTTAATATCGAGAGTTTAATGATCTTCACTATCATTATTAGCGTCATACGTGAATATCACGAACGTTAGTCTCTTGTCTGTATATTGAATGATGTGGAAGTTATTGATGGAACAAAGTCGCAGAATCCACGCAGCCTGACGCAGAGGAATCAATCAATTAAATAGAAAGGTACTATTAATCACTATCATAATAACTGGCAGATCAATTCATCTGCTATAATGATCCGCATAATTTTCCAAGTACAGTCCTTTAATACCAAGGTTTAATGGATTGCAATCCTTTTACCCAAAGCTATAATAAATTTTTGTCCTTTTTATCCAAAGCAAAAATAAAATATTAAAACCGTCTTACACGTAAATCAATCATTAAATATTTATATTTCAGGTGAACTTCTATCTAAAAATCCAAAGTTTGGAGAAATAGTATCTCGGTGTTTCTAATGGGGTTCTGAAGAGGTAGCTAGACTCAAGGACATAGTACGATACTCTATGTGTGGACTTTGACTGTTCTGTAAATAAGGCCTTACTTATTTATTACGAATTTTAACACATAATATCTTAGATCTGTTTTTGTTATTACATAAACCAATGTAATATGATAATATTGGTTGGTTGTATATTGGATTCAGGTCATTTGTTTGTTTTTATGTGATATTGTCCCTGGGTTTAACGCCATTTTCAAAAATTTTTCAGTCATATACGGCAGCCAGTTCTCCTAACCAGTACTGACTTACTGTTCCACAAGGAGCCGGCAACTTCTCCACATATGGAGGAAAATCGACATTTTTGTCATTTTTTTTTTCATTTTTAATGATTAACATAATGGCCCTTACTTATGTAATATACCTTTCTGTTCTGTTTTACATATAATGTGGGGAGTAGACACTTGCCTAAGATTTAGGGGGATAGGTCGGTACTGGCAGGTAACCCATAAACTTTGTTCAGGATCAACTACCGTTTTGCTGATTTACAGCCCTGAACCCAAATCGAATGGACGGACATTGTATAGAAATTAAGCATGTGTGCTTTCAGTGCTTTAATTCTGCTGTATTTCACTGCGCCAGGTGATAATTTGATGGCTTTAGCCTGTTACCGTAATTTCACTGTTGAATTGGTCCAATAAACCGATTGGACTCACGTGGTACATTATGACATGATTGATGTTATGAAATGATAATAAGTTCTTGTGTAAAATTACACGTATTCCATTTGTATTTATTGTGTACTGACTGCAAACATGTCTAGAAGGAAATGCCTTACCCTTAATTTTTTTGGAGTCGTTTTTCTACTGTTATTAGTGATATACGCTTTGGGAGGTGAGATTAATTTACTTAATAACTTTCATTCTATATTCTAATAGCTTTGTTCAAATATATTTTAAAGGTCATCTTTAAGTCACTGATCTTTTGTAACAACTCGGCCAAAACATTGGCGTTACGGCCCTACGGCATTACAAGCATGATGTTTAGGGGTTTGGTCAACAAGGGCACCAGGCAAACTTTATAATCGGCTAAACATTTGCACTGAAGCCCTTCCGCTTTGTTCAAGGAGAACAGCGTTAGATCTATGGTCATTGGGTTCGTGAGTTCAAACCTCGAGCGCGGCACATGTACTCTTTGACAATTTGGTTTAAGGACATTGCAGCTAAGGCTATTCGTTCTCCACTGCTGATTTGAATGATTTGTGTGGAGAGTTCGGCAGTTACTTGAGGAGGACAAGGTTTGCACTGGCATATTATCTATAACACATGCTGTATTAACTGACCACTAGTATATTGTTGAAATATTATTAAAGAAAGGCAAATTCTCTGACAATTTATTTTCTTGAAATTGCCTAACAATATTTTTGCGATAGTATTATGTAAAGAAAACCGTGGTCCAGTGGTTATTGCGATGGACTTGTAGCCCGGCGATCTGGGTTCAAATCCCGGTCGGGGGAGGTCATACCATTCTACGAAAATTAAATACAAAAGTATCGATTTTTTCCATATGTGGAGAAGTTGCCGACTCCTTGCGGAAAGATAAGTTAGTACTGGTTGTAGTTAATTGTCAATTTAACTACAAAAGAGAATGGTTGTCGGTTTAATCTGTTTAATGTATTGGTCCCAGGTTTCATTACAATCGTTATTTTGTTTGTTTTTTACCAAAATGACCCCAGTGGTCCCTGATTTTAGTTGCTCGATTGAACAAAACAAAATGTATCATACATTTTTTGTTGGCTGGTTGCCAAAATGGCCGACATTGTTAGACACATTTTGAGAACGCCTATTTGTTTCACTGCAATTTGAAAGAGGCCTCCCTTTGTTTCCCTTCAGCTCACCATTTTCTTACACAACAGACGATCTATCGATGTACGGCAGACGATCGAGCGGTTCGTGAATCTCTTCCTATCTTTGATATCCGCCAACTCCAGGATCAATTCCGATTCACACATTTTCCGTAAAATCCAACTTTAGCTCAGCAGATATACAAACTATAATAATTACTACGATTCCATTCGTGAAATTTCATCTTTATCGACAGAACGACAGACAGACATTGAAACGTAGAAAGACATTGAATAAGGATTGAAGGCAGTAATTTCAAATTCTGACATCTTTCATTGAGAGATATTGATCAATCTGTCCATCTGTGTGTTTTTTTCTGACCAATGTTAGCATTGAAGTGATCTGAGGAAAATGTATAACAATAAACTTCAGAAACAAGTTACAATACTGCAAGGCCTTCCGACAACAGTCCTCTCAGTGTTTTGATTATATAACTTTTGAGCAAATACCTGTCTTAGTAATTAATATTTAATACTTAAATAATACTTTAATACAGTAATTCAAAAATGGTTGTCAGGACAACAACGCTAGTTTTGAAGTCTTCTTAAAAATCTGATACTGTCGATATTGTCAATATATTTTCATTAATTGTATGCATTGTGTAAATTGAGTTCATGAATTAGTGTGATTTTATTGCTTCATTTCACAACTTGTAATTACACATATTTTAATACATTCACTGCACATATAAGCGTGAACACCACTTTTCGAGTCAAATATTAACATCATTTTATTCTTGTTATGTATTGGTTTTATAAAAAATACAATGTTAATTATAGATCAACTGGGACGATTCAGATTCTAGCTTATTTAATTGAATATGATTAATGGATCTTACAAGCAGTATAACTAACAATTAATTCTTATTCTATAGTTTCTGTGTTAATCTCAATATAATAGAAGCACAACAGGCCATCGATCAAATAGACATATAGATTGATATATTTTATTATAGTAACATGTGTGATTAACAATGAATACAGACATCGTTAAGAAATACAACACACCCGGCTGCGTTGGGCCTATAAGTCACATCTTAAAACAACATTTTGAGAATGTTGCAGCATACAAAAATGAAAATAATGTATAGTAGCTTGTACTGTAAGTTAAACACTGGATATAATATCATAGAGCAAAGTATTTGAATTAAAAGTTTTTTTTGCATATGAAATTCATTTTTGAAGTTAATATAAACGATTATATTGCTATGACGAATTTGTAAATACGAGGGGCAATTCAAAGGTTTTGAGCCAAGACGAAAATCTCCGATTCTCGCGTAGACCATATCTGGGCGTATTTTTCTTCAATTGACCATTTAAAAGTAATCACCGTTGGCTTAAAGGCTCTTGATATTCTGATTCGGAGAGCCGCATCGTAAATTTTCCACGGGTATACTGTAACGACACGGAAAGCTGGCGGAATGGAGGGCGCTTTTGTCGTTGTAGCGTCTCCCAAATAACTTGTTTTGAGTCTTTGGAATAGAAAAAAGTCCCACAGATTTTTTCTGTATTCACTTTTGTGGACAGCAGCTGCATCATGTATTAGAAAGATTCCTTGTAAATCACAGACAATAGAGCGTTAAGTACCAATGTCATTTTTTACATCCACAATGAGATATACAATGTACTAATTAATCTGTCCATCCATTTGCAAATGTTAGCACTGAAAGAATTTGAACAAAATATATACCAATAAACTTAGAAAATAACTTGCAATGCTGCAAAGCCAGCCAACAATAGTCCTCTCAGTACTTTGATTTACATGCCAGTTATAATATAGCTATAGATTCTCAATTAATTGTTATTAAACTATATAATTATATTCGTTTTAGTTCGCCAGTCATAATCACTGAATTCTTTACTATATAATATAGGAATAAAAAACAAGTATTGCCCCTCCTCATTGCAGTTATAAGAAACAAGACATTTAATGTAAAAAATCACTCAAACTACTAGGTGTAACACAGATTACGAGTTCTATAACATACTAGACTTACATGTTATTTTAGTATAAAAATCAATGAGAAACTGACATTTGATCATGCTTGTTTTTTTCTCGTATGTATGTAGCTTATATTGTAAAAGGTGCTTCTGTTTTGTATTTATAGCGAGTATTAACGACTGCTATTAATATTCATAATAGACTTTACGTCGTTTGTAACTAAGTCTTTAGGTCTGAACATCACAGTTTTTTCCAAACCTATCATTCTGTGTTCGAGTGTTTTGAGCAAATGTATAATATTGAAATGAGCGATGAAAAGTCTTCATTTCATATTTTTTGGATCATTTTTTATATATTAAAACATGTATCGTAAATTCTAACTTCTGCTAAATGAATTGTCTTGTCTATAGTCATCGATTATTCATCACATGTTTTAAAGTAACATCAAATGGATATTGAATTTCTGTTTGAACGTTATTCATATTTTTCTATTTACAATGTGCGTCTTGTTTTTATCATCGATACTTTTATGTCTATTTTAAAACTGAATTTTCATTATAGTTCGATTTTCGTTATCGAATTTATTTACTACGAAGCTTCATGTTTATATCGTCTTGGGTCTGTCTGTGACATGTAATGTGGGTATATTTGTCCTTCGTGTGTATGCAGAACATGCATGTACCATTATGAAACTGATTATATAACTTGAAATTGAACTTTTTATACAATCTTATTTTATCATTTATATGTGTTCATTTAATTGGCATACAGCCGATTGTCACTGATTTAAACAACAGATATATATTTAGAAACTATTTAATTTGACAACATAAAGGTCTTTGTTAAAGTCGTATTCAACAGTGATGTGTCCAATACTCACACGGCCATCAAGGAATGTAAGAACGGTGTCTCTAAGAACGACTGGAAGTTCCATAAATTGACCATTGGTGCTGACCTAGATGAGAATTGAATAAATAGGCGGTGAAGAAAAATGTATCGCAACATTTGCTCAGAAAATCTGAAATATCTCTTCATTGTTATTTACACATCCTTAGTGAAAGCTCAAGTATTATCATTATATTGTTTTAACAATAATCATAGACACTACGTGAATATATACATTTACACGATTTCTTTACAAAATCTATTAAGTACTGTATAAAATAAAAGTTTATTCACGAACGCCCGATCATTGTATTGGTGTATATGTTTTATACGTTTGTATGCATTATGGAATGCCCTAATTAGTCGTACCATTCCATTTAAGTAGATTTTGAATGTTTTCCCATCAGCAACAACAGCTAGTGTCTTATTGTCCTCGTGCTTATGTAAGGCTACAGTAAAGTTGTAATCAGTGTTATTACGAGCAAAGAGATATGTGCAACTGCTGTCAAGGTTTATGTAATGACGTCGATGGTTGCTATGGTATTTCCTAGAATCGTTGCTACACCTGTAAGAAATTTACGACATCACAAATGTCAAGTTATACTAACATATGCGTATTTATGAACAGCATTATAATGTTTCAAATTCGGTTAAATTGCACTAAACTGACATAATTATTAATCTCTTGTTTTTTGCATTTTGTTGTTTCCTTTTCATTTATAAGATACTTAATTATGTTTCCAAACAATTTTTATTTTGTTGACGCGATTTCGTCAGCGCAAAAGTCGATGCTAGTTGCTTTATTGTTGGTAATAGACCTTAATAAATATTTCTACAAAGTCGAATAAGAGAAATACTGCTTCTGATTTACTGGACGCTAGACTGCAGGTTCGAGGAAACACAGGTGAGTCACATGATTCTGTGTGACAGTTTCATTATCCTTTTTGTCAAAACGCAAACTTACTTTTGCATAGGAAAATTGTGTATGTGATAAAATTTCTAATAGGTCTGTATCTTAGCCAAGCGTAAACTTAAAACATTGCTGATAATGTTTTGCAGTAAATTTCTTCAGGACAACTTCTGTATGTTTTCACTGAATTATTTGATATTTTCGATTTTTTTCTACGGTTTACTAGGGGCATTTTGAAAGTCTTGAATAGACTAATCTTCCTTACGACTATAGGTGTTCAAAATACACGCGAAAATCATGATACGCAATATGTAATAACGCATAAAATTAGATAATGCACAGGTGATGAAACAATGTTTTTTTTTTACTTTTAGTTTGAATTTTTATGTGTTAATTTTATTCTCGTGTGGTCTGATGTTTTTTCAGAGATCTCTACTACCACAAACCTTTGCGTCAAAATTTTAGCCAAGACAGTTTTCTCAGTTTATTTGTCATATAGGTTTGAAATACTAGTACATGTATATAAAGTGTTTCGTGGTAGAAAAGAAAATATAATGACACATAATAAAATATAATGCCACTGATGTTCTGGTTTTTGTAAAAACGAACCAATCTCCCCTTACGTAATAAATTATATCTTTGTTACAGTCAACAAATCAAAGTCTTTATCAGTAATAAAAGATATCGTGGACTTTGAGTCAAATTTTATGAATTTTCACCTGTACTTGAATTGGAATGCTTCTTTTTTTTCTTGTAAACTAAACAGTTTTCTTTAAACTTCTTTCATGGCGTATCCGCCATTTAACGCTCACGTGATCCAGCTATGGTTACGTGAAGATGTGTGATGGCATTGATTACTGCATTCTATAATAGGGGTTTCGTCACCAAGCTAACTCTAACCTCCAGCCTAAGATGCATCACTATCCAAATTTGTATTTTTATTTATACGCAGGTGGTGAAATGTCGGAGGAAAGATTACGGCTTGATATCATTTAATTGTGAGACCAAACAAAGATCGACAGATAAAAGAATGCTACATAGCTTATATTTAGCACTATATGTGGTTAGTTGTAAATTTTCACAGCATTTTTATTTAAAGTTGATATTGGAATTGATTTGCATGATATCGTCAACCACAGATACTTATAATTCAAGCATTAAATAGTATGAAAGTTAAGCTAGTATAAGAGTTGTCGAGTGCATTTTTAAAAAATAAATACAAAGAACAGAGAATACCACCAATAGGTTTGTACTTATTCAATTCTATATTGACATGTCATAATATATCGCTCAGGTCATATTCGCGAATATGACATCGGGTGTATGAATTTGACAGGTAATTTCTTTGTCTATTTGTACTTCCAAATTGTTCTTTTATAACTTGCTGGACCAATTTTAGAATTTGTTAGAATCTGTAAGACTTTTGACATACTCATCCAATAATACACCAACGTTTTGATGATTCAATACAAGTTTAGTCGCCTGAATTTAATGGTGTGCAAATAGATCTTGTTTATGAACCAATGATGACACGTTCTATAGTAACCTGACTTTGAATGTGAACAGTGGTGTATATATATATAAGGTCAATCAGCCGATACAATATGAGACGTTCCAGATAGTGACTTGGCTTCAATGGTGTGCATATTATAATGATATTATATAAGGTCTATTCGCCTATGAGATATTTTAGTAGCCTGACATCGGTGGTGTGCAAATAGATGTAATTTCTATAAGCTCTTAACGAGGCGTTTAAATCAAATGACTTCAATAGTGTGCAACTAGATAGAGTGTTTTAGCTCGTTTTAGTAACCTGACTACCATGACATGCGTGCATGTACATATGGTCTATAGGCCCTTAATTGGTCGCCCGACTTTATTGGTGTGCCCATAGATATGTCTATCTATATAATGTCCAATTTTTCCTTCGATTGTAAGCATTTCTCTGAAAACCGGAATGCTCAGAAAACCAGATTTTTGTCCGGTCCGTAAAGGTACGGTTTTCAAGGGTTTTACTGTATTTTGAGTCTATATGCAGGTTCAATTAATCTATGAGAAAGGTCTAGGATCAAATATATTGCCGACGTCGGCATAAGCGGCAGCAAAAATCTGCTATTTGCAAATAGGATATCATAAGACTCCTCCCACGTCTCTTCTTGACTCCGCCTCCACAATCAGACCTCTATGGTGTGTAGACCTGACTGATGTACATTTAGACATTCTGCGTTAATGGGGAGGCTGGTTGTCAACAACATAAAGTCGTGTAACAGTGTATGTGTTGTACAAATTTGTTTTATTCTACATGGCTCAGAATAATTGTTTGGCAGACAGGTTGTGATATTCTGGGTTCTTGATTTGAGTCAGAACCCATTAATTACATCTAGATTTATTCATGAGTATCCGTTCCACCCCGTAACTTTCTAAACTTCACATTTTGATAAGGTACTTAATATTTGAAGTGTTCATTGAAGCATATACAATATATGTGTAAGAATTCATATGTCACCCTGTTATATATTCTTTTGTCATGGAGTCGGACACTTGTCATGTTATAACTGATAACTTAATTCCCGATTATGGAATTATCGTGTTTGACTGGGACAATACGTTGAAGGTTTACGATCACCATAGTCGACAAATTTCATCTAGGGTTACGAAAGGACAGTTAGAAAAATGGAAACTCGATAAACAGTGCAACATGTTTATTATTAGCGCGATTCGACCTTCAAGAATGAATATGGAAACTCTCCTTTTTGAGGTTGATAAAGTTGGATTGACTGAGCTCTTCACTACGGAGGGTGATAAAATTGAACTTAAAGCGGGACAATATGCCCGCAAGGGAAATATAGTAATATGTGGCTATGACAAGGCAGAGACTTTTCTGCAAATAATGAAGGAAATGAATCAACCAGGTTGTGGTGATGAAGTTGACAGTGGAAAACCAACTGAAAGTGGGAAAGTGGTATTCTTTGATGATGAAGAGGTAAATGTGATAAATTTCAGAGCTCTGGTAGCTGGCAGCAAATGTTACCTTATTCAATAACTATTCTATACGACCAGAGACATATAATAACATAAATATAGGTCTCTGACACGACTTCACACTGCATTAATAATCTCTGTTTTCATAATTTCTCTTATTTTTGGTGTTTTATTAATAAGATTGTTTTTGTATATATGTATTACATGCACATGTATGTATTGTTACATGACTTTCAAACATTTCATAGGCAAGTATACAAGCTGGATTTATCAGTGCTTGTCCTGTTGTACTTGATGCAGTTATAGACAGCAACATTAAATGCAACCATATATATTCTTTATTTGCCATTATTTTATGTGAGTTCCTCATTGTATTCATATATTTTCAGCAAAGACCTAACAGTGTTAGTATACTGTATTATGTCTTTGTGTTTAGTCAGGGGTCAGTGTATAATTAGTATACACATTTCTTTGTATCCACTTCTATCTTTATGTTTGTATTCTTATTAGTTTACAAAATTGTTATTTTGCATACATATCCACCTTGAGATTAAATGCACTTGTTATATCAGTTATTTTCCATTATATATATTTGTTGTATGTTTTAGAATTTTCAATATACTGGGTACCCTTATACTGTATGGTTTTGTTTTGAATTAAGTTATATAAAAATTTACATCTTAACATTATGAATATATTGCAATATATGCATTTTGATTCTTGTAACTTCTAATATTTTGTAGTTCTCTCATTCTATTATTACAGTTGTTTCAAAATCAGTCTTTGGAATACTTACTGTAACTCACAGTTGGGACAACATACATTTTGATATGGGAATAAACTACAACAGTACAACTGATACCACAAGTTATTTATATTTGCATACATGTATATATCACATATGAAGCAAGAACCTGGTTATGGAAACAGTGAAAATGAATCAGATTTATTCAAGATGTAAGGTTTTCATTTGACACTTAAGTTAAAACAGCATTTCAACTCATGGGATCAGTAAATTAAAGCTTTTGACTCTTGAGAATTTGCTCCAAAGGGTCAAGTTTACAATAAAATTAGAAAGAAATTGTGTCGACTCTTCAAATTATCATCAGCCAAGGGACATTTTTGACCTTCAACAGCCTTAGAAATTGACTGAGACCCAAAAAGGGTCAACAGAGAAAAATGTGGGGTAGTAGAAAGCAGAAACTTTTTTATGCCAAATCATGATTAATAACTTACAGCATTAGTTGATCCATTCTTGTTCCTAGAATTGGTTCATGAAATACTCTATCACATGAATGCTCATAAAATCTGTATGTGAACCATTGTCTGTGACCCTGACTTGAAATAAGGGTCAGTTATTGCCTTGAAATACTTTCATGCTTGCTTTACATTAGTATCACTTGCATCATTGGAAACTAATTGTTACAAGATACAAAATTTAATTATTCTTTGTTTCATACAGACAGATAAACAAACAACAGCTAATTATTCAAGCTTTATTTCTTTAAGGATTGACATTCACTGACAAATATCTAATAGACAGTCCAGCTCTCTAAATGTCTCTACGATTCAGGACATATAAACAATAAACAGAAAACACTGAGGCCTTTTAGATAATAACAACACAAATGAACTAATTTTCAGGCTCAGCTTTATTTTTTATAACACAAATGTAAAAAATGATTAAGAAATCATCAGGCAGTGACAAACTGCTATGATAGATACAAACTATACTGGTTATTATAAAGTGAGCAAATGACAGACACTCATTTAAACATTAAAACTTGGCATGATACTAGTACTTAAAACAATACTTAATTACAATAGTTTAAATACCTAACAAAATTGCATATTCACAAACAGAATGGCACATAAACATTATAATCATATGGTGTAAAAAATTATTTGTTTCTGGTTACATGACCGATCCTAGTTTTTCCCTGCAGCCTTAGACTTTTTAATAGGCCTGAGGAATGGTACATCATCTGTCTCACCTTTTTTACCCTTCCAAAAAAATAATAATCTCAACAGTAGCTCACTAGTCCCCCCCCCCAAAATTTCCCCACCTACCTACCCTATTTTTAATGAGCAATCATTTTACACCTAATACAGACTACTTCTGGGAGAGGAGAAAAATAATATTGAAATATTGTCTTTATTCAGAGACTGCAAACTAGATACAAAACTATCAACTATTACAGTCAGGTGGTATCTTTTCAGAAGTGGTTTTTAGTACAAGTTTGATTTGTAATTCTACACAACAATAATAATAACAATACAGGTATAACAAGGTAAAACCACACAATAGTACGCTTAACATCACAATTATACCAATCATGTGAATGACCATACGAGACCGATCTTCCAGTAATAATTTTAACATTGCTGTGTCATCTTTTTTTCTTATCAGCAGCACTCCTGGGACCTTTCTTCTCCTCCTGCAATGACATAATTATACATTATTAGTATAACCCTATTATTAAGACGACCTTTGGCGCCAAATTATCCGAACTAAATAATGAGGCAGTCTCAATATCAAGTTGGAATATAGAACAAATATTGGTCTGAATATAAGGGGTGATTATAATGAGGACTTTAAATATTGAGATGATCAAGAAGTGATAATTTACTATGTATAATATTGTTGAGTAACCTCAATTTGTGATTACTTCATAATTGTAATGCCTGAACTGTTTTCAAATACAGCACATATTTGTTTTTTTGGTAATGACATCGTCATAAACCAGAACATTCAGGGTCACTCACAGTCGAGTGGTTATGGTCAATGATAATCACAAGTGAGTTCAAATGCTAGCTATGTATGACTAAACAAATTTTATAAGGAAGGAAGCTGTCCAACCATGTCAGTGGTTCTATTAAGGTATACATCTGTGGTATTCCTTCATCACGAATAGGGTTGGATACTAATACCCAGTACCAGTACCATACTGAGTATCAATTCAAAAAGTACCAGTAAATACTGTTGCAAAAAGTACCGGTACTCTAATCGGTATTTGTAAAGGATTTAATGCATTTTGTGTTCAGTTGCATATGTTTAAAATTGTTTAGTTTTAATTAAACAGAAACTTCAGATATCAGTCTTACATTGTGTATCTTTAATTATTTATAATTAGCATTTGCATTATTTACCATTATTCACTTCCTATGTAAATCAATATATGATATTACTTACCAAAGTGTGTGTAAATAGCTCAGGAGATGGACAAAAGTAACAGTATCAGTATCGTTAAAATACCGTATCGTTTCTTGGTAACGATATCCAACCCTAATGATGAAGCAAGAAAAGTTGCAAAATTACCCTGGCTGTTAGTGCGACATTAAACCCCAGTGAAAAAAAGAAAACTTTTAATCCCTTGTGCAGTATAAAAATTTAATACATTGACCCATTTTATACTGAGAGTGCATGCAAGCTCATAGTTTGCTTTCTGGTGGCAAATTAAAACAGTTATTTGGTGTTTTAGCTGGCAAAAGTTTTAAGACTGTTTCCTCATTACATGTACAGTTGTAGTTGAAAATACACATACATGTACATACGAAGAAAGTTAATCAAAACATGATTTCCTTCAAAGTTTTTTCACAATTTTTAATTTTAAATGACTTCACTCATAAATGCTAACATATGCATGATACTGCTAAGTTTTTTTAGATAATTTTATCAGTCAAGAGCTATATGCACTTGAAAATGTCTTAATGATATAGAGTCTATTTTCAAATTTAGTATTGTTTCGGTTTAATCAAAGGCGGTGAATTGTTTTAGAAGTCGTAACAGAAAACAGAATCAAAGAAAATTTAGTAACATCAAAAAGGAAGCCGACATTAATAGCTAAGATTTGGCAGACTATATTGCAATTCCTCAATCAACCAATGACAGCTCCGCCTTCTCATCTGTTTACATTTTATAGCTCCTTTGGTTTAGCGGTCATGTGACTAAGAAATACGTCATCTATTACATTTACACGGGTGTGATACGTCATCGTAGATGACGTCAAAGGATTAAAATCGTGGATTGATATTTCTATTTGTGTCTAGCAAAATAATCGTAAGTGGGTAATTGGGATTTCGTTTGATATTATCATTATCTATTTCAATCAAGTACGTGTTTGTGATTCCGCGGTCTGGACCGATTGAGATTTCAAAATTTTCCATGCCCTGATATAGACCTAAAAAAAGTCTAAAAAAAATTAGGTTCGATCAAACAAACTGAAATAAGGAACTTCTTTTTACACCTATACAGAAAATAACATCCCTCCATCCAATTTTGAGTCATCTTAATTCAAATTAAGATAGATATACTCAGTACAGCCAATGACTTGTTTTGCTTCAATTTACCTTGTCTTTGATATGTCCGCATTTTTGCAATATTGCTCGAGTACAATTGTTGATATGTTTGAATCTATCAGGACCCAGCAATATACCCCCGTACCATCTTGATACAACGACTATCACATCTTTTACATCTAAAATCTGTAAAAACATCAAACAGTTATCTGGAGTAAATGTCATTTTTCATACAAAAAAAACACGAAGCTCAGTATCATATAATTTCTTGAAAACATTAAACAGGGATTTAATAGCAATTCTATGCACAGTGCAACGTTCATTATAGAATAACCAGAAAATCACAAAATGTACGAGATACCTCATTGAATTGATACATTCATTGAAGACCTACAACAACCTCTTGCTTTGATACATAAATAATACCAAGCAAAAAATCATACTACAGTGCAACCTCTCCAAAGTGGTCCTCTCATAAGCAACGACCTCCCTTCAAGAACAGCATGATTTTTTGAAGCGAGGTTGTTGCTCAAGAGAGGGCTACTCTGGAGAGGTTGCAGTGTATGTCTCCTTTTACTGAAGAGGAAGACATAATTACCATAAGTAAATGTAACATTCTAGAACCAGCGTGAGTTTCACCATCATCATCACAACCTTGTAGCAACAAATTATTTTTCTCATTGCGACATATACGATAAGCCATGATATTATGTGTAGCATTTGCTATCTTTTTATTTTCATACAATTTATCCATTACCAGTTTCACCTGAAATATTAGAAAAAAAACATGGAAGCTTTTAGCAATAAATCTGATTGCATAGTATTTAATTACAAGAGTTAAGGAAACATAACGTTTTATTTCTTACTAATTGGACTTGAGCAAAGAGTAATTGATTCTTTTTATTATTCATTCTTATTATTTTCTATGCAACAGATTTAGATGTACAGAGATATATGTTTGACAAACAAACGGTTCAAACAAATACATAGTATATAAATATATGTATACAAGTATATTTATAAGTTAGGAAACTATTTCAAAGTTGTATAATGTTATCCATGTACCTGACTTTTGTGAGTTATTTGAGCTAAGTGAGGTTGGAAAGTACTACGTCTGTCAGTGACACATTCACCGTGAGTGATTTCTGGACATTTCTGGTCTAGAGAGAAATGATATCTGTTTGAAAAAATGCTTAAGATGCACTACTTGATAATTTTTTAGTCTGTTAAATCATGATTTTCATCTAATACTTAGTATGCGGTAGTTTTGTTATCAACTTCAAATCTTTATAATCTTTAAATCTGGTATAATCTATTAATGTACTTCACATATCCTAAAAAACAACAAAAAATAACTACTTGTCCGAGTGATGCAATTTTGGAATACTAGAATATGGCATCAAATAGATGAATGAGGTATAATACTAAAGAAGCAGAATTTACTACAGGTGTTAAGGAACTTAACAAAATTGTCATATGGCAAAAACTATCAATAGATAAGATAAAAAATTGTGAATAGAAATACTGTGAACAAAGGCCATCCTTGGGAAAGACAAAATGTGGCCTTTATTGACAGATGACCTCTAAAAAATTTGAAGATCAGTTTGTTCCAAATAATCAATGGTGGTTTTTCAAAAAATGGCCTTTATTCACAGGGTGGCCTTTATTCAGAGGTGGCTCCAAACACAGGTTTGACTGTATGTATGAATAATCCAAAATGTTGTGTTAATGCTTCTAGAACTTTAATTTAAGAGAACAGAACAAACCATCACTGGTTTCTGATCCATGATCACTGGTATCAGATGCTGTTTCAATAATCAATGAGGGATCAAAGTCATCATCATCATCATCCACTTCAGTTGTCATGGTAACCAGACGTGAATTTTGATGTCCTGTAAGAAAACATTCAAAATCAGGCAATCAAATCAGCACTAGCATAATGATGACTATTTCTTATGGTTAAACATTTCTGGAGTTGTCAGCGATTACAACAAATGCTAGAATGAGATTTTAATTACGTTTTAAGAATCATATCTCATGAATTTTATCAGCATAACTATGTCTTTACCACTCCTTCACAAACAACTTGAAAACTGTTAACACAGACACATTACTCAAGCATAACAGTATGTCATAGCATCAACATAGGTGCTGCAAACACTGGCTTGTAGTTAAACCTTAGACCCTTGGATTAACTACAAAGCAATCTCCCCAGAGTGGCCCTCTCTTGAGCAACAACCTCTCTTTAACAACAACACATTTTTTTTTCGATTTAATGATTAATTTAACCTCTCAGGAGCAAAAACTAAACAACAACATACTTTTGCTTCTCCCAAAGGATGTTGCTTTGGAGAGGTTGCACTGTATATTTACCTTGAATGTCTGAAGACCCTGACGTTTTAGTTTGAAGATGTTCTCTGATTTTCTCCACCCACAAATACACAATACTTTCACCAATGTTGTCACTTGAATATTCGTATTAAAATATAAAAAATGACAACAAACAAAACAAAAGTTGATTTTCCTCAGGTATTTTTTTTTAGTTATATAATCTAAATATACATACATCAATGCTATGCACTGCATCATGAATGTTTATATGTGACAAACATTTTTGTAATTCAATCAATTTCGCTGCGGCCATGATTAGTGCGCTAGACATGTAACCTGGAGATTCGGGTTCGAATCCCGGTCGCGGCAGGTCACACCCTTCTATGAAAATTTAACAAAAATGTTGATTTTCCTCCAAATGTAGAGAAATTGCTGGCTTCTTGTGGAATGGTAAGTTAGCACTGGTTAGTACACGGTCCAGAAAAGCTGGTTAGGTGAACTGGTTGCCGTATATAACTGAAAAATTGTTGAAAAACGGCGTTAAACCACAGTGACAATAAATCACATAAAAACAAATAAAACAAACAAATCAATCAATTTCATAAAATATTTCTATTAAGCTTGGTTTGTATTTAAGAAAATTTGTGTTGTGTTGATGAGTTGATAAACTGTCCAGAATGTAAATATAACAAATGTCTTTAGTTTGCTCATTCATAAATTAGGAAATAAAAGTATCCCTTCATGCATATAATATATATACAGTAAAACCTCGCTACTGAGACCACCTTTGAGGCCTGATAAATCAGCTGTAATAATGAGCTGATTTCATTATCAAGTTGAATTACATAGGAAAGTCACTGAAAGCTAGACCAAAAATAATGATTCTATCAGTACGATAACTAACCAGTACACATCCGCTAAAGCACCTTCTAAATTTCTTCTCTCATCACCACGTAACCATGGAGCACTAACAGAAAAAGAACAAGAAT
Organism: Lutraria rhynchaena; assembly: GCA_008271625.1. Classification (NCBI taxonomy): domain Eukaryota; kingdom Metazoa; phylum Mollusca; class Bivalvia; order Venerida; family Mactridae; genus Lutraria; species Lutraria rhynchaena. Next base: position 1,942,229 of record VIBL01000073.1, on the reverse strand, counting down.
TATACAATGCAACATCTCTAGAGTGGCCCTCTCTCGAGCAACAAACTTTTTCCCATTGTACGATTTTAACTATTAATTTGACCTCTCTAGAACAACAACCTCTCAACAACAACATAATTCTGCTTCTCCAAAAGGGTATTGATTTGGAGAGGTTGCACTGTATATGCACCTGAATAGTCATCCCAAGTACAAACTTCTGTTTCAACTTCATTTTGTCACACAATAAGATTGGACTCGTAATCTGAGTGTTTTGAATTAGAGATTTTACTAAATTATCATGAAAATATACACATATACACAAAAAAATACAGTGAAATCTAAGCTAACAGCTACAAATGAGTCAATAGTCAGTATGTCAATAATAAATATGATTGACTACATTTTCTTCTGACTGAAATTTAATTGTGCATCATGATCATATTACTTTACTCCCTTTGGTTGCCTTTGCTTACAGGTTCATAACTGCATGATTCTGACCAAAAATAACCAAAGATAAATTACCCTCAAAACCTCAAATAGTAAGAAAACAGAGTAAATTAAAACTCATTAAATAGTCACAGAATAACACAAAAGTATGTAGACTGCTTACTTTAATTGATATTCTGGTGGGGATTCACTTGGATAACTGTCTGGTAGATGAACCTGAGATTGTAAAACATTATAAGAATGAGATTCATTTTTACAATTCAAATATGTTATTTAGGACCATTTGAACTTAAGCATATTTGATGAGGACAGTAAACACAGATGTACATCCATTTCATAATTTAATGATTACTTTAAGCATTTATAAATTATGCAATGTTCTATAATTGTATCAGCAAGTGCTTTCAAAACATACAGAGTTCATCAAAACATATTAGATGTTCATGTTAAAGGGATAGTGGGTCTAAAGCTTCCGAGTTGTCTAGTTAGCTGGCAATTTTCAAGAAATCTGTCAAAACAAAAAAGTGAATAAATCAATAATTATTGAACCTGAATACAGACAGTCCAAGAAGACTTCTCTGTGCCATCATCAACTGTTATACAATAAATCTTATGCTCTTCATCCACTACACACCATTCATCTCCATAAATGGCTGACAAAGCTTCTATCTCATCTCTCTAGAAAAGGTAGAATAAGTAATCTGATTAATTAACATGTACATCATCAGATATGCATTTTCAACATGTATGACAATTATCAAAAAAGAAAAAAACAGAAAGACACGATGTGAAAACAGGCTTTCCAAAAGTTGGTGGACTGTCAGACATGTCAGGCAAATTTCAAGCAGGTCCAATAACTTTTTGGCAAGTACCGACAAAATGTCAGGCAAGTATTCCAGTCGTTTCGAGAAGCCTGTGAAAATTTTAACATCAACTTGATAATAGAAATATGTTGTAACTGCATTCCTGATGACATGAACAAACGATGCTTGTCATTTTCTGGCATTTGCTCATAAGTTATTAAATCATTTCATGTGTAAATATTTGGACAAAAAATGATTCTGAAAAAAGGTCTATGATGGCCTACGCATGTGGTTCTACTTTCACTTTGAGATACGGAAATTTTGTATTTTTTTTCTGTTTTATAACTCAATGGCTTAGAAACACTGTCCTATCAGGCAGGCCGAAAAGAAAAATCTTTAACCATAGGTAAATGTATTTCAATTTTAGCTGAGATTACAGTCGTGAAAAAAAGACATTTTTAGACATACTGAAAATAGATGCATAAGTATTGTAATACAATTTGTATTTTAAGTTCGTTAAACAGAAACAAACAGTTCTAGCCACACTTGACTTTGACAATCGTTGAATCTTGTAATAAGTATGAAAAGACGATCGAGTCAGGCATTTGATCAATTCGCGGATAATTGACTTACCTGCGCTGCTGTGTTTTCTTCACTTGACATTCTAGAAATTCAATCTGTCAACGTGGGTGCAGACATGTTTACATCACGTGCCTTGTCACGTGATACATCAGTTACTGGATTTTAGACTTAACTCTGGGGTACGGAAGTACAGCGAAATGAGTGAAACAAACATTGCTACGGACGGTACTGATAGTGCCCCTGGCATACCACCTGATTTAGCTGAGTTTGCACATGACTATGGATGTTACCTTAAAGTCCACGCCGAGAAGGAGGTAAAATATTGATAGTGATTTTGGTTCGTCCCAAAGTTTTTCGACCAAGATCAGATTCACGGGCGACATAGTTCGCCCCATTAATGGCATTTATATTTTGATGTAAAACCAGCTATTTGAATATATCAGGTACTCTACATTACATGTAATGTAGATTCTCTGAATATATCCACAGTGTTATTTACGATTTTTCTTCACAGATTGCATTTATATTCCGCCCTCAATGTTTAAACACTGCTAAATAAACTGTTATTTGATTTCTTAACTTGGCAGGAATTTAAGTTTGAAATGGAATTCAATGTGCACTAACCTTCTTTGATGTGAGGTCATCTAAAAATGGCTTCTTTTCATTAATATCTTATTTTTCTTTGAGATTGCTATCTGTGATTAGTTACCAGTAAGTACAGTACTTCCAAATGTTTTTTACATATTATCCATAAAGAATACCCTGTACTATGCACAGGACATAATATTTTTGTTGGTTGGCTAAGCCCCTTAGACATCTGACACTGATCCCTCAAGATACCATTCCTCGAAATTGTAGGGACGTCTAGATTCCTTGATAATATTTGATATTAACCCATCATTTTACAATTCACTTAAGATAATTTAAATACCGGTAATTAAATATCAGTATATCTTTTTATAACTTTATTCATTTTCATGATTGAGTCATGATTGAAACAATTTAGTAAGTGTAATTTTGCATAATTATTTCTAACTTTTTAATGATATTAATTCAGGTATATATTGATGTCAGAATGATTATGTAATTAATATAAATTGCAAGGGGTCGAGGTGAGCAAGGGCTGAGATATCTTGTATCCATACAGATGAACAGTATTTTATCTTATAAATGTTTTTATACAAATCTTGAATTTCAGAGGCAAACATTTAACAACAGTATTGACGAAATGTTGACTAAATTAGAAGAATTTGGAGGTTTGTTTGACACAGTAAGTTTTCTTATTTATCCTGGTGTATGTGATCGACAATCAGTTTTTACTGGACCAGTGATCTGAAACTATCATTTATCAACAATGAATCTTGATTTTAATATTGAACAAAAATCAAGGCACCTTTTGGACATGTGGGTCAGTAATTCTCTACAAGGACAGAAGAAACATTTCTGGTTATTTGACCAAGAAAAATAGGGTACATCGCAAAACTTACCCATTTTTTGCCTGATCAAAATTTGTGACATAAGGTCAAGCTTTGCATTGACTGCAGTCCCTCATTTTCTGTAATATGAATTATTCATATGAATATACTATAATTATTATGTATGCAAATTTTATTACCATGATACTGTAAAAAGACTACATATTGTTTTTTTGTAATATTATTAATAATTAATGCTTATTTCTGAAAGTTCATGCACAGATGTGCTTTCATGAATGGAAAAGTTAAGAAGAGACCTCCATACTCGAGTGGTTATGGACTCAGATTAGTAATCACTAACCCCTCATCACTGTGAGTTTGAATCCCACCAAGGACCATGAGAACACTATTGAAGGTCGATGGTTCCACCCAGGTGTACGCTTTGGGTCTTCCTCCACCATTGAAACTGGTAAAGTCGTCACATGACCCTGACTGTTGGTGTGACCTTAAGCTCCAGGAAAAAGAGAAAAATTAATTTTTGCATATATATTTCGGTATGATTCATTTTTATTGAAGTAATTTTCTGCTTTCACAGATAAGAAGTGATACAAGCTGTTGTTTAGATAAGCAAGTATCAGACATAGAAACAAAATGTGAAGAAATGAAAATAATATTCACAAGAATTGATCAATTAGAGGTTTGTTTTTGAATTCATTTCCTTAATTCTGGTAATACAGGTAGTTATAATCATTGTCCAACTGCATCAAATTTCATTCACACTGATTTGTATGTTTCAATTAATGGCCTTATTTAAGGTATTAAATTTCTATCCATAATATGGTACTTTTTTACATATCTGTTCATCATGATTCTCAAAAATGTAGATATTGAAAAAATTGAATTGCTCAATTATTTTTGTATCTTTGATGGTTACCCAGGATATGTTACACAGTAAATCATATTTTATCATAGAAATCTATAAAAGTGCCCAAAATCTGTCCACTTCATTTTCAGATACTGGTAATAAGTTTGGACATTACAGGTGTAAAACCTGAACTAGTAATTCAACAATTACTGGTGTATCAATATCTATTTATCTATAGCTGAATTTATTATATTTTTACTTTTCTCATACAAATTGGTAACCTTATCTCTTTATTTTAGAAATTTGTTGCGGTTGTGCGTGGGGATGTAAATGCAATAGAAGAATGTGTAAACAAAGCTGAAAGTGAGATGGGAACATTCAGTAGCTTCAAGAAAATGTTCTCATCCTTAGTCGGAGGCGTAAGATAATTTTCTGGTTTAGATTTAAAGTCTTGAAATACAGTGTCACTAAGCAACCACTTCAAGAATATGACCAACTCATTTTAATGACCACTGACTTTCAGACCGGTTGTTAATATCTTCTCTTTATTTCAACTTGAAGACTACCTTCATATTAGGACCATTTTATTTCAGGTTACTTGAATTACAACAAAACTTCAGGAAACATGTCATAAGACTCATTTAAAAAAGGCCCCAGCACTGCATTCTGAATAGTTTTAAGTAAAGGATTTTTACATCAACCAGTAGCATAAGGGCTTTTATCCCCTAAATCTGCAAATTATTTTCTTAATACTATTTGTGAAATTTTCTGCAATTATTTTCTTTTTGTATTTCTTCTGTGATACCATTTTATTTTTTGCCACTGCAAATCAATTTTAACCATATCATATCAGATACCCTTTATTATTGCTAATATATTATTGTATACACGGTCTATACTTGTTGCTTTCCCTTTTATCTAAATGCATACTTCATGACCATAAGTTGTGTATGTGCCATAAAACAAAACTAAACTTACTGTCTTAACTTATTTGATCTTAAATTCCCTGAGAAATTCAGTGCTTAGTAATGGATGTGCCACTTCTAGTTTCATAATACATCTGAAATACACACACTGGATGTTATTATTAAAAAAAATGGAATTCAGTTTGTGTGATTTGGGACCCACTAAAGCTATTAACACATGTTAAGAAAAAGATTTAAAGATTTTAAAGGTTTCACAAAGTCAGTAATGACTGCTATATGCTTTTTATCTCATTATAATCACTAGCTACATCTTTCGTTTCATAGAAAAAGTCCAATCAAGGCAAGGATGAGAAATTGGATTTTGTTTCACCGAAGATTTTTGCCACGGATGAATATTTAAAGCCAGCGCCAGTGGATACAACGGCAACAGAATGTACTGAAAACGATACTTCAACTGTTACAGACCCTGCAAATACTGTGTCAGAAACTACGTGAACAGTTATGTGACACATTCTTTTTGTACATTTGTTATATTTCTGTGATAGGTTTTTTAAGATTTCAAATATTACCTAATGAATGCATCTAGGATTTTAATGATGCCATAGAATCCCAAATAAATGCCCCTGTATTTTTGAGGATGCCAAATATTGCCTAATAAATGCCCAAGATTTTTAAAAGATACTAAATCTTCTCTAATAAATGCCCCCAGGTTGTTACAATTTAGTGATGTTTTGGTTATTTTTTATATGCCAAGTTATCTTTGACCAATCTTTAGGCTAATTTGATTTTATTCTGATAATTATTCAAATTTTACTGGAAGATATTTTGTTTTCCCAGAATGGAAGAGAGCAGGGAATCCTACATTAACTGTATACCATTCATTTAGCACTGCATCAACTGCATAGCTTATCTAAATAATGTGTATGTGACCAGTAAAGTGTTTACATGAAATGATTGGTTATTAGCGTACCATTTGTTTTCCCCATTTAATTTGTCTGATATTTTGTTTTTCTGTGAATTTGTTCACAATAAATTTGTGTATATCATATATAATTTGTTCTTTTATTATCAGTGTAAGTTTAGGGTTCAATGATTAAAATCAATGTTATTAGAAATTGTAACTGCTTGACTGTTTCTGTATCCACAAATTTACAGTGACAGATAAGGAAGAGCATTTCCAGTTTAAGTGGCCCTAGCTGGAACATGCATGTAGTTTAATGTAAACCCCAATAGTTGTGATAAAATGTGAACAGTTTAATTGAATTAAGTTAGGACAGCAATCAACAATAATCTACAAATACAAAGATTGTTCATTCCGAACACTGACAGATTCTGCCCCTCCATCTTACTGGACATAGTCTGTCTAAGTGTGCAGAATGACATTAATTTAAAATTTTCTGATGACTGTCCTGAATTTTAATGAATTTATAAGTAAACATAAGGTAAATTCATTGGATACGTGACTGTGGTACAGTGGTTAGTGCATGGATTTGTAACCCGGTGATCTGGGTACTAATCCTGATCATGGCACACATACTTCTTTGAAAATTTGACGATAATGTTGATTTTCCTCCATATGTGGTGAAGTTGCTGGCTCCTTGTGGAAGGGTAAGTTAGTACTGGTTAGTATACAGTCTAGGGATACTGGTTAGGCGAACCAGTCGCCATATATAACTGAAAAATTGTTGAAAAGCAGCGTTAAATTTATCGAAAAAGAGCAAATTCATTTCTTTGTGGGAGAAGAAAAATTTTCTATCAATTGATACATATTTATAATACAGTTGCTAGAACTTACTTACCACTTGTAAGGCCTTAATAAAATTCCGGTTACCCAACCAACCTATCTTTTACCTGCTGACCCAAAAGTGGCATCCAAATCATAGTGCTATATTGTAATTTTCACAACAATGTTGCCGATATATGTAAAAAAAACGTAAAAGAAAAAAATATCCCGACCAATATTTTTTTGGCGTGAAACCGGAAACAAATTTTTTTGTTTAGGCCTTATTGCAAATAGTTTATTCGCCCAGAAGAATGCAGACTGTTTTAATGGTCATCTCATGGAAATGTTAATATGCATCTCCTCGGAGTTATGACTATGTTAATGATATGACCATAAAATGTTCACCTCTGAATATATGAATTATTTATTGTATCACCGATTATCCACTTTCACCTGACAAAGTGATCGTGATTTTGTTTGTTTGAGGATACCTGCATGAAATACAGAATGACCCTAGAATTAATATCAATATACATATAATGACAATATCATAACTGATAAATGTTTATATTATTGTCATTAAAAACGAATACAGTCAAACCTGTGTTTGCAACCATCTCCGAGTAAAGATCACCTTGTAAAAAAGGCAATTCTTTGAAAAACAGTCATGGATTATTTAGAACAAATTGACATCTGAATAAAAGCCATTTGTCAATAAAGGCCACATTTTGTGTGTCCTAAGGGTGGCTTTTGTTCTTTGTACATCGGGTTGTATCTGTAAAATTGTACGCACTTGTCATATAACATTTAATCCATGATACAAGATAATTTCAATTATGCATCTTCAGTTTAATTTCAATGCAAAGTTTTACTTATAATCGTATATGCGCCTCTAAATAGCGTTTTCATTTTATTATGGAGCATGATCAGTGATTATCTCTAGGGAAAAATCAACATACGTGTGTGTGATGTTGAAATTTCACTAAAATTTGGATATACAGACGTTCAGTAAATTTTGAATGAAACTTAAATAAATTGTCCGTGTTGGAAAGTAGAAAAAAGTAAATAACAGCAAATTTTGCTAAAGCTAGCTGGACAGCCTTCTCACGTGTGAAATTTGGTCTGGTGGTATTAAAACTGACAGCGGTGAGGGGCTAGTAATTACACGTCAGACTGACCATAACCACTCGACCGTAGAGGTCCCTCATCTATTCTAGTATAGTTTAAGTATAGTATGATTCGGGACGTGACAAGAAACACCAACAACTATTTTTACAGGTGTTCATTATTTTGTTTCATGTTAATTTTCATGAATTCATTATTTTGTTTTGGGTTAATTCGCGTTAGGAATAAAATATAAATTGTTAATGAAAGATTCTTGCAAATACGGCATTCATCCCTGGACTGACCATAGGCACTCGATTTCCGTGATTTATATACCCGAACGGACCTAATTATTTTTTCTAAACTCATCAAACAACGCAAATCTGCCAAGAAAAAAACGTCATTTCGCCACTCTGCGCATCAGAAAAACTAAAAGGTAAGTCACTCGCCATATTTTCGATTACGACGGTATCCAGCCTGAGTCCCGGCTTTCCTTCTGAAATGCGCGCGCTTTCGGGGACCTCGCTGTTAAACTTGGCGCGCTACAGCAAGTGCGAGGTTCCTGAATAGAGCACGCATTTCGGAAGGAATGCCGGGACCCGGGCTGGATACTGTTACTTCCGTCAATCGAAAAAATGGCGAATGACTTAACTTTTAGTTTTTCTGATACACAGAGTAGCGAAATGACGTTTGTTTTCTTGGCAGATTTGCGTTGTTTGATGAGTTAATATTAAAAAATAAGGTCCGTTCGAGTGTATAAATCACGGAAATCGAGTACCTATGGGACTGACCCGACACTTTTATCGTTTGAAGCTTTTGCTTCAAGAGACATTCGTCCTATACTCGTCACAGAATTTACGCTGAACCCGTGCAGCAAAAGCAGAGTATCGTGCAAAAAGCATCGATGCGTATAGAGGTATAGATAGAAATCGGACAGTGAGGCGTGACGAAAGGTCAAGGATTGTTTCACGTGACCACATACTTCTCTAAACACAACAATAATCTCAAAACGGACAAATTAAATGTTATTTATATATTACGGAAACCTCCGAAACTTTCCGAAACGCCACTCACCCTTCAGAATGGACTTACCGCATCTTCGACCATTCACAGGTCGTGGTCGGAATATAATTGGACCGCGAAACGCAATTTCACCGATATTGTCACATAGCATTTTAAAGACAATTTTAAAACTTTTGAGATCGAAATGTAGAAAAATGAATAAAATCGGCTCGCACAGGCAGGTCACGTGACAAAGCATAATCTATGTCGAATGCTGAACGATTGTTAACTAGCTCATTAGAACCATGTTTTATTACATCGCCACCGAGAAAACGGAGTCAAATAAACGTCAAAAGTCCACCGTATTGTAATCGGCGTACGTTAGTTCCCCAAAGTGTCTAGGAACCTTCGTTATGATGTAACACGCAGGTCGAAAAAATCACAAGTTGTGTTACATCATAACGAAGATGAACATTTTGTTAAAACAAGAAAATGTTTTTAAAAAAGGCTAACGATGTAGAAAAAAGGAATTTTGTTCTTTTCCATGTTATTTACTCTGTTGAAACTAAAAGTACGATCAATGTTGTTCTACTTTTTTATTTGTATATGCATGATAAAGCCATAATAACGCACCTGTTGATGTTTACAATTGACGACAGTGCAATGAACGAAGCGTCCTCAAAAATACAAAAAGTAGCTCTGCAGATAGTTGTATCATTTCTTCCTTGAATATACTAACAGCGTGCTGTACGAATTATTTTGATAAAAGAGCATACCATAGTGGTTAATGTGCTAAATACTCATAAAAATCGACATTTACATAGGGCCCATGCATTGTAATACGGATTAATTAATTTATGTGGAACTACATACGGAACAATTTTGTGTCGATAGCTGGATTAATCGATGTTATTATCTCCCTTGATAATTAACTGATAAGCCAATATCTGGCGGTCAGCGTTTAGATAAATTCATATAGATTATAGAGTGACTTCACTTTCAAATTGATATAAATGCTTTAATTTATCATTCGCCAACTTTTTTCCACATATGACATTTTAGATAATTTTATAATCTTTCAAATGATATATTTTATTAGAAAATTAATTTTCATCTTCGAGCGTATTTTTTGCGCTTTTTGAGGGCAGGGAAACGACAAAAATATCACTATATATTCTATATAAAAAATGAGAAATCGGCAATTTAGGCATATTTCAACTTAATATTTCATAAATAAAACATGAAATGCCATATTTTTTCCACATATCAGTTTTCAGGACAATAATTTATCTTTTTATTGGTGCAAATAGAAATGAAATAAATATTGATCTTTGAGCGTATTTTTTAAGTTTTTTAACACCTTGTTTTGGTGAAATAAACGTTTCGGGTCAAGTTCGCTTCGGTTGATTCCGTAAGCGCCATTCGTGTAAGTACGTAAGTATTGCACGTTGCATGGAAACTTATGGTCGCATGCAATCAGGGTAATTCTGAATGAAAATTGGAACTCGATCATACTTGTACTAAATAATTATGTTATTCTGTGAACAAATGTTAAGTGCTGTTCACGACACACAATGAGAAACTGAATTCATATCAAAGATCAAATGGAAAATGTTTGTTGAGAACGTATGTGAAACTTTATTTCGACGGACTGAGAATTTCGTTCATTTTTACTTTTCAAATTTTACCAGCAGAAAAAGTACGCATTAAACAATTGCAGACCCTCTTTAAGTAGACGTGGCCTTAATTTTTCCACGATTGTAGATTTCACCCAATAGAAGCAAGGATCTCCTCTGAATCATCAACACGTCATTTTCCGCGCTAATGAAATTATCCGACAGAATGAGGAATTTTCTCTGAATCATTAATACTTGTACGTCATGTCACGAAATATAGGTCTATCTGATATTAGGCAGCTGTGCCTAATCAAATCTGATATTAATTAAACAGCTACGCCGAGAAAAATGAACGCTTAAGGACACTGCTTTTTTCGAATTAACGCACCTTTTCAATTGTACATACGTGTTTATGCACGATCCTGAGAATCTGATCTCTTTTGAAGTTTGCAGGACCAAGAATTGCCCGTGTCTGAAATCGTAAATCAAATTAAATATCAAATGCTTGCTTATTATTATGCACTCTTTGCAAGTTCAGATATTGTACATGTACATATATAAAGGGAGACCACTGCGTTAAATATCATACGTCTGACCGAAGGATTATCTGAAGACACTGATCACTTTTGAATCATTATATAGCTACTATAATGGTAAAAGAAAACTTGTAGATGAACATCTACCAACTAGAAAATTATAATCCCCTTCCCTTCAAAGACTGCTAATAAACTCACGTCCCATTCTGAAAGCCACCAGCCTATTTTTCATTAAACCTCATTTAATAACGTGTAAATGAAGATGCCCTTAGAAAGAAACTCACCCATATGGCTCTAGACAGATTAAAAATGGATTTAAACAAATTTATGTGCAGGTTCAGTTGTCCTTGCCAGCTCTCCTGAGATATTTGTCTCTACTGACCAACCCCTAATACTTTCGCTCGAGTATCCGACAACTTTCCTCGCTTGATGTATGAATTTATGGAGTTTTGTCAGTCAAACAGTCGAGGCAAAACATGTAGCATGCCCACTGGTCTTGAACCAGAGACCTTTCTAATGGCAGTTCAGTGTTCCATCGACTTATTCAGCCTGACCAGCTGACGATGTTGTAGTGATACGTACGTGATTAGAGAGTGACGGTGTGTATAGGAATGGGTTACTCAGTAGAAATCAATGCTCGTCTACTAACATAAATTTCATAAAGGATTTTTTTAGTTATTTATATTTATGGTAATCATTCGTTCCTACTGTATGATAAATGTGTGTTTTATTTAAACAAATCACTAGTAAAATCATTCTTAGATGTTGATGATTGCCCACACTGCGTGGATTTATTGCTGTCATCTATTTAGCAATGGCTAGTTATGATTTGTTAATATATGTATACACGCCTTTGGGGTAATGGTTGGTAGTGTTTCAGGTCAAAATTTATACTCGTATCATGACTGACAATTTTTTCATTTCCTCGTTCAAACACGATCATCCTCTATTGTGATAATATTACCTGATGGTCAGTAATCCAACGTGAAGATCTGATTGGCTAATAGCCACATTCGTTAGCTTTCAAACACTGATGTATTTTGGTAATAAACATATAATGAATTAACTACCAATCAAGATTCGTGGCTTTTTATGGTCACTGATATGACATGTTTATCGGTCATTTGCTTCATGTGAATACATCACAAAACATTACGCATTCATAGGCTGTCAAACTATTATCATCAGACAATACGTATATCAGACATTGTCCTGAAAATTTCACCATATCTATAGTAGGCAATTGTTATCCCTGAATTCGTATGTTTGGATATTTTACATCAATTATTAATTTACCTGCTTCTGATACATACGATATGCATGACATTGTTTCGCGCTTAGGAATACATGTTTAGAATATATATTTAAACTTCATAAAAGATTTACAGTGGAAATCCTCTAAACGGTTCCTCTGTAAACCGGTTACCCCTCTAAATCGGCTAAATGTTCTGGTCCCGACTTCATTACTATATAATTCAAAAATCCATTCTAAACTGGCATCCCCTCTAAACCGGCCAAATAACCTGATCCCAGGCTCGGCTCGTTTAGAGGGGTTCCTTTGTACTTCCTACACACTCTGACATAAGAACTGGCACAATTTTGTTACCTTCACTCAAACAGATTTCAATCAATAGACACAACAAAGCCAAAATCTGGCTTAAATGATTAATGGCGTTTTATGGCGCATTGACAACTAACGGTTATGTAGCGTCCAAGTCCAAACCTAGAATATCATTATTCCAAATTATTTGAAAACAAATTTTTTAGCGTTCAATATTTTTTAAATTCAACAGTGATGATAGTGTAAGTTATAGTATTTTGTACCTACGGGGTTCACCTGTTTGTGTATTACTGCTCATTGTCGATTTATGATTGAGAAGTTGAGAGTCGAAATGAAACAACCTCTGCCCTGTATTGTAATTGTAGGATTCTCAGAATGAATACATGTTTTCACAATTATCAACTTGCATTAGTAGATTTGTTTTATAAATTCATCAATAATTATAAAAATTTCATTGAATTTATTTATGTCACGTCAATAATTTTATATACATCGGCAATTCTTTAATTTTTTTCTTTCTTCAAAGAATAACTGAAAAACTTCCATATTAATACCACCTTTGGAAGCAATAAAATTGGTCTTTATTTTGAGGTGGTCTCATTATGGAGTTGAAGTACATAGTAATAGTGAAAACCAGTTTGAAAATAGATGGTCGTTATATTGAGGTTTTCATAGTATAGAGGAGGTAATGTTTGGATTGCTATACTGCAAATGATTAGATACAATGATACTGAATATTAATTAATACTTATGTTCTACTATTGTTATTTATGTGCTTACAATACGAATGTTACAAATAATTCAATCACATACATGTACAGTCGAACCTCTCAAATCCGAACCTTTCCGGTTTGGAATCCACGCTAAGCCGTATACGTCAGCTGGTGTCGATCTTTTAATTATGTATTTTATGCTAAAAAACTTTTGTAATCCGGAACCTTCGTATTCCGAAAACCTCTCCAATCCGAACATTTTTGTCTGTCCGCACAAGTTCAGATTAGGCAGGTTCTACTGTAGTATTACGAAATATTTAGACTACTTCTTTGTTGAAATATCGTGACAAACATGTAAAAATTGAATTGATCTATCACAGTTCATGCAATAAGGCCGTGTTTTTGAATGATTAACTTATGCAAGCATAAAACGGTGTAATTTGGAGTACATGTAATTCATCACAATTGTAAAAACGTAATTTTACATACCTTAATATTGTCGAGCTAAAACTATTTACATGTAGTCAGTGTATAATTATATTTACGATGAAATAGATATATCTATTGTCAACGCTAAATTAGCATAATTTGCTAGAATAAAGGAGAACCATTTCGGTGACCTTTGCACGAGCATAAAGAAATCGTTACATGATAAAGACATAGAATTGTTTACTAGGCGTTAATGCTCTGATTAACCATAGTTTTTCTGTGACGAACATATATAACCTAACTATACGGGTATTTATGTAATTATATAAGATAATCTTAAGGGTTTTGGCGAGTGCGTTTTGTATTATTTGTCCTGCCTGAACGTTATATTAGGGACCCTCGATAGCAACAGTTTTTCGTGAATATTTTTCCATAGCAACGCGTCGAATTACACGTCACGATCATTTTAACGAAAGCTTCATGTGCTAAGGGAGAGTTGGTACGCACTGTCCCCATTAAGGGTCTCCTAAATAAGGGGAAGACACACGTATTATTTATCTACTGGTTGTCATTGACAACCATAAAACAATTTCACATATCGAATATTCTTTGACTTTAAGACGTCCATATAAGATATTTTGTCACATTGTCTTATCTTCAAGACCATATTTTTTTTTAGATTATTCGATACATTGTTATATAATTTTCAGTTTTGAAAACAAACTGATAATATTGTCACCACCTCAATATTAAGACCACTTTAATATTGTCACTACCTCAATATTAAGACCACTTTAATATTGTCACTACCTCAATATTAAGACACTTTAATATTGTCACTACCTCAATATTAAGACCACTTTAATATTGTCACTACCTCAATATTAAGACCACTTTAATATTGTCACTACCTCAATATTAAGACCACTTTAATATTGTCACTACCTCAATATTAAGACCACTTTAATATTGTCACTACCTCAATATTAAGACACTTTAATATTGTCACTACCTCAATATTAAGAACACTTTAATATTGTCACTACCTCAATATTAAGAACACTTTAATATTGTCACTACCTCAATATTAAGACTACCTCAATATTAAGACTTCTAATGTTCGGACTTGTGAACAAAATTTCCTCCATATTTCAACTTGAAAATGAGACTTCCTCAAAATAACGACCGTCATATCTTGGTCTCAAATGCAGCCGTACTACCTAGGGTTTGTTGTACTAGATACAAACGTGCGTCATTTGTAATGTACGAACATTGATTGATGTTACAATTAATCACACGCTAACACTGATGTCGGTGACATTTAGTGCAAAGTCCGAATAACTAAGTTTTAGCAACATTAAAAAATATATTAACATTTAAACGTCAAAGATGTAAGCTGATTTCCCCTAATTTAGTACTAATAAATTGTTTTAATTGGTTTGCGGTCACGGTAATTGAATGATTAAATAATGATTAAACTAAAGAAACTATTAAGGTATTCATAGTTTATCATTGTTTACTCACAAGGAACTTATAAGCCATGTTTGGGGGGTATATAGGATCGTCTGACCACATTATGTGCGCTGTTTACGTTTTTACCTAGACATGACATCAAATTAACTCATTGTAGACCTTATTAAACATTACCACAATATGGTGTGTCATCTGCTGTCACGCTTTGTGTAAAATACATACATTTATATTCCCCATACTGTAAAATATAAAGGCGCAATCAACGAATATATTAATCAAGGTTTAAATGACGTATAATAAGCCGTTATGTTAAATCAACCCGTCAGAGTGACATTTATTTGAGAACATACACAGAATTGCATTAAATGCACCACGTTTAGAGCTTGAAGAAAATCTATCAAGTAAATTGACTGCGATGTCGAATAATGAAATATAATATTACAAAACTTGGTGACGTTTAAAGTTAAATACGCACGTTACTTCCGGATATCACTTACTGTTCGTCGCCGCGGGAAAAGGTGACAGACGAATGACCACACATTCGTACTGGTTTTCACGTATGCAAATATGTCAGTTTTAAATTCGTTGATTTCATTTGTTTGTGTGGAGATTAAACTCGCTTTTTGTTAACAATGATATGATTTTTACACAATAATGGAATTGAATTAACGCAGAATTCAGACAGCTTTGGAAAATTAACGCAAGAACGAATAATTTTACAAATCGAGTATGGTAAGTGAAATGTTGACTTATATTCATTTTGGGCAATATTTATATCTTCATCTATGGGCAAAGAAAGAAAGTCTAAATATAGATGGAATATTGTGTAAGTTGTAGAAACATAACGTAATGTCAGTTGTTTGGCTGTTTTTTATCTTGTAAGTTATATAAAATGTATGCAATCGAATGTTGAAATCACACGTATACTTTATTTATCTTTAGGCCATTTAATCGTTAAATAATTAGTTATTAAGGCAATCACACGCAATACATTGTTTGATTTTATCCAGTTATAATGAAACATCACACAGAAAATAAAGTTTATTCACCACGCAAAACACTGTACAAGTGTCAAAATGTTTACAGAAAATAAATGTAGGTCTAAATATATTTTGTACGACACATTCCTCTGAATTATAAATGCATGAATTGTTCGTTTATAACAGTGTTGTACAATATGCAATCATTACAAAGACATTAACAATGACAGCTGAATGATTGCATGTTCCCAAAAAATCGGTTGTGAACACAGGTTTAGCTTTTTATTTTCTCGCTCCAAAAATTCGACGATATCGCATTTTTTCAACCACCATAATAATTAATTTAAACTGAGTTTTTTTTTTACGTAAAACATTTGTTCAAATTCATTTATTGTATGAATGAAGTCAAACTACACCTGATTGTACGAATGACTTTGACGATCTGTTATTAACATCGAGTAACCTTGAACATATATACGGGGACCATGTGAAAGTATTCTTCAGTGCAACCTCTCCAGAGCAGCCCTCTCTTGAGCAACAACCTCCTTTCAACAAAAGTATGATTTTTTCACACGGTACGATTTAACTATTAACTTAACCTCTCTAGAGCAACAACCTCTCAACAGCAAAAATAACATAATTTTGCTTCTCCCAAAAGATGTTGCTTTGGAGAGGTTGTAATGTATTTGTTGAGTCATCTACAGTCAGCCACGCGCTAAAGATCCGTGAACAGCAAGACTTTAAAGACCACTTTTTGTATTTTTGTACCGATATTTGCAATTCATTTTACCTCTAAACAAAGGCCGTCCGTAATAAAAAAAACGCTTATTCTACCAAAGTTGTACATATCAAAAGGGTTGACTGACAACTGACAACATTTGTAAAGATTTTACTGACGGAAAGAACAAACAATTATGTCGTATTTGTTTTAATGTGACTGGTTTTTATATTCAATTAATTAATACTTAGTTACGTACATGCAGATTTCTTATATATAATAAGACAATTAATAATTGACAATCTATATTATGGTTCCAAGAATCGTTTGAAGATACCGTAAAACTTCTTTATTACGAGCATCGATATCACGAGTTCTTGGAGTCCCGTCAATTTTTGTTTTTGTGAATAATTTTCAACCAACAAACAAATACATCTTTAAGATACCACATTTATCTCTAGCAGTTAGTTTGTTCCGATGGCGCCTCAAGATAACGTTGTTTTATTGTATTTCAAAGTGGTCCATATATAAACATTTCATACAAATCAGGCGGTCATTACAGATGATAAATATTAATGATGATGAAACTTTTGTGATGATCACTAAGTTAGACATGATGTTAATTAGAAAATTACTGGGACATTTTTAGTAATGAAAATTTAATTTAAAGTCCGCGGAAAAAGTATTATTATATTACGAAAATTTGTTTAAATGAGCGTTAACTTTATCTTAACTGAAGAAGAAGGTAAGAAAAAAGCTTATACAGGCTTAAATATACTGTTACTATAGTTGGTCATCATGATAAATGAAAAATATGAGAAAACTTCCCAGGACTCTCATTACAAGCAATTGTTTCCAGAATTCGTCTGCTTCAGATGCGGTGAAATGCGGTATTATGAGGCGAAGAAACATGTCCCACTTATAAACACAGGAACCTCTCTTACTTAGATCTTTCTAATACAAAAACCTCTCTTTTCCGAATTCCTTCTGATCCGTAGCAAGAAGGCGTTCCAAAATTTTGTCTCATGGTTTTCTAATGTGTATAAACACCACTGTGCTGTACTACAAAAATAACGAACCCTGTGGGCTGTTCCAAATGTTTTGGTTTGTGTAAAGCTGGGTTGTTAAAATAATTATCAAACTGCGTGCAACAAAAGAGAATATCCCAAAGATTGATTCTTGGGTTCGAACACGTTTGATGTAGAAAGGTTCACTTCAGTCATGAATGAAGTTCATCAGGTCATAGACAGAGAAAGATAGGAGAATACAGTCAAACCTGTGAACAAAGGCCACCCTTAGGAAAGACAAGATGTGGCCTTTTTTGACAGTTGGCCTTTAAACGGAGGTCAGTTTGTGGTAAATAATCGGTAATGGTGTTTCAAAAAATGGTCTTTATTCATAAGGTGGTCTTTATTCGGAGGTGGCCGCAAACACAGGTTTGGCTGTATGTAGAGCATTCATAAATATTATACGAAGATAACAAATCGATCTGATACTGTTTAAATACTTTTATGAAGTTATATCATTTCTCAGTTTAAAGCTTTTATTACTAAACAAAAACCGGAAATGATTGTCAACAAAACAGCTCGATAGATAATATGACTGTAGTATTGCGCTTATTCATACAAAGAGAAATACAAAAAAGGGTTACTAACCTTCACAAAGTCGCAAGATACCAATAAGTTTGAAAAAAAAGAATCATGTATATTTTACGATATAAATTTCGATTTTGGCAAGTTAAAATTTGATTAAATATTAGTCAGCGGCCGGTGTTATTTACCTTGTCACCGGAAGACAATCCCAGACGGAAGTGGTCGCATTTCGAATTGAATGTGAGGACTCTGTAACATCAACTCTAGCCATAAGGTCATTAGTTACGAGACTCATACATCTAACGTTTTATTTTTCTGTCCAGACAAATGTGATTTGTCATTATCTATTTTAAGACAGACAAACAAACAGATGAAAACCACGCTTCAGTTTCAGAGAATTCTTTGAATCAGACATACGATTTTAATGCGTGTTTTTGTACTGCACACACTTTTCATTATATCGTGTTTCCATAACCTTCGTTCAGCTTTACTGGTTTCTGGTTTTCAAGTGAGACACTTCTAGTTATCATCATCTGCTTGCATTTCTGTCTAGGAAGATACACCAAAATGTCGTTCACTTATGCAGTTGTTTTGTTACAGTTGCTTCAAATGTTGTTGCTACTGTTATTATCGTTACAGCTGCTGATGTTGTTGTCATTGTTGTTGTTGTTGTTGGTGGTGGTGGTGGTGGTGCTGCTGCTGCTAATGATGTCGCAGCTGTTTATGTTGTTGCTGTTACTAATGTTTTGCTGGTAATGATGCCACAACCGCTGCTGTTGCTCCTGCTAAGTTTGCAGTTTCTGTTGTTGTTGTTGTTGTGTTGTCGTTGTATTATTGTTGTTTGTACTGACAGGATGCATGAATTAAACGAAATCTATAAATTTGGGAAATCTGTCAAACAAAAAATGATATTTAAGTACGCTTGGTATTATATTTGGAGCGCATTGATTATATATACAAACATTCAAGTACCTTGAACGAACTCATTGCGCATTTATTAAGAATGGTAACTTCTCAACGTACAATAAATTGTCAAATTTGTTTTGTTAATAAAGAAAAAGCTGCTGAACAGCTATTCTTGGTCTTCAAAATCATGGTTAGCTAATTTAATATCCAGAAGTAAAAACATTTTGTAAATTTTCCTTGTAAGATGTTCAAGGAAATAATTCATCAAGCGGAAATAATGCCAGAGTGAGTGTGCAAATTCGTGTCAGTAGAATAACGGTGTGACACAATTACCGTACGTGTTCTGTGTTGTTTATGCAAACATTTCATATCTAATTACCGAACGTGGGAGGTAAAAAGGGTGTTTTTGGTATTCAATTTTATGTATGCATCATTATTTTAGTATTAATTTATTATAATACAACATTGCTGCATCGCCTAAAAGCTCCCTCCAAGTGTGCTGATTCGGTGCGAGTTGACGTCTGATGTTCAAAACTTTTCAAAATGTTTGAACAGTTGAATATCCATCTTATTTAATTTATTCAAAATTGCCGTGGGGATGCAACCAGATACTCGCAGAAGAGAGTATAACACAAGTTTGTTATCTAGAGTCACTAGTTAGGTCCATTCTCCGCCATTTATAACAAAATATACGGTATAGTGCGGCACCCATGTCATGTTTTTTTGACATTTTACTAGTCAAATATCATTTCTCGAGCATAAATTCGCATTTTACCGAATATTTTTGTACTCATTCACACTGTCAAAACAAACAGGGAGACTTAACACGTCATGTCAATATTCATGATCAGGTTAAGATAGACGGAAAAGGTCGAGGAGTTATAAATGACGTAATATACGTGTACATTGGTTTTCGTGTTTTCTACGTGGTCAAACTGGTTGTTTGCGATTTTAAATTTCAATTACCTGGAGATAGAATGAGAATTTATCAAAAAAGGACTACCCACATATTCCGTCACCTGTCGGGAAATGACGTGTTTAACAAATACAATAATTATCGATCATGAATGTTAAATTTTATCCACTACATAACAACTAAAACAGTTAATATCACATCATTTTATAGAAGGGTATGACCTGCCGCGACCAGGACTTGAACCCGGGTCGCTGAGTTACAAGTACACTGTCTGTTAGTACGACTTTAAACTACAGAGAAAGAAAGAAAAAACACAGAAACAAAATGATTCCAACTCCTTGGAAAACCAAGCTTCTTGTCTGTCTTTTGTTAATTTTATGGTTCTTTAATTTTAACAATCCTTAGAATATTTTTCTTAAAAAAACAACACTTTTTAAATAAAGACCGAAGTCTGATTCGTTCATGAAATATATCAAAGTTAATACACCTTACCATATAGATTCCTAATGATCTCATTGACATTCAACTGAAACAGAGCATTCCGTTTTGTACACGTGTTTTTTTTTCTAAATGAAATTTACAAATATTTGTGTAGCACGGGATCTTTTGTTTTCCAATATTTTATGAAATTCAGGCATTGTTTGATTGAAACGTTCTCTTTTATAACTATCGATGACAGCCAAATATCATACTTATTGTGAAATGTCAGCCTGGCAGTAATAAAATATATTTTGCACCTTAATTAATTGAATGTAAACATTCAAATGTTAGTCAATGAGAAATGTTCTCCTTGGTGCTAAATCTCAAATTAGGACAAGATGTGGATTATAGAGTGTCTCGGGATAAGACATTTCTTTTAAATAAGAAAACGTTAAGTACTGGAAGCTTACGACAGAGAGGTTAAGAGTGAGCAATACGGTGAACACACGACGTCAGTCATGGCATGTAACAAAAGGCTGGAGGCACAAAAGGCTGGAGACACATGGTGCTTTTAAAATATTTTCTTTGCATTATTATAATTTTTATACCAACATTCATTTATTTAACGTTGTGCTTTACTTGTATTTTGTGTTAACATTTGTTAAAACTATAAGATTTTAGCATGCATAAAATGGTAATTATTACAACTACATGTCAAAATAGTAAAACAAACTGTTAAGTTTGCCAACATTGAGGTATTGAAGTAACAGAGACAAACACAAAAACAATTTGAGTTACAAAAAAAAACATCAAAAGATTCTTATCTGTGCTAGAAATGTGGTTGAAATATTAACCACACTAAAAACAATGACATTGATACAGTAAAATGTAATAAATTTAAATTTAACACTCGTGAAGTCACGTTTATACCATGTCAAGCAAACCGTGCCAAGATTTGTGTAAATAAATCGACATTTATTATAAGCGGAACAAATACTATATTGTGGTTGTTTTGTTGTTGTTTCTGATGTTGTTACTTCTGTTGTTATTGTTGCTGCTTCTGCTATCGTTGTCGTTGTTGCTTATGTTGTTGTTGCTGCTGCTTTTGCTGCTACTACTGAATCAAAACGAAGGTTTATAATTTGGGTTTTAAAGCAAAGTTACTGAACTATCTAATGATACTCGGCGTTTCTCAGGGTCACGTGTCATATCAAATCCATGTAATGATGTATGTGACTTTATTAAACTTTCTAACGCTGAATTATGACTCATTAATATTTAACTTCAGTTAATGTTTGCAAACATATTCTGTGTGGATTGACGCTATGGCAGATAAATGGTAAAATGACTGAATGTATAGAGTTTTAGAGGAAATTTACATTTCATGGCCAATGTGCGGGCGCAGACTGCTACATCAGCTTCGTGTACGTCAATAACACAATATTTTTATTTTTGTAAATACTTGTAGTCTTATGTTTTAATTTATTTAAGACGTATACATGCGTATATATTTATAACAAAACATGCTCCTATGTTTTATCTGTTGATAAAGTATGGGTAGATATTTATATTGTTTTTATTTACGTTCATGTTGGCAATTTTGAAGATCGTATTAGGCTTGTCGGAATAACGGTACTGAACAGAACAGAACAGAATAGTTTAATATCAATGTATTATTTATAAGTTCACGACTTATCATCTGATAAATATAAACTACAAAATTATAGTGTTATATAAGTGTAATACAGTAGATTCTTTCTAATCAGAATTTGCTCGGACAGACAAAAATTTTTGGATTGGAGAGGTTTTCGGAATACAAAGGTTCGAGGTTACATTTTTTAGCATTTAATACATAATAAAGAATCGGGACCAGTTGACGTGTTCGGATTAGAGTGGATTCCGGATTGGAAAGGTTTGGATTAGAGATATTAGACTGTACATGAATGATGTACATAACAGCTTAATGTCATATTATGTAGTAATACCCCCCCCCAAAAAAAATTGATAAACTGTGTTAATGCTTTGTGGTCCGGAGTGTTCACAATCTTTAATATAACACGTTTGTACATCACTCTTTTTTAGTAAACCACTTAATTTGATATAATGTTTTGATCAAGTAATTAAACACGCCTTAACGATAATGACGTATTTGTACAACTTAAATTCTTGTGATGTTGTAATATTGCGACATAGAGAAAAATTTTGATTCAAACATTTATAAAAACATTAATTAAATACTGGTAAACACTTGAGCTGCATGTATGTCAGCCACTACAGTTCATCTTAATCAAAATACTGTGAAGCACAGTTATTGTGAACATCGATATAATGAAGAATCAGATACAGTGAAGTATTTACTGCCCGGATAAATCATCTTCGATTTCGTATCATTTATAGAGTAAAATACGAATATACGTAATGGTATGATTATTATACGTAATGGTATGATTATTATACGTAATGGTATGATTATTATACGTAATGGTATGATTATTTGGGTATTCGTTGTCATCCCTGCATTTTATATTCACCATGTCCGCCTTTCACTAAATGTTATTCACTAAGGTTAACTCCCTTCCAAGGGCCACTTTATTAAGAATTCCTGATCATAACCATCATTTGTTTCGGAACCATTTTAATATTTTCTTTTCTGTTTGAACTTAATAATGAGACCATATCTTTATTAAAACCGTAGTTTTCACGTTTTGTTGTATCATAAACTATTAAATGATCTCATGACACATAAGCCACAACGATTTCTACAAAAATGGTTAAAAAGAATGAAAAAAATAGACGTCAGCACTCCTTTTGGTAACCTTTCCTACTTCCGGTAAACTTTTGTTTCTATGCGCGAGATTTACAATTACTTTGATCTTTTGAATGCTTCGAACGAAGTCAGCGTATTAAATGCCCTAGAGGCTACATGTCTGGTCTGAATGAATGTGAATTTGTTATCTTTGTACACAGAATTAAAAATACTTCAGAGAATAGGATTATCTACGGAAAAAAAACACATTCTGAGTTAGTTCTGATTATCGGTGTATTTTCTGAAGTCAGCAATGTGAGTAGTATGTAGTAAGTATGTAGTATTTGATTTACGTGCGTGACAGATACGTGAACAAATTAATTACATAAATACAACACGTAATACAGAGTGAGTAGAAGTGGGTTCTTTCAAGTAAATATAATTTATGAACACTTATAAGGACAGTAATTATATATGTTAGGTCACCATGCCCTGATATACTGATACATAATGTTTCATATTCAACAAAGGATTACAGGGTCACCATAAATAATCTTAGCGAGAACCTGAATGCTATTCACGTCAAGTTCATTCATATTTTTGTTCAGAATTTATTACAGTATGTGTAAATTAATAACGGTTACCATTTAAAGCACTTTTGGACGTATATTCTTACATAGAAAGAGTGTTCTATAAATGTGGCATATAATTACCGTGATATTCCAAATAGGTTCATCGCGAATATAATGTTGAAAAAAGAACAAAATCATATGTTCACGCTTGGAGCACATGTTGCATATACTAGTATATATGTAATATACAGGTTTGTCCATAAAGCAATTGTAGCCTCAACTATACGATCGTCCTTATAGGTTTATCGTAAATTTAATATTAAGATATCATTCGATATATTTCATTGTAAATAAACGTACATAAAATGTGTGGTTATTATGTTCATACACGTACGTGTGCTTGGAATAGCTTTTGTTTGCAACGGCGCATGTACATGTACACAGAATATACTTACATATGCGTACATACTTTCATGTATATAAATCATCATACCTATGTAATAATCGTGTACATGATATCAAATTATGTCCGTCACTCACTTTTGATCATAAAGTCAGTAATAAAATACACGAGCGATCATCAAAATCGCATTAACAACAATATTAATCAAACGTCGACCGCTTCCCAAATCGGGACATTGTCGTAAACGCGATTTACGTACAACGCCGGAGTTTGCCGGGCGTTCACGGAAATTCACGACGTTTTACGAACGCAATGAAATGTACAAAGCTGGCTAGTCAGAGGAGTCATGCATTCGTTCGGAGAATGACGGTGTTGTGTTTCGGGGATATTGTCGTTTTAACCATTGGAATAACGTAACATTAAAGAACGGTAGGAAAAAAGTTTGAACAAAATAAATAAATTATTTAATAAAAATTTTATCTCCATTAATAAATGGTTATTTAATTATTACAAAAAATGACTGTAACTCCGAAAACGTGTAAATCAACATTCGGTTCTTTATTTTCGAGATATTGTGTTGCATTTTGTTTTATAGAAAAGTTCTATATTGTCAAACATCAGTTTTGGTACTTGTACTATGAATAGATAATTGCAGCTAATTGTCAATATAAATTTATCATGTTGTATTCAATCAAACGTTAATTTTGAACTTAGTTTCAAAAAAAATTTTCAAATATATTGCGGATGTTTTCACTACCAACTTACCAGAGTTTATAACATTAATTTGATTGTTAATTTCAATAAACATATCAGAAGTCGTTCACGGAAAGAAGATCAATTATTTAACAAAACCGCAAATAAAAATCTTTTATTATTCACAATTTAGAAACTGCTTCATTTATATTGGTCAACACTTTTACCTGTTGAGCAAAAAAGACTAAAATTTCATCGTAAAATATGTAGTTTTTGCAAATGAAAATATCCTTTAGCGAAATGACTGAAAATCTGTTATTCGTATATTTTACCTCCAAGTTTTGTTCTCTGTAAACGAGGGTGTTATATTTAACATCATATTGAAATATCGAAGTAGAATAATTCCTCCATGTTAAAGACAAAATAATTCACAATTAATGTTTGACAATTATAAAGATGAGTGCAAAAATAAAAGATCTGCACATCTGCTCTGGTATAAGTTACTATAATATCGTAATTATCTTCGAATATTTTTATGATGAAATTGTGTCTCAAAGATGAACGAATCTTTGCTATAATAACTAATTCGCAAATGGCCGAAGGCTAACACCAGTCGGACAGCTAATAAAATAAGGAATATACGTTTAAACTGAGACACGATTGCTCTGTACGAGGTTACACCTGAAATCTACTCGATGACACTCCATAATCATTTAGTCGGTGGTATTCATAAAATAATACCAATCATACAAATATGTTCAGAGTACAACATTTATGCTCGATTTTTCGCCCCATTAATAATAATATAAGTTACAAAGCGCCGGAAAATTACACGGCGACACTGCACTTTACATAAATTCCGTTCAATAATTAATTACACAACATGGCATTCATGTACCTCAAATCTAATATAAAATACAACCAATTAATTAATTAACCTAACAAACTGACATATTACATAAGAAAAGTAATAAAACTTCACAATTGACAGTCTTGCATTTTACAAGCTGCGAAGTAAAAACACGAGTGTAGCATCCTACACAGTTATGCGATATCACAAACACCTCCTGAAAGCTTAGTGGATCATATTGACTCTTTCATTCCTTTTTCCAAAGCTGTTTTGGTTCTGATAAAAATTTAGCAACACGTAAAAAGGCTAACCTTCAGAAACAGATCTGAGAAATTGTTATACGTCTGATGCTTAATACATTACCTTTGATGACGACCCGAACAGTTATTTGACTTAGTGTTCATTAGCTTTAGCACAAGGTCTCGACCTAAGTGTAAAGTTGAACGGACTTCAGTTATTGTTTTAATTGTACCCTGCTTCAGCTGTTGCAAGACTACTATGTTCTACTCTGTATATTGCAAGACATTGTTTTGAATGGAAACTGCTTCAGCTGTAGCATAGTGAATTTGTACCTCTCCATATCTTTAAGACACTGGTGCAAACAACCACCGCTGCAGCTTTTGTAAAGCCATTTTGAACCTATCCATACATTGCAAGACACTGTCTTAAAAAGACAATGCAAGACGTTGCGGCGCCATTTTGTACCACGTAATACAATGCAAGATATTGTTTTCAGATTGTCCTAATTCGTAGATTAATGCTTTTATCAGCAATGTTATGTAAACAGTCTAGACTTAATAATGTTTGGACTCTGGCTGAAATGTTCAAAACGTGTGAGTAATTATTTACTTACGAGATTTGCTTTCAACATGTCAGGATAGATTAATCACGAGGTAATATTTGTTTCATATCATAACTACATTCACACATAAGAAGAGTTCATCCATGAAAACAAGATTTACGATCAAAACGGTTACTGTGTGTTACCTTTACAGTTTTTCTTTAATTACGACCACGAAGCTGTTGAAGCATCCGAAGACGTCAATAACACTAAAAACAGTAGTAAACCTGATAAGCGTTCAATTAGATTGTTCAGTATTCTTAAAGCTTAACTATGTAATGGGATAATTGTCATAAATCTAGATAAAAATCCACGAACGACTACGTTGTTTTTAAGATTATGAAGTAAATTTCAGAAACAACTAACTGTCTATATAGTGATGTCCATGATAAAAGAATGGATGAGACTGCTACATGCCATTGTTATTAGTCTATGTATTTCAATGCATTGAGCATTTATAACTCGCTATTTTATGCTTAAGATATGGCGTTGTACAAATGAGCCCCGGGGAACCATTTCATAGACATATCTTAACCAAGAAAGCGGTCTATGAAAAAGCGCTTTGTATTGACTGAACAAAAAATATTTTGTATAATTAAACACTTAATTTTCCCTTATATCATAACTATGTTTGCTTCAAAACACTGAAATTAGAAGATTATAGTTGCAGTCCTCATCTGTCGCTCAATGTTTTTCTCTGACAAAAAACGTATGGTAATAAATGTTTCTTTAATTAATAACGATACAGGAAACAATGTACTAATAGATGTTGTCTACTAATTAATTCCACACAATTAATTATAATAAACAACTTCTATTTTCTACTAACTTTTACGGTATCAAGGACGCGCGAGTATTGTCATTAGCAAATGTCTAATTGTGCAAGTTGCAGCAGAAACTATGAATGCTTCGGTTACAAATGATAAAGATCCTTTGTTCTTAATAACGAGCCCGCTAAGAAAGAAATGAGGAGAAAACATGCAGGTGTGAAGCTATGATATGTGTGCTTATGTCGACTCTAGTGGCCGTTTTGTGGGAGGTATGAACCTCGAGTTAAAATAACCAGATGTGTTTATTTTATCAAATTGTGCACTGGTAACCAAAATGGACATTGGAAATACAAATGAGACATGTACTGTCATGAATGTTCTAATATTAGACATTGTTTATGCCCTTACTAAACATGTACATTACTTACTTACTATATCATCTACATTTAGCTCTGCACATAAGTTTTCCACGTCTTTTTCTCACTGGAGTTTAACGTCACACCAACATCCAGGGTCATTTGGAGACTTTCTAGCTTTAACAGTGAAGGATAACCCTGTTAGAACCACTGACCTTCTATAAACTAGCTAGACAGCTTCCACATATACCCTCCTCTGTTTAATGTATTCAGCTGGTTCGGTTGTTGTATCAAGCAATTTGTACATGGCTAAGTCGCTAGACTTACACAAAAAACATCAGTTGTACCCGGACCAGGTGAAGATAACCATGAATCATCGAAGAAAATATTTAAAGGCGAGCGATTTACTGATCACCCCCTCCCCCAGAATACGTGTAGTCGATTAAACACCGGTACATGTGGATCAAATCTAGTTGTCGAATTGTAACTTAATTGCATATTGAAGAGTTCGCAAGAAATGATTGATAAAGTTTTACATATTATATTCACACAACATTCATATTCATGCGCACAATGTCTCTTTGTAACTGTACATATGTAAGACGTTCCGCTGGAGACAAAACTTCAACTAACACTTGTTGAAATATTTGTTAGTTTGATCTTAACGTGATTATTATTTCATTCGTTTCATCAATCAACCGCGATAAATGTAAGAAATATTTTAACTATGTTAGTTCAATTGTATTATCAATAATATTTATGGATACTCCGGTGACATTTGGAGGATTTATCAGAGTGTTTGTCACAAATCCATGTATTTTATATCGCCCGACATGTCTGGGTAATGTATCGTGCATGCGCCATTCATCAGGTGACGTAAATAATTACAAAAGTTGGTTAAATAGTTTTGGAT
The DNA here is from genome assembly GCA_008271625.1 of Lutraria rhynchaena. NCBI lineage: Eukaryota > Metazoa > Mollusca > Bivalvia > Venerida > Mactridae > Lutraria > Lutraria rhynchaena. The sequence goes on along the minus strand of VIBL01000073.1, from coordinate 1,913,379 downwards.
CGCTTAATTCAAAACAAACTCAGATGTTTAATTTGCTTCAGTACATATATATATCAAAGAATGACGAGGCAGGTTTATTTAATTTACTGCAAGTCTCAATGTCAAGATCAGAAAAGAAAAAGGTCTTCATCCCGAGGTGTCAATTATCAAAATAGATCTGAAAAAAAAACATTGGTCTTCATAATGAGATGGTCTTAATATTGAAGTGATCGCAAAAAGTTTATATACGTTAAAGATGTATCTGGTGCATTTCAACCATATAAGTTCCGTCATAAATTGAAGCTAAAAGTGTTTAATTAACGTTCACTACAAGTTTACAGATATATATGCGGCCCCGTAGTACTAGAAAATGGCAAATTTAGAGTTACCAACGAACGCTTAGGCCGACTTTTAAAATTAGGCAGAATGAATGAAAGATTCATAAAGTAAATATGTTCCGAAGAGCATTGGCCAAGATTCCATTGACACGGCTGTTTTCTGGTGTAAAATTATACCTTGCAATATGAATTTATTCACTAGGCTTATATATCGTTATAGTAATTGTCTCTAATGCGTTTTCTTCTGTTCTTTGATGTCAAGCATTTAAGTACAAGTGTAACCTCGGGTGATTTGGATTGGTCGTTCATGTCACGTTAAACACATTATTTCCAGTCAACATAGTAACAGACGGAACGTTTTGTTCATCAATGTAATGACCCGGATGTATAAATCTCACAATCAGCATAAATAACAGTTCTATCAATTTTTTTTGTTGTTATTTATAAAATTTGTTTATTTAAATATGTTTTTACTACATGTAAGTTTGTAATCAATTGTGACTCTCTCATTATAAGTGTATCTATCAATCAACTACAATACATTTTCAATAGATGGATCTCCGAAACGATTTTGATCAAAACTTTGTCCTCTTCTTTCTTAGAACACTGACTCAAATGGTGACATAGCAAAACTCGACCTTAAAATGATCACCTTTAGGGACAAATAAAACAGTCTTACGAGTTAGATAGTCATAAATGGAGTTATGAGCACTGGAAAATGGACCAAAAATAAGTGGTAATAAAATTGAAGCATAAAATTCTATAGGAAGTAATTGATGGTAATCGCTTTTATTGGACTCTTCATAGGAGGGGGTATTTATGTATACTATCATGGTTTTGCTTAATTTTCGTAAGTTATTTACTACTTATATGTACATCGTTTATGCTTTCAGCGCAAATTTGTAAATTGGATTTGTGACACAGATCTCAAACAGAGTCAAACAAAGAAAAGCACCTCGTTAATATGCTGCTGCATGGTTAACTCAAACACACACTGTGTTAAACCATTGTTTACATTCGTTCTTCAGTCTTTTTTGTTGTAGTTTTTTTCCGCATTGCGTGACATGTTTATGGTACAAATATATTCAATAAACATACGCTATTGAAGATTATTTTTCACAACCAGTAAATATTGTCATTTATCGAAAATGCTGAGTGAGATGTATTTGATTTTCAAATTTCATTGATTAACAAAGCGTGACTTATATGTGGATTAAAGTATTCTAAGAAATGGTCAGTCGTCCATTTTAGCGTTAGAATGGCTCATTGTTGTATGTCCACGTTCCATGACTCAGTAAGGATCGCTTTATTGGCGAGTCATATCAATGGAAGAAGCTATGTTATACCGGAATATGTGCCGTGGCTACTGGGGACAGTGACTATGATAAAAAATATCATGCGCTGTTGCTTAAACATTTGCCTCATAATATCGCATTTCCCCGCAGCTACGACAGACGACTTATGAAAATATTGTGGCGAGGAAAGCCACTGCTTGTTACGAGCAATGACTTCTTTTACCAAAAGGTTTTCCGCCCTGTCAGAGAGAAATAACCCGGTTTTCTTAAATAAATTGATCATATGTTATTTTCTTTGAATTTGAAAGAGTCCAAAATATGCTTATGATGCAAAAGGGTTAAGCATTTCTTTTCTATGAAAGTTTGGTTCACCCAACGTGTAGGTATTGCTCGAGCCGTATTGCATTTCTGTTGAATATTTTGTACTTGATCTTTAGTTTATAAATATTTAAATGAATTAACCTGATTACCAGACTGAATAGATAAATAACAATTGGACAATAAAACAAATGTTATGGGTGTTTAAGATTAAAGTATAATTCTTAATTGACTGCTTCCGATTGTTTCGACAAAATTTATTACTAGTATTTAATAACAAGATGATTTAATGAAATAGCCCTTTGACATTTTCGTTTTATTGTCTTGGTAATTGTTAATACACGAGTGTCATATCCGAGGTCAGTACGCGTCGAGCCACTTTGCTTATTTATCGATGAAAGCACGTCCAGAAGTGTATGTTGGAAAGTATGGATTAAGCATCGCCAGCAGAAATAAGTATGAACAACATGAAATTAATTGTTTTGCAATAAACATGTACGTCGTATAAAAGGCTTTAAGTACAGTTTTGAATGAATTTTTTTGAAACATCCTTTGATTGCGGTAAATTTTAACGATTTTTATTGAATTCTGAGCGTTATTTGCTTATGAAATAAGTTGTATATCAATGCATTTTTATTTTCTACTTAATGAACCACATCAAAGAATATTTGAATTGAAGGAATTACATTCATAATGTATATTCAAATACGTTTGAAATATGTTTAATCGCATATTTTTTTCAAGACAGGAGTACAAAGAAATTTCCGGTCTTGTTCGTATAGTAAATAAAAAACAATTAAACATAATTCAGAGAGAACATCGTTCACTAATCTGTAGTATTCAGTAGAATAACATAAATTTAACGTGAATGTTAATAACATTCCAACGTTTGAATGTTGTTAGTTAAATCACGCTACAAATGATGTATTTTAGGTGAGTTGGTGCGAATTAATTCATTCAAATATTTACTTCTTCATCTATTACATGTATCTACCGTTTTCAATGTCGTTCATTTTAGAATGAATGCGTTGTAAAGACTTTTTGCAAAGAAATCGACACGTGGGAGGTCGCTCACGCGATAATACCTGGTTTGAAAATACAGACAGACAGATTTAGATCACATTTTAGACTTGTCTTACTTTTTGGTACATTAATTTTCTAGAATCTATCTTGACCAATGTACATTACCGTTCTATAGTTTGTGGATATTGCAAGAGGTCAAATTGTCACTAAAGTTTATAAGACTTTCAGGTAGTTTGGGTTAATTGTCTTTACTGTCGGTAAGTGACCACTTTGTTCATAAAAACAAAGTCACAATGATGAACAAATAAAAAATACGGCGTCGTGCGTGCGCATGCGCATTCATCACACCCTAATCATGCTAGCGTGAGTGTTATTTATGTATACGTATATATGTGACTTGACAAAAGTACATCTTAAATTGCATTTTCTAAAGATAAACCACTGATCACAATGTTTTTGTAACACTGAGATATAAAAAACAACTAAATATTTCTTTCTATTTTCTTTCAACTATTTCATTAAAATGGACGCCAAGATATATTGTGACTAAGAACACCACTCCCCTAATGTCCATGTATGTATTCGGAAATTTCCGCTTCACATTGTTCACTAGCCTATCTGTTTAACGGAAGATATTTATAAACATACCTTTTTCACATTGTTCACTAGCCTATCTGTTGAACGGAAGATATTTATAAACATACCTTTTTTGGAGAACATAAACAAAAGATGGGAAATATATTAATAGCCTGAACTGGCCAGTCACATTAAATAATTGTCACTTTCTACCTAAATATAACCCAGATTGCTAGAAGTATTTGTGTACCTTTGACAGTGATGAATTCAACAAATTTAATTTACTGAACAAACAGAAAAACTCGGCGGTATGCATAATAATGTGTTATTAATCGTTCTCGTAAAAGGTTGCCATCAACTCTAAGTACATACTTCGTATTGATTCAAGATTCTGTCGTAAATCTTATAGAGTTAATTAATCGTGATTATCCTTGAAATACATACCAATTTTGTACACCATCTTCGTCAGTGTCACAACAAATTAATTTTGACAACTTGTTTCAAGCCGAAAACATTAGCTCAATATCTTACCACATTTAACAGGGAATGTTCCTGTTTAAAAAAGCCCCGCCCATTGATCTTAATTAGTAGAGTGTTGGGTCGTCGGATATCGGATTTGTGATTTTGAGCCCTGGGCGCAGCGCATGTTTTCGGTGATGATTTGGTTCAATAAATTACGTCTAGAGTCACTCGCCTTCCACAGCTGGTCATTCATGTTTGGAAGTTGGTCGGCAGTTACTTGTGAAGGGCAGGCTTACTATTGATACAGAATGAAGGAAAACTGGTTAGGTTACTGCCCTCCCAGCGGGTATGAAACAGAAATGATATTGAAAAGAGGTATAAAACAAAACAGACAAAAACAAGGATGAGAGTTAATTTTCGGCAAGCGTTTTATAATTAATTATATCATACAATTATTGTAACACAGTCGAACCTGTGCTAATATCCTATTTAGAGAGAGATGCCAGGCTTGTGAGAACAATGTCTCGGGTATGAGGCCTAAAATAGCTTGTTTCCGCTACCGGCTCTTTCGGAATATGACATACATTATTTTTATTTTGTAAAACTATAATTTGCCCAAAATAAATCATAGCAAAAATAGTGTCAGTCGGGGTAGAGGAAACAAGCTGTTTTAGGCCTGATTTAACACCTGTAGATTATTTACATAGTTACAAACTCTCCCGAGAACTAACGCTGTAAATTTATACGTTAATTTTTAACCACGACCGCATTTTTTTACCGAGAAATATTTCGGAATTTCAGTTCTGTATACCAGGAAATAGTCCGCGCTATTGTAACTATTGGAAACGGAATTTTAAGATGACTGCATAACTACGATGCTTGCTCGCTGTAAAAGTAGATAAATGAGTTCATTTTTGTATTTTATTGTGTGTCCAGTTTGTATGAATAAGCATGAAACTCATCAAAATTTATCAAAGCAATGGCTTTGCATACATTAACAGTTATTACAGATGACCGGTGTAAAAAAATCCCTACCTACCGACCCAGTTTATTTTGATGACCGTGACCAGAAACAAGAGTATTATTTTTTTGGCCTTATAGGCGTAGATTAATGCTATCGTCAGACATTATTACGTCACACTTGGATAGTGACGTTTCCTTTAAAGATTATCCACGTTCAATTCCATTGCATGAAAATAATTTAAAGGGTATTGTTTGTCCGATTTTGAAGTAATGACGTCTGATTATGAACTTATACTATGCAGCATTATAACAATTTTCATCTTATATATAAAATCTTATTTTATGCCGAAATATTTGCAGAATAATTGTAATATTTCCTTTGGAATTCTCCCAACATTGTGTTTTCACCCCTTCCCCAAAGTAAGATGATCTTTTAAAATTTTAAAGCGGTGTTGACTGTATTTGCATAACGTCTGTTGAAAAGGTACATTCATACATACGTATTGCAGAATGATTTTGTAGTTATTTCATTAAAATACCGCACACATTGCAGAGTAGTCGGTTTGTTTTCATGAACCAAAAAAGAGCTTAAGTGGCACTGATATGATCCCTGAATTAAAACGAGTGGATACCAAGCCTGAAATACATTTTGTAATTGCAATCACCGTCTTTTGACAATGTTCAATCGAGTTCATGGTTACATAGGTATATTTTTATAACATCAATCACTTTACCATTGTTATGTTCAAAGTAAATTATATTGCTTGAACTATAAATTATGGCGTAACATCGTAAATCACTATGTTCTATCCACTCATCATATTTCATTCCATTACTTTGCATGGTAGTATATACTTCATACTTGTCAAAATTCCATACAATGGAAAATTAAACAATACTATACGTTTATGTTTTGTTCGAGATCGAAAAATGTTTTACACAATCCCTGTTATATCACGTTATTACATGGAATATGTAAGGTAAACTGTAGTGTTTTTAGTGCGCTGGACTTGTAACCCGGAGATCCGGGTTCGAATTCCGGTCACGGCAGGTCATACCCTTCTATGAAAATTTTACAAAAGTGTCGATTTTCCTCCATATGTGGAGAAGTTGCCGGCTCCTTGTGGAAGGGTAAGTTAAAACTGGTTAGAATACAATCCATGAAAACTGGTTAGGTGAACCGGTGGCCGTATATAACTGAAAACAATGTTGAAAAACGGCGTTTATCAACCCCAGTGACAATAAGTGTTTTGTATTTCTTATTTTCAAAGTTCCTAGTTTCCACTAACCTGACCGATCCCTTTTTCTGCCGACCCTGGACTTTTTCTTTTTCGTTCAATTCTTTTTCTTGTTGATGTTTTCATTTTCATTTAAACTATATCTCCGAACATAAAATAAGAGTATATTGCGAAAAAAGTTCTGCTGACTAACTGACAAAACAATTTTTGGAGATGTGAGAAAAATACAGTTTTTCTTTTACCATATAAAACGCTTGAAATATAAACCGATGCAATTTAAATTCAATTTGTGTTGTTTAGATGCTCGGGTCAGTGATAGGAATGGTATAACCACTAGAACAGTATCGCTGTGTACGAATTTTTCATTGTATGAAATTTTGACGCGTAAGAATTGATTCGTATTTGTACGAGTACAATGGGCATGAAAAACTGATGTACTCTAGTATATACATGTACATGGATATAGCCGATTGATACGTGTACTTAAATATCCAAGTGTTATTAACAAATTTAATGAACAATACTAGGGACAATTGATTTGTCAGTATTTACTTATTAAAAATAACCGAATGATTCAGTCGTCATTTCCGCCTTTTCACGACTTCTCCAGTATTGCATATATACAATGGTGGGAGGGGGGCGAAATAAAGCGGAATTATTCGAGTTACTATTGGGTTGCAAAACATGTATTTCAGACATTGCGATTAAATGACGGGCATAATGTCGATCCTAAGGACAGTCTCATAGTCTGTGTGTTGTAACATTAATAGACATATCTCTTCTTGACAGACAGATACATACAAGATTGTCAGTGTACATGTGTATATGTTCAATACTTGCAATTAGGTGCAGCCGTATTTAGATACAGATACACTTCTTAATTCCCGCTGGCAAATGGTGAACTGACATTAATTTTCGTCACGTGACAAAGAGATCGCATTATATCTGCAATAATTGTTACATTAATATGTGCTAATGTAGGTTAACACAGAGATTTTGGGCACGTCATTTTGTACATCAGAATAATTTATTATATCCTGCATCAATTCAGACCCATCTATCCTAATTGACAACTCTAGACAAAGAACTTATTCAGGTTATCATTAATTAATAATCAATTAATAAACTGATACAACGTTTAATGTATTCCTGGTGTTTTATAACGTCTTAATGTACTGAAGGCTTCTTTCTGTGTAGGGATAGTGGAATGTGAATGCAACTGATTCATTATATATACATAATTACATAAAATGAAATAATAGTCATGTTACCGCTTGCTACTTAATAACTATGAATTGCATATTCAGTATTTTTATGCCCAAAATTGCCTATATTCACTCGCGTTTTTTTAAATGAATTTTTGTTACGTATACTTTTGTATATTTATTATAATTATGTAATATTTGATGTGTGGATAATTATGAGTTTCTGAATGTCTTGATGAGTTTGGTTTAGAATAAGACAAGATTTCACCTTTGTTCCATCAAACATATACATGTACAGTGTAACCTCTCCAAAGCAACACCATTTGGAATAAGCAAAATTGTTGTTGTTGCGAGGTTGTTGCTCTAGACAGGTTAAATTGAATTAATAGATAAATCGTACAGTTGGAAAATATCGTGGTATTGTTGAAGGAAAGTTGTTGCTCAAGAGAGGGTCGCTCTAGAGAGTTTGTACTGTACATGCATAGAATACCGTATGGGTCTACAGTATACAATACATATATAACAAACTATGATGCTACAGAAACATGTCGTCTGGCATGTTCTGTTAAACAATTAACGGTATGTAATGACCTTTTTTCTGTCATTGGTCATTTATTCAAGTTAATGATACAACTCCCCCTCAGGGCACCCAATATATCAACTCTGAGTGACAATGTCGTAAAACGAATAATTACGTCTCATTACAAGATGATTATTATTATATTATATCTAAAAGACGTCACGGTCTCATCACGTCCACTGCCAGAAAATGTACATGTGAAACAAAATTATATGTCGTAAAATATCTGTCATTTGACATATGCAAAATATCTGTCATAAGACATTTTGCATGTCACGTGCCTAAGGTTTACATGGCATTCAAGATTAAATTGAGAACAGTAACTAAAAAAAATACTGTAACGTACAGCACGTAATTTATGGGAATAAAATGAACATTAACGACATCACAAGTAGACAAACTTTAGTCATTAATGCTTTACGGGTCAGAATGTTAAAGAATTAGAAAGATGTTTTTAATTGGTTCATCGTTCAAACTTCCTTTTCATCAATCAACAAATTGAAATTCATGCAGTTTGAAACATGTGCAAGTATGTGGCTGGTAGTGACGTCTGCATAAGTATAAATGTCTACTTAATGACTTTTTATGTGTCAATCTGTATTGTATGCACACGACTTAAGAAGCGCCAAAATCTTTAATGCTAACTTTATCTACATGGAATTTAAGTGTTTCAGTGACGTACTGTGCTTTCAACTATGAATAATTTCGGGTGATTTTATATGTATTAGACTTGTATTTCTTATTTCAGACAATGCCCAGGTTTGCCGTGTGTCTAGCCATCTGGCTAATGTTACTTCCTTCTTATGATATCAATGCACAGCAGACGACATCTATTTCAGCAATAAACAGGTTAGTTAGATAAATAAAAAACACTTAAGATACCAATTCAAACCTTCAATGCGTTCAGCATAAGATACAATATGATAAAATGTGTTTTCAATTTATTATCATAAAACAAGAAAAAATATTTCCAACAGTATAATATTCACTAATTATTAATTATCTGTTTGAGTACGCGTTTGAATGCGTTAATTCCGTTAGTTTCAGCGGTATTACTTTAATCATTAAAAAACGTTTTCACTTTATCAAACAGGTCACTAAATCCACGGTTTCTAAACTGGCTCAACTCATTATTTTATTTACCACCGGAAGGCGAATTGCGCGTGCGCAAGGAATACCGGATGTTGACAGATCAAGAGAGAAATAATTTCCACAATTCCATCCGTCTATTAAAACAGGATACAGTAAGTGGTTAAATGTACTGTGGCTGATTGACATCACCGATGATTTCCTTAAACAACTTGAATTCATGATGGATACAATGAGCTCCAATCGTGATAGAGCTCTTAGATTGATTTACATGAGGATTACACATTATCTGGCTGAAATAATCTATACTTTCGAAAATTATGAAACTTTGGAATGTTTTGATATTATCACTGAAAATTATACATGCATTTCCTTGCAGATTACTTTTCTTATTTAAATATTTTTTATGTTTGTTTTTGTTTTTTCGACTGTGGAAATAAAACATCACTTGATTTAGAGAGGCTAATATGTGTTGTTAACCTCAATAAGCGACCACCTCAATATCAGCGCTACCTTATTATAACGAACCCCGATTTTCAGATCGGATTCCTGTATTTTCACCATATTTCAACTTGATAATTAGACCTACTCACCAATAAAATGACCATTTTCTTCGGGCCTCGAATGTGATCTTAATATAGACACCTCAGGTTCGTGATTTCGAGCCTGCCCTGCACATAGTCTTTGTGACGACACGGTAGACTGAGACATTGCGTCTAAGGTCATTCGTCCTCCGTCACTGATCAATAACACTGAGGAGAAGTTGACAGATTCTTGCGGAGAACAAGGTTAGCATTGGTTCAGAATGCGGGAAAACTAGATAGGTTAAGTACCCGTCAGCTTATAACTTGAATGATGTTGAAAACATGCGTAAAAACGGAGTATTCCAAATGTACCATTGTTAATATTTCCAGAGCGTTCCTCCGAATAAATTTGATGCATTGGCTTCTCTCCATCATCTGAATACAGCTCTGTCAGCACACGGTGGACCTAACTTCTTAGGCTGGCACAGAGTCTACCTTGTATTGTAAGTAATTTAGAATATATGACTTAAGTATCTCAGATTGAACTGAGTGATATTGGGGCTTCATTACGGAATCTTATAGCGCCCACATTAAATTTCTCTAGCACCACGCGATAATCATCGTTTTAAAGGCCTGATTATCGCCTGATTTAGAAAATCAGAGACACTTATACCTGCCGATACCCAAGCCCATCAGGCGATAATTATCACATGATACTAGCGAAATTTATGTGGACGCAATAGGATTCCGTACTTTATCTATTTTATTGTTAGTATGCATAAATGGGACAGAACCCTTTTGACAATGGTTGGCTGCTTGGATGTGCAATAACTGATGAACTGAAATGTTGCATCAGTAATCTTCATTTTAAACAAAATTAAACACAAATTCTTTCGTACTGACTAACTAACAGAATGATGACGTTTGCAATTCCGTGCATGCACGATGATCTCATTACTTCTGCATGCGCGAAGTCCTAAAAAAATATATACATTGGATGATTCATAATTAGACAGTATAAACACAGACACAAGTGTTTATAATCATGTTTAGACAGTGTAACAGCCCGTATGATGAGATACACAACATAAACTGCACGTATTTCATGTTAAAACATGTAAATTTATTTAAAGAAACACCTCACAGCAGTCATACATGAATAACGTGGCTTGCCACCGAATTTGACGAGGATTTGAGGTCTAATATGATTAAATATTGAGTTATTTTTAATTGTCAATTAAATATTCCTAAACAAAATAAGTCTGATAAGTTTTGTCTGTCTAGTGTTAGGCCGCGACCGTGGTCCAGTGGTTGGTGAGCTGGACTTGTAGCCCGGAGATTCGGGTTCGAATCCCGGTCGCGGCAGGTCAATCCTTTAATGAAAATTCGACAAAAATGTCCTTTTTCCTCCATATGTGGAGTTGCCGGCTCCTTGTGAAAGGGTCAGTTAGTACTGGTTAGTATGCAGTCCAGGAAAACTGGTTACGTGAACTGCTCGCTGTATATAATTGAAAACAAAATATTGAAAGCCGGCGTTAAACCCCAGTGACAATAAGTCACATAAAACAAATAAAACCGTCTAGTATTAGTGTTTTATCTGCTGTATTTTACGTAAATATGGTGAAAGTTAATCCTACAAATGGTAACCTGCTCCTCCACATGAAAGTGTCATATGACGTGGAAATTAAAATTGAAACATACACGATCTTTAGTAGAAGGTTCAGTCTCGAACCTCGAACGCACACTAAACTGATCAGGTGACCGGTTTTGGAACTAATACATTTCTAGAGCTACAGAAAATCCATGGTATTCATAATACCATAATACCGTCACGGAATGGTGATGTTGCCACGCCCTAGATGGTCACATACGTTTTAATCAATTGAGTAGAATACCTTTTTAAAAATACAAAAATTAAATCATCGTACATGTTCTAACAGGTGTGAAAATGCAATGCGTGAGAAGGTGGCCAATGTTACAATACCATACTGGGACAACACCATAGAGGAGGGACTATCAAATCCTAGACAATCTATTCTGTTTTCTCCACTATTCATGGGTACAGCGAATGGACAGGTATCACAAGGTAATAAAACAACTCAGTATGTTGTATCAATAACTAAAGTCGGCATACAGCTTTGTGGATTTATAAAACACCCACAGAGAAATATTTTTGTGTTAATTACGTTTACACGTGGCTTTGTTTTTAAACTTGACTCTGTATGTATCTTGTAACTATTCCCTTGTCTTACATATTTAAAGTCCCTTATTTTACGTATGTTTCTTTCTAAATTAATCTCATAATATTATTATGTTATTTCATAAGTGTAGATTGTATTACTTCTGATTATTAATTTCATTATTGCTAAATAAGATGCACGGTACAACCTCTCCAGAGCGGTCCGCTCTTGAGCAACAGCCTCCTACAACAGCATGATTTTCCCTCTGTACGATTTAACTATTAATTTAACCTCTCTACAGCAACAGTCTCTCAACAGCAACAGCATAATTTTGCTTCTCCCAAAGGGTGTTGCTTTGGAGTGGTTGAATTGTATTCGCATACATTGACGTCATTTCTTATTTACTTCCAGGACCTTTTGCATATTGGTCAACTCCTTTCGGTCCACTTGGTCGTGATGTCGGAAATGACAGAAGGTTGATGAATCCCAACGATATCGCTGCAATCATGTCGCAGACGATAATTGCAGACATCACAAACCCAAATGCACCCGATAACACAAACATTGAGGAACTTCATAACGATGTACATGTATTTATTGGTCAACAGATGAGCCGTATAGAGTCCGCGTCTTACGATCCGCTGTTTTATATTCATCACGCATTTATTGATTATTTGTGGGAAGACTTCCGGTCGAATCAGCGTGTGCGCGGTATCGATCCTGCCCGAGATTATCCGAGAATTGTCGGTGAACAAACACATCAGCCTCTTGCATCAATGGGTCTTGGAAGACTTTTAGTAATTGACGGAATTAATGATATATTTACCAGACGAATTTACAGATATGAAAGACGACCAACTTGTGTACCTAACTCTAATACTTGTGGGTCTCAATATTTACGGTGTGATTGGAGCAGACAACGTTGTGTCCCACTTATCATGAACCCTAATTCACCAACAGCTCTCGCCATGACGGGTCCTGTTGTTCAGAGGTTACCCTGGTGGTCACGACAAGGTGGGATAACTACAGGAAACACTGGACAATTTGTGTTTGGTTAAACTACTTATGCAAAATAATTCGGTTCTAATAACTTGAACAATTTCAACCTAACCAGACACGAAGGAAATATGTTCGAAATACGAAAGGCTAGTTGACCAAAATGAATAATTTAATGTCTGAGTGTTGACATTTTCCGTGCAACGGATCAGCATGAGCTACAGTGGGTTGTTGGCATCACGTAATTGTTAGACTAACTTAACGTGGAACCAGTCAATCGGTACACCTCGGTTCACGTTAACTGAGATAAATTTATTTTAAATATCTGCTTTGTTTATTTATATATATACGTGTGTATGTGTGTGTTTTCGTGAAGTGTGATAGTAGATCAGTTTACTGTCCGTAAAATACACAATAAGTAGAGGTTTTATTTAGCGCAAATTATTTCTAATTAAATCTATCACTTAAAAACACTTATGACATTTATTGGATTGAAATCTTCCACGTTTTATAACAACAATATTTGAATCTCTTTTTAATACCTGCTAGTTCGCTATTTAATCCTGTATTTATTAACTTACTTAGATAATTTATGTGAAAACATGGTTATATGTTTATATATGTTGATATGTTCATACTGTCACTGATAGCAACCACATTGCCACCAGTATCTAGAAACTATAATGAGGGGTGTGTTACGTGTAATCAAGGCAGATTTTGACGTTAAGTTTCATCTTTTTAAAGACTTCTATACAACGTATGTGAAGTATTTACCTATTTATTAACGTTATTAAGTGGTCTCATTTTTTGTGTAAATACCTCATAATGTCAGGACTGCTTATTGTTCATGTCAGAATTCGCAGTTCTGTGTTTTTAGTCGTTGTTTGGGAAGGAAAACCTCTTCCTTGGATGTGGAATATTATAGACGTGCCTTAGTCGTTTATATTGTCAGGTCTGTAGTTAAACAAATGATTCTTCAGTCAAGCCTGCTTTTTATCTGTAAACGGTGACCCTCTGGCTCAAAAGACAAGAAGTTTTCTTCCAAAACGTCAGAAACCGTTTCAACTAATGTTAAATGTTTTGTTTTTTACTCACGTTCTTTAAATCCCGTAATCTCGTGTTGGCGCTGTCCGCATATAAAACTCTTCTGTTTCAGAGAAATTTTCAAAGACTGTAAGAAATGCTTGCTGTTAGCAACCATTATTTGTTTTAACGTGCTGAAATCTTTTTTTCCAAAACTATGTTGAGTCCGTCAGATATATGCTTTTCAAGACATTCATCGCGTTTGTGACAAGTTCATAGTTTATTTTCCGATGTAAGTAGGCGTAATATGCTATTTTGACATGACAAAAAAAGTCATGGCTGGTCATTGAATCTCAATAATGGAGTACTGTACTGTTCGTGAGACATTTGTGATTGATTTAATGTTTTGGGTGTAAATCATTGGATATTTTTATTCAGTCATATGTTAATTAACAAGCTCAAACTTTTTTGATATATGTTTGCGAAACTGCGAACAAAGCAATACCTGATACATCAATTTTATGAAAAATCTTACATGCGTGTTTAGCAATTTATCAAGAATGATAGAATTAATGACAATGTAAAACTACATATTGTAATTCACCTTTGTTAAAGTAACACAGAGGTGCTTTTTTCCCACCTTTCAGAGAATTTCTTTTTTTTATTCGCTAATTTATTTTTAAACAAAATTGTTCAGATCAAGTCTAGACCTGCTAAAATAATTTCGCTGAATGGACATTTTTTCTCTCCGCCGAGTGTTAGTGCGATCACTTCGAATCATTGGTTGGTATGACAACATCGTTTGTGATGAATTTACTGAGACCTCATTCTTTTTGTAGTAATGATTTTTTAATTGTGAAGATTTTAGGCAAAGCCCGTCTCAAATTTTATGCTGACATGTATAGTATACCAAACGTCTTTCAGAAGAACTATTTGTCAATTTAGAATCGGGATTTCTGTGCAGTGTTAGTTCAAATCCCAAAATAATTATTCAAATTAAATCCTTAGCTTTCGACATTCATTTAATTGTCAAAAATAGATTTACATTATCTCAACATAGCTAAAGATGACAACGTGTTTTGGCTTCATTGATATATGCATAAAAAGATTAGTCATTCTAATTTAATAATGTTTCATAGTTATGGAAGCTACAAACATGTGCATGTTAGGAGAAATTCATTGTGTCTAATGTATATAACTTATTTTGATTTCGGAGATAAATAAGCTGAATTAATGGCTTTAGAATTAAAGCTAAAACCATTTGAACAAATTGTTCAGCCACGACCGTGGTCCAGTGGTTAGTGCGCTGGACTTGTAACCCAACGATCCGGGTTCAAATCCCAGTCGCGGCAGGTCATACCCTTCGATGAAAATTTGACAAAAATGTTGATTTACCTCAGTAAGTGGAAGTTGCTGGCTCCTTGTGGAAGGGTAAGTTAGAACTGGTTAGTATACAGTCCAGGAAAGCTGATTAGGTGAACCGGCCGCCGTATATAATTGAAAAAAATGTTGAAAAACGGCGTTAAACCCCACTGAAAAAAATAAACAAATGGTTCAGCTATTTCCTATCTTCGAATTATTTTGTTGATAAGAAAATAGCATTAACTCCATGTAAAGATGTTTCGTAAACTCTACATACTGTTAAGTTTTCAGTGTGAAGACTGTATATTTTGATTATGACGTACATATCATTGAAGTATGGTTCCAGTATATAAATATATGGCATACGTACTTTTATAAGTCTCCGTAATGAAATCTATACTGAAAAATAAATTTGTTTTGTTGCCAGTGGGAGTTGTTGTGTTATATACATTTTATATACATTTACATTACTTATATTTATAAACACTGCAATTCTCGTAATTGCATTGAAGCTCCAATCACGTGATGATTATGATGACGCAGCTCCGATCACGTGATGATGATGATGACGCAGCAAATAAGCTTATACGCTGTTTGGTGGAGCTAAACATGCTATCAAAGACTGTTTTATCAAAAACATTCTGTTCTGTTCTGTCAAAAAATAACAAACGGAGCAGATGGATTATAGCACCCGTTTTTTTATATTTCTCGAGTGAAACATCAACTCGAGTGTATAAATTTGCTTTTTGTATCCATACACACTGTCAAAACAAACGAAGCGACCCTTAGCGTCATTTCTCCTTTCGCAAAATATTTTATGATCAGATTAAAATGGACGGAATATGTCTGAGTGTAATAACTTACATAGTTTACAGTAATTTGGTGTTTTCTATGTGGTCAAGCGGGTTTGTGAAGTTTAGTTACCTGGAAACAGAATGACAATTCAACAAAAAGGAACACGTGTTGCGGACGCCGGCGACTGTCATGGAATGAAGAGTTTTACAAATGACATAAAAACTAATACAGCTTATCTTACCTTGTCTCTTATCTTACCTTGATTCTTATCTTACCTTGACTCTTATCTTACCTTGTCTATTATCTTACCTTGTCTCTTATCTTACCTTGATTCTTATCTTACCTTGTCTCTTATCTTACCTTGTCTCTTGTCTTACCTTGTCTCTTATCTTACCTTGTCTCTTATCTTATCTTGTCTCTTATCTTACCTTGTCGCTTATCTTATCTTGATTCTTATCTTACCTTGTCTCTTATCTTACCTTGATTCTTATCTTACCTTGTCTCTTATCTTACCTTGTCTCTTATCTTACCTTGTCTCTTATCTTACCTTGTCTCTTATCTTACCTTGTCTCTTATCTTACCTTGATTCTTATCTTATCTTGTCTCTTATCTTACCTTGACTCTTATCTTACCTTGTCTCTTATCTTATCTTGTCTCTTATCTTACCTTGTCTCTTATCTTACCTTGTCGCTTATCTTATCTTGTCTCTTATCTTACCTTGTCTCTTATCTTATCTTGTCTCTTATCTTACCTTGTCTCTTATCTTATCTTGTCTCTTATCTTACCTTGTCTCTTATCTTACCTTGTCTCTTATCTTACCTTGATTCTTATCTTATCTTGTCTCTTATCTTACCTTATCTCTTATCTTACCTTGTCTCTTATCTTACTTTGTCTCTTATCTTACCTTGTCCCTTATCTTACCTTGATTCTTATCTTACCTTGATTCTTATCTTACCTTGTCTCTTATCTTACCTTGACTCTTATCTTACCTTGATTCTTATCTTACCTTGATTCTTATCTTACCTTGTCTCTTATCTTACCTTGACTCTTATCTTACCTTGACTCTTATCTTACCTTGATCTTATCTTATCTTATCTTGTCTCTTATCTTACCTTGATTCTTATCTTACCTTGTCTCTTATCTTACCTTGTCTCTTATCTTACCTTGACTCCATATGCAAACGATCAATGGTGTGCTGTTAGGTTATATAAAATATTCACAATCATGGATTTAACGACACAAGCCGGATGATTAGACAAATTTTATGAACAGAAAAATTGCCAAGTTGAATGTAATTCAGAGTTATTTCATGTCATTTCTAAACTTTTAACATCCATGTTTGAAAATTGTTGCGTCAGTTGGATTTAACACATCATCCATTACTTGCGTATAGAGATTCAAGGTAAAATTTTGAAAGACAACAGCTGTTCTTGTTGTTATGTTATAGATACAATCTAACATTCGCGGCGTAGACACACTTTTAGGTTTTCAAGAGGACTCGTTCAATAAATTCAATGAATAATCTACTCGTGCAAGGTCTATATAGTGAATTCATAGATAATGAGGTATTTTTTTATTTTTATATAGTGGAATAATTATTTTCCACGACAAAGCCATTCTTTATTACATCATATTGAATATCGTGATATGCGGATATAGTGAAGCAAAGAGTCGGGTCCCCAGAAATTCACTATAACCGAATTCGATTGTATTAAGTATGTTTGAGCCTTTGATGCTTGAAGTGAAGCTATTTAGACTCTATTAAATACTCAGCAATGATTAAAATCCACTAGATTAATTGTTTGTTCGTAAGTATTTTGTAAGTACTTATGGTAAGTTCTTAATAAGTAATTTTAAAAATTGGTTATGCAGTAAAACCTCAATATCTCGAAGATTCATCGGAACAGACTAAATGCTCGAGATAAACCAGGTGTTCATAATAACGAGGTATTTGTTCGTGCTTTAAAATTAAAGGTACTTTAAGGACTGCTCGATAAGTTGGTGTTCATTATATCACTGTTAATAATAACGAAGTTTTACTGTATTACGAGCTCTGCTGTAATAAACAGTACTAGTCTGTACTTTAATATTTTGCCAAATAGATAAGAAAAGGATTATGAAAAAAAATCTTACCTTCCCTTAACACTATCTTCTCCAACCCCGCCAACACGAAACCTTCCCAACACGTAGAAATATACAAAAAATAGAGGATAATACACAGCCTCCCGGAACAGAGAACGGATGTTGTGTTTGTAAGTGACTAAAACATTGAGGACGAGCAACACTTAAAGGAATATCTTGGAAAAAGGCTAAATTTGTGATAATCTCATCTTAACACTGTTTTTAATGTTTGCCAAAGCACCGGGGACATTGATTATACTGAAGGTCTGACGGGCAACTTGCCCTAGAAGATGGAGACACTTTGTCAAAGTGATAAATATGCACTAAATATAGAATAAACCATAGCGCAACATCACACAACTCACAATTTTATATTATATATTTATTTTCTACTTTAATAAATCATAAGCGACCTTGCAAAGAATAATCTAAAATGTACACTTATACGATCATCGTATAATGATGATAACCTGAGTATGTTATGGTGGGGAAATTAGGTACTTAGATGACCGCTGATTAAGGCCCGAATTAATTAAACAATATTATCATCATTAAATAATATTTAAACAGAATCCAGGTGAGTAAATAAATGCGTGTCCGGTCGGACGATTAAAATCCACCGCAAAAAAACAGTGACATTCCAAAATGCAATCAAATGTTCCCCACTTGGGCTTTATTACAGCTCATTCGCTACACACGGCGACAATGCCCAGAAAATTTTCGTGAGTCAAGGGGACATAACTCTATATTGACATCAGAATATATATCGATAAAAAAACATGAAATGTACCTTTAAGATTCCAGTGTCATTTATGAATGGTAACTTTTATGGTACATGTAGAATAAATATAATTGGTGAATATGAAAATATAGATCGATAATTTCCAGTTAATTGTAGTATGTTTTTACTGTCTAAGAATATTTTTATTTACCTAAAACATGACCAATGATAATAAATTAACAAACACAATATTTACAACCATGTTACGTCTTTATTTCACGTGTTCATTATGTTAACTTCTAAAGCGTTACCAGATTTCGAAAAGTGGATTCCGTGATTGAATGGTTGTGGTCTCTGACGGGTAATTAAAAGGCATTCACCGCTTTGATTCCATATGCTCATATCTCATATGCTCAGCTAGGCAATGAAAAGTTAATGGTTCTTACTAAGGTGTACACTTCGAGTCTCACCAAATGACTTTGACTGTTGGTGCGACGTTAAACCCAAGAGAGAAAAATATTTCGAAGAATAAACAAGAGTAAAGCCCTTATAAGACTAATTTGTGTACATTTGTAATGGCCAGGATACAGCAAGAAAACACATAGTGGTAATTGTTAACTGACTGGTATTGCGGTTCTCTCGAGAAAAAAATAGAAAAATGAGCTTTACACATTATAACTCCTAATGATTGTGCAATGTGTCCGACAACGAAGGCAACAATTTATCTAAATATTACCTTGACACTGTGGCTGAAAATTAATGTTGTTTTCATTGTTGTTGTTGTTACTATAGATTAATTAGTCGTGAGTGTCTTATTATGTATGTGTGAAGACATTAGCTATGTGACAGCTAGTGGAAGAAGTTACTATATGCCTGCATTACCGCCTTCGTCTAAGAACACGTGTCCTTGCTGGAGTCCATTTTTTGTTTGGTCGCTGTACTTGTGTCACTGTTACTTTTCATGTGGAACAGTTTTTAGTAAATGGTGATTTTTTTACATTGCTGCTTTATAAACATACCTGACAATGTATCCCCCTCATTCCTTCTGCTGTAACGACTGGTTCCGCGTTAATTTTAACAAGACAGCATTTAGTCTACTATACTTACCCTTTAATACATTTTATAATGTCATGTAATACAAATGAACATGAAAGAAGACATTGTATCAACAATTAATCTACCATAAATATACG
Source organism: Lutraria rhynchaena (assembly GCA_008271625.1). NCBI lineage: Eukaryota > Metazoa > Mollusca > Bivalvia > Venerida > Mactridae > Lutraria > Lutraria rhynchaena. The sequence continues at coordinate 1,893,398 of VIBL01000073.1, read as the reverse complement.
AGAGGAAAATACTTGGGCGTAAAATAAAAAAAAAAATCCTGGTTTCCACTAGTCTGACCGACATTATCTTTTCTGCCGATCCTATTTTCGGTCTTCGTCATTTTTTGTTCATGCCGATATTTTCTTCGAACTTAAAAATACGCTTGAAAATGAAGGTATTGCCGATCTACTGAGCTTAATATTGTTGGGTGATGCCAGTGGATACTTGATATCTTAATTTTGTTGGGTGATGCTAGTGGATACATGATATCTTAATTTTGTTGGGTGATGCTAGTGGATACTTGATATCTTAATTTTGTTGGGTGATGCTAGTGGATACATGATATCTTTTTTTTGTTGGGTGATGCTAGTGGATACTTGATATCTTAATTTTGTTGGGTGATGCTAGTGGATACTTGATATCTTAATTTTGTTGGGTGATGCTAGTGGATACATGATATCTTAATTTTGTTGGGTGATGCTAGTGGATACTTGATATCTTAATTTTGTTGGGTGATGCTAGTGGATACATGATATCTTAATTTTGTTGGGTGATGCCAGTGGATACTTGATATCTTAATTTTGTTGGGTGATGCTAGTGGATACATGATATCTTAATTTTGTTGGGTGATGCTAGTGGATACTTGATATCTTAATTTTGTTGGGTGATGCTAGTGGATACATGATATCTTTTTTTGTTGGGTGATGCTAGTGGATACATGATTGTTGGGTGATGCTAGTGGAAACATGATATCTTTTTTTGTTGGGAGATGCTAGTGGATACATGATATCTTTTTTGTTGGGAGATGCTAGTGGATACATGATATCTTTTTTGTTGGGTGATGCTAGTGGATACATGATATCTTAATTTTGTTGGGTGATGCTAGTGGATACATGATATCTTTTTTTTGTTGGGTGATGCTAGTGGATACATGATATCTTTTTTTTGTTGGGTGATGCTAGTGGATACATGATATCTTAATTTTGTTGGGTGATGCTAGTGGATACATGATATCTTAATTTTGTTGGGTGATGCTAGTGGATACATGATATCTTTTTTTTGTTGGGTGATGCTAGTGGAAACATGATATCTTAATTTGGTTGGGTGATGCTAATGGATACATGATATCTTTTTTTGCTCTGTATCGGTTCTGATTCTGACACAAACATCAATACAAATAAAAAAAATGTATGTTTTTATTACGTATACATGTAGGTTGGACTTTTTAACATTTGAAAACAACTTTGAAGTACCTTCGTCAATAACACATTACCTAAAGCAACAGTTGCATTCATGATGAGGACTTACGTCTGCTTCGTGAAAGAATCGAGCGCATATTCGTACTAAAATATTGGGTCTTATCTTATCTTGATAGGTAGGTTGTTAGATTAATTGATAAATTGATTAATCGATCAATCGATTGATTGATAAATTGATTGATAATTTGGTTGATTGATAAATTGATTGATAAATTGGTTGATTGATAAATGTATTGATTAATAAATGAATTGATAAATCAATTGATTGATTAATTGATTGATAAATTGATTGATCGATTGATAAATGGATTGATAAATGGATTGATAGATGGATTGATAAATGGATTGATAAATTGATTGGTTGATTTGTTGTTATCAAATCGGAAGTTTTTCATGCATTAAAAAATCTGAATTGGGAAGGAAATAATGTAAAAACGTTATGTTACTTATGTGATAATAAAAATAAACAAATAAGCATGAAATTCCCCCCCCCCAAAAACAGGTTGATGCAAATAAAAGTATGAAATAATATATTGCCCGAAAATGTACAGAAGTGACGAAAGAAAAGTACAAACATGAAAAGTAATTTCCTGGATTTGGAAATGATGAACAGATATAAAGTAGACGTCTAGCTAAAATGTTTATGATAAAAATTCTTTTCTGTGAATCTCAATGTTTGGATTTATCGTATTATTTTATATGGCATGTTACATTAATACTCGGTCGCATTCTGCAGACTAACTTTATCAAGGGAGCTAACTGTGCCAATAAGTTGTATAAAAAACTACAAGAGTTGTCTCTCTTATTTGTATTCCTGTATATCTGTGACAGTAAAATAAACCTTTTAGATTAATACACTCTTGTAAAAACTTGATTGTTTTCGCAAAATTTGAGATCAACTTTGATTAAATAACATTTAGTACAGATACCTTCTTTTTTCAAAGGGCAAATGTTATGTGCAAGGAATGTATTTTAAGCCACAAATTACCACAACCAATCAGGGCTGTTGTCACAAACGAATTTAACAAATACATAGGATTCGTTCAGAGTCGGAACATCCCAACCGTTGCTACTCCAGAGCGATCTAGACATAGCATACGTGTCACGCTCATAAAGTTTTGGAAGGTTCGAGTCTATGCGCAAACTTCCTGTGCACGGTCGATACTTATTCCGCGTTTGAACTCGACAATATGGCCGACACACCCGACCACATGAGTCATAAACTGACAGAAACACGTCTGACGACTTTTTGTCCGGTGTGCGTACAGCTATATAGGTAATATGGGATTCTACATTTAGTGGGGTCCGACTTTGAATGTGTACAATTTCTTTGAAGAGCCCACGATAATTCATTCCATTAGATTCTATGAAAACACTGCGTGGTAAAGCCGAGTCTCTGCGACACTTAGAATAAACAGCAGCAGCACTATGCTGCGTACCATTTCTACCAACTAACCCATTCCTTTTCAAAATGACATTAACTGGCAAATAAGACCACCCGTCCGGATCAGTCACTCCGTCCAAATTAAAGTTATTTGCGTGACGAACATTGATATTATCTGTCTGACACTTAATATTTGCAGCCATCTCGATATCCTTCAAATATGACCGGAAGTCGGTCTCGTTATTGATATATTTGAATTCATTTCCCACGTGCCTTTTCTTCCTAAGCGGAACAAGATCATCCACATTAAACACTTGGTCCACAGGTGTATCAAAGACCGAAGCCGAGACACACTTAGGTCGTGGTGTAGACGTATCACATCGTATGTACCTCGAACCACATGTTGGCGAGCGCGTGGAGCACGTTGGAGGCAGCTGGTACGTGTACATTTCAGAAGTGAAAATGTCACTTAGGGCATGTCTGTTTTGCAGTGTTCCAAAACCTGCCGGATCTTCATACTTCTGTCCAGGAGGCCCTGTGTCATTTAAAGGGTAATCATACATAGGGTTTATTCCGCGCCTGCGTTGTATTCGGCGAAATAATTCCCAGACAAGATCAATAAATGAATGATGAAGGAGAAACACCGGATCGTAGCCAGCAAGTGCTTGTGGGGACATGTGCCCGCCAACCCAAAGGTGCGGTTCCCCATGATGGTCTTCAATGTTCGCTTCGGGCTCAGCTTTAGGGTAAGTTATTTCGGCAAGATGACTCTTGCTGAAAGTGTCCCGAATACTGGTCCAGTTCATCATCGTACCGCCGTTACCAAAGTTACGCATGAGAGGCCCGTATGGGGTTACCCATCCAGTGAACGGACCGGACCGGATTCTTCCATTTCCGTTACCCATAAAAGACGGTGTCCATATTATTGATGATCTAGGATCGACCAGTTCAGCGTCTAATGTCGAATCCCAGTAAGGTATTGTAACTGAAGGGATCTTTTCGCGTAATGCATTTTCAGCTCTGAAAGTGGTCAATACATTGATATTTTGTTCTTAATGTACAGTAAAACCTCGATAGTGAGACCACCTTGTAGATCCGAAATAATAGGTTGTAATAATGAGGTGGTCTAATTATCAAGTTAAAAATATAGGGGAGTGATTGAAAGTGGTTGTTATAACAAAGTGGTAGTAATATTGAGGTGGTCGCTATTTGAGGTTTTACTGTATTCGGATTAATCTGATTTATGATGATATTGGTACGAATTGAAAAAGATTCTAAGACAAACAGTTGCTATATATAACGTAGATAGCGTGATTTCATGAAACAAACGGACGGACGATTTTGAAAAGCTATTTTTATATACACCAATCAACGAACTCACGTGCGCACAAAGTCAAGTAAGACAATTAAATGACAAGATACTCAGCAACAAAGAATAATGGATGGACTTATTTTGTAATTAATTTTACTTACAATACTAGGAAGAGTCTATGCCAACCAAGAAAGTTAGGACCGTCGTGTGCTCTTTCACCTAGCAACTCATGTAAACGTCCAAGCACGTCATATCTGTTGGGTCTTATTGTCTGGAAGAATTAATTTGTACAATCTGGATATGGCATGTCAGAAATACGGTAATAACTGTGTTTGCAGCCACCTCCGAATAAAAGCTACCATGTGAATAAAGGCTTTTCTTTGAAAACCGTCAATGATTATCAAAAACATACTGACCTCCGAACAAAGGCCATCTCTCAGTACAGGTCATTGTTTGTCTTTCTTGATGGTGGCATTTGCTTACAGGTTTGACTGTTTCACATCCGAGTGTTATCACTGAATTTTACTCCAAATAAATCATTATTGCTTTTACAGGATAACATGTATTAGGTATTCCCCTTTTTGTTTTAATCACTAAATATTAAATATAATGTATTTTACGAACAGTACGGACTAAAGTTCCTTGGAATAAAGTTTAAACCGTTTCAGAGATACATAAACGTATTGTCTCAGATTAGTCTACAACACGTACCCTGACATATTTTAGCATATTTACATAAATGTATTGTCTCAGATTAAACTACAACACGTACCCTGTCATATTTTAGCATATTTACATAAACGTATTGTCTCAGATTAAATTACAACACGTACCCGGTCATATTTTAGCAAATTTATATAAACGTATTGTCTCAGATTAAACTACAACACACACTCTGTCATATTTTAGCATATTTACATAAATGTATTGTCTCAGATTAAATTACAACACGTACCCGGTCATATTTTAGCATATTTACATAAACGTATTGTCTCCGATTAAATTACAACACGTACCCGGTCATATTTAAGCAAATTTACATAAACGTATTGTCTCTGATTAAACTACAACACACACCCTGTCATATTTAGCATATTTACATAAACGTATTGTCTCAGATTAAATTACAACACGTACCCGGTCATATTTTAGCATATTTACATAAACGTATTGTTTCAGATTAAACTACAACACGTACCCTGTCATATTTTAGCATATTTACATAAACGTATTGTCTCAGATTAAATTACAACACGTACCCTGTCATATTTTAGCATATTTACAGCTCTATGGAACAACTGTCTTTCTGTGTCAGTGAGAAGTCTGTATTCCCGCCGTACACGTAGTTGCCTCGGTAACTGACGTCGTCTGGTAGCTTGTCGTCTGACTCTCCGACGATGTTCCGCCTCCCTACAGATAATAACAAGAAAGACCTGAGGCTGTCAATTATTTTTAAACATCAAACAAAAAATGAAAACACGTCAAGTTTTTTGTTGTTTCAGACTTGTCCTTTGTATATGCCAATCAGAACTCTACTCTGGTAATTAAGATCACACATTTAACGTCTTTGGTGGCCACCAAATAACACAATTCATGTAAATGGTCGAGACAGCTTGCTATGTTAAGAACATAAAGTATTATATTCGATTTATATAGAATCATATCGCAGCAACTTTCATTCTCAAGTGTAACAAACACGGTACCAAGTAAACAAATTACATGCGAGCATATTTACCAATCAGTGAGTCTGTCCTGTTATTTACCAATCAGTGAGTCTGTCCTGTTATTTACCAATCAGTGAGTCTGTCCTGTTATTTACCAATCGGTGAGTCTGTCCTGTTATTTACCAATCGGTGAGTCTGTCCTGTTATTTACCAATCGGTGAGTCTGTCCTGTTATTTACCAATCGGTGAGTCTGTCCTGTTATTTACAAATCGGTGAGTCTGTCCTGTTATTTACAAATCGGTGAGTCTGTCCTGTTATTTACAAATCGGTGAGTCTGTCCTGTTATTTACAAATCGGTGAGTCTGTCCTGTTATTTACAAATCGGTGAGTCTGTCCTGTTATTTACAAATCGGTGAGTCTGTCCTGTTATTTTAGACGGTAGGACACAGAACTAGTACTGGTAAAATGACATGCTCCAGACTAAGGCCAAACACAACCTTCTTTATGATAATTAGGTTTCCCAAAAAAGTCATTTGTTCCCCTTATCTTAATCGATACTCTTATGGAAAATTAAACAGCTCCCAACGGACAGAAAGAGGAAGAACGGATTAGTACCGAAAGTTACTCTGGATTTTTTTGTTAACCCTTTGCCTCATAAGCATATTTAAGACTCTTCCAAATTCAAAGCTAATATACAAAACATCAATTTATTTAAGAAAATTGGGTTATTTCTCTCTTGCAGAATGGAAAACAAGAATTGTGCCACAATGTTTCCAAGTGTCGTCTGCTTCAGATGCGGAGAAATGCGGTATTATGAGGTCAAGGGTTAAGTAATCTGTTCGCTATCAGTAATGCTGTCATGGGATGTCTTTTTCACCCAAACAGTATAATTAGGCATTACTTTAAGCCACGCACACCTGTATTGTTTCTGTATGAGGTCAGTAAACCATTTCATGGCTTCTGGTGACATCTTAGACTCTGATCCAATCCTGTTCCATAACGTACCATGAACGCAATGCCATATCAACTTCTCACCAACAAAAGTGGTTAGATTTCCTTGAAATCATAAAATACACAACGTTTTCTTATTCATCAGCGTCTATACGCAGTCGCGGGCACAATTATTAAGAAACACACAATACAATGTATAATAATGAAATTCTGTTTCAAAACATACCAGACTTGTAATTACAATGAAAGATCGTTATCTCCAGGAGTTACCGGAACAGACTAAATGCTCGAGATAAACGTGCTGCTCGTTTGTTGGTTGGTGGAAAATTATACACAACTAAGAACAAAAAATGACCGGACTTTAAAAAATCCTCGAGATAAGTCGGGTGCTCGTGATATCGATGCTTGTAATAATGAAGTTTCGCTGAATAGCAAGAACTGTGTGGTAAAGATACATAAGAAGAAAAGGCTATTCCGTGTTTTTTTTTGGTACCTTTTTGATATTGGCGGTCAAAACAATCCTGAATGTCAACTGGTAGAGGAATTTCTTCAATGTTTGTGTAGACTGTTCTCCATAACAACAACACAGCAAGAATGTGTCTCATCTTGTTGACATTTATTGTCTGAATATAAGAAGGCAAAATATATACACATATAGGAATAAAAAGGAAGATCCTGAACCAGCTTGTGTGAATATGTGCGACAAATACAGATATATCAAATGATACACATTTATATCTTTTTTAACTTTTCTGACAGGCAAAAAAGCTGGCAGCTAATATTTTTAAATAATGATAAAACAAAATAATATATAATAAAATTTAACCTACAGATTCTTTTGTCACCATAGTAACACATGCTTAGGTACGCTACTAATATATGTACATGAAAGTACTACCACAAATTACTAAATCCGAAGCAAAATTAACAAAGTAATTCCACAAAGTGAATAAATATACAGTACAACACGGTTATAGTGAACTCGGATACAGTGAAATATTCTCCCGAGCACATATTCTTCATTTCCTAGTTGGGGCTTTAGTAAAATATGGAAATAAAGAAGTAATTATTCGTATCCCAAGGAATTCATTATAACTGCCGGTATTTCGGTTTCTATAACGATTGCAAATATCAACAATACTTTTGTCCGGTGGATGAAAGTAAAATGAATACCTTTAGTGCATTATATCCATTACCTAAATTATATTTCTGTCTTTAATAATCACTTAATTTGACATTTTACGAAGCTAGATCTTCTTAAATACATCAATACAACATATACTGGTGCGTCAAGCGTTGCTTGATAATGATTTGAATCATAATATAAATGTAACATTAACATGATCGTATTGGTGTTAAACGCCTCGCAACCGGAAGTGTTGTATATATCTCATATACTTTGATTTCTTGTTAATTGTGAATTTTATTACAAACAACAGTAATAAAACAATAAACACAATAATTGGCGTAACTCAGAGAGAAACAACATATGTACACCACCGAAAATAACATGTATGTAAAAATGACATTGATGCATTGATTAAAGCAGCGACACCTTTTTTCCCTCCCCTTCATCTAGAGGCATCAAAATTTATTTTCTGTAATTTTCTGTCATAAATATCATTTCTAATGTCTAAATCATTCAATAAGTATGTTAAAATCAATTTATTTCTGGATAATATCCATTTTTTATTCGGAAGACTCTCCGTAGAATTTCGACTTCTGATTCACTGACTAAAATAGATATGCTTTTTTCGGTTTGGAAACAAATCTAAACTGAATATTTAACTTGAGAAGAAGAATTTCACTTTTGTTGCTTAGCAGTAATGATAAAATACACCAACAAAAGGGAGAAATTCTGCTTCTTTAAACCAATTATAATTATAGGTGAGGTAACGATTACCATTTTCCTGCTGAACTAATTGACAATTTTGACACCCTTAAAAGACCAACTGTTCATGAAGACTATGTATCACTCCCCAATCACACAATCGCAGGCTTCACCATAACAGGTTTAATTGTACTTAAGGTTTATTTATCTGACATTATACGCACCATACCTTTAGAAATATGTTTTGGTTTTCGATTGACCAATGACTAGATTGTTTTGTTGTAAGGCCTACACGATTTCTTTGAAATATTTAATCACAAACTTGACAGAAAACCTACGCTTATAAATGCGAAAGGCAGGATACGTGTAACTAACGAAGAACATTTTTGTGATTTTGTCATCTACTATAACAAATGGTTGGTTGGTGAGACCCGAAATACCAGGCATGAAGTAAATGCTGGAGAAAAAAATGTAAATACAGTGCAACCTCTTCAGCGCGGCCCTCCCTTGAGCAACAACCTCCCTTCCACAACAGCGTGATTTTCCCCACTGTACGATCTAACTATTAATTTAACGTCTCTAGAGCAACAATCTCTTTACAACAACATAATTTTGCTTCTCCCAAAGGGTGTTGCTTTGGAAAGGTTGCACTGTTTACGTTGAATTCCGATATGATACCTACCATTATGTAATAATTAAATAGAGCAGCTACTTTTATCTATGCTCTTACATTGTATGATAAAAATGCAGGGCTAGATTAGGGCTGAGCCTCTTAATTGTATCAATCTCCAAGATTATCGTAGTTATGCCGAAAATTCTGTCTAAGAAGCTCAGTTGTTAATTTCACAACTAAATAATAATATACGTATATTAGTATGTTCGTATTTTAACACTGTGTGCGTCCTTTGTAGGACATGTTGGTACATGACAACTGTACAAACCGGTACATTCCACCATCAACCTACATTGATACCAACTTAGATCATTGTCAATATGTCTCCGTGAACAAGATTTCATGTGGTCATTGACAATGGCGATATTGATTCGCACTTTTAATGTATGCACTGAGTTAATTATTTCCAAAACAGTCGCTCCATTATTCGTTGTTGTACACCTGCTTCATTGTTTTGAATTGGACAAAATGTTTATTGGCTATGTGTAGGGTAATGTATTAGCTAACAAACTTGGTGCAGAAGCTGTCATTTCGGAAGTTGTCACCCTTGTATATGTATATATATGATATATGTGTTTTTGGTCCGCGTGGTCATTTTAGCCCAATACACCTTTATACATCATCCCTTTAACGTGCTACCCCCTATGGTTGTACAAATAAACGCCTGAGTTTTTCTTAATCTGATATTCAAATACTATTTTATCTTAACTTTATGGAACGTCATTTCGGCCCCTAAATAATAAGGACAATTTTAACGCGAAGACCCCCCCCCAAAAAAAATAAAAGAGGACAGAAGAGTTCTTTTGAAAATGAAATAAAAATGATCATAATATCATAATTATTCACAATCAAATAAACACATACAAAATATCTTGTTCTTACCTTTTTGTGTACAGTACTGTAGTATTAATTTTCAACGTCGAATTTTCTCATATTTACGAAAATTGAATAATCAAATTAATTAAGTCCGAATGTTTCATAAATGCAAATCCAATAAAACAAATCATGGCCGCTTTTGGTCATGAGCAGACACTGAGTTAATGTTGTCTGACCATATCATCTAAATTTTCTATACTTAATTAGAAAACAATTAACGAATCTGTCATTAAGTTAATTTATTGTCCGACTCGGAACGCGGCGGGCCACAATGACATTGATAGTAACAGGTCGTCAGACAATATGATCGGTCATTCTCTGATATCTTCGTTCATTACAATAAAAAAAAAACGTTGAGTGAATTATGCTTCTGTGAATTATTGGCCTAATACAATAAGAAAATCATGTTCATTCAATGTAAACTTAACGCAAAAACTTCGTAGTTCTGAAATCACGAAACTACGGATGCTAGCAAATAATTCAAATCAATTCATTGCTGATTACTCGTATTTTTACACGTAAAAGAAATATTGTTTTGATACATTACATAAGATACAGTATGTATGAAAAGATGAAGCAATTAATTATTAATCATATAGCGCAAAACAAATTGATAAATATTATCGGAGCTTCGTCACCAAAAATGCATTAAAATGTATCACAAGCTTGTAATTTCAACAAACACACATAGTCATGCATCTGATAAGCTTTAGATGAATCCATCATTAAGATTTATGTCTTTCAAGCGTATTTCATGAACCAGGAACCACAAAATTGCTGGTGCCCTGGTACCGTATTCAACACTCAATATCATATAAGATTGTATTTCGAATAATTAGTGCGTGTTCCAATACAAAATCTTTACATTTGTGCGACATGAAATTTCTCATCGTGTATAGATGTATAAATGCTCAAAGTCACGTGGTAATACCAAAATAAAAGTGAATTGTACATTAAAACATTTTTGTTAAAGCATTTGTTCTGTCATTAAACCGACAACAAACAAACAAACCAAAATTGAGTTTAGTTGAATAAATAATTTATTTCCATAATCTTCCAGACATCCACCATGCATTTTGGTTGCTGACATGACAAGACCCAGGGACACATTGCTGTGTTTGTGAATTAAATACTAAATTGTTCGCGCAAGATTCCAATTGATGTCCGCCATTTCGACAGGAAGTGTACATGGCACATGCGCCAATACATTGATATTTCATTCCGTTCGTACATTGATTGCATCCAGCAGATATCATACACCCACGCCCAATGTTACAAACTAAAGAGAAAAACATTGAATCCAATTAGATCAGTCAATTACTACATTACACTATCATTTTAGCCACAATGATCACAAAAGCATTTAACAAAGTTTAGTGTATTTTTTGTATTCATTTTTGTTTTCATTTTCTTATTTCTAACGCACAAAATCTGAATAAATACGTCAATTTTCAATATTTGCCGAAAGGAACAGAGTTTACAATATATTTGTTTACAGGAGCTATCAAGATTTTTCCTAAATCGCGTCAACAATGATTATATTTGCTCACCCATTGGTTGACCTTGAACTGTATTTGCAGTCTGTTGACTTCCTGAACTCGGTGTTACTTCCGGTTCTTCCGCCTCATCGATAGGTGCTGCCGTGTTATTGTGCCCAGGCGGGCCTGCGCTAGATTGCATGCCAAACGGCCAAGAATTCTTGAAGTTGCAGTGGAACTGAATGTAAATATTTTGTTCCTGCATAGAAGGACAAAGTCCACTTCCATGAAACTGCCACAAATGAGCCACAGCGTCGCCATAATTCGTCCCATAGAGCGCAGGTGAAGTTGAGGTCACTCGCAATGCGCCCGAGCATCTTTGAAATCCTGGCGCATCTGCCATTTTACAGAACGGTTCACAAACTCTTCCACACGCATCATAAGCATTCATGAAAACTTCGGACGCACCGAACCGTGGGGACTTAACGGCAACGTAAGCTGTTGCTATAGAGATAGTCAACCTCTGGTCAACAACTGTATATTCTTTGTATGTTCCCATGTAGTTTAATCCGCGTGAGGTAATGTAGACCTTCCCTGCTCCGGTTTCATGTTGGTTACAGTGAGAATATGAAGCTGGTTTACCCATTCGAAGAGCATTCGGCATTGCTGCTCCGTTAGATGCTGGTGAATAAATATCTTCAGCCTCCATCTCGCCATTTACAATTGGAAAAGACCTGTATCTGTGAAATGTCGGAGGTCTTTGATAGATAACTTTTACGGGTATGTATACCCACTGATTGATATCACTTCTTCCGTTGATGTTAAAAGTATTTTGAAATCCTTGAGTCACGGGTAGGGCTGGGCACTGGTTCTCCAAGACTGGTGGTAACGGCTGTACATTACTAGAATTTTGCAGATTGCTCGGCGGCTGCTGCATAGCTTCATTTGAAAACGCGGCCATTTGAATACCTGAGTTGACATTCAACTTGCTCTGTACAAATACATTCCCTCTGGGGTCAGATATTGGGTTTGACAGTCCTCTTCTCCAAAGGTTTCTTATCAAGGATCTCCTTATTCTAATGTATGCTTTGCGTCTTTGTAGATGATGCGTCTCAACTGCGTCATCAAGCGCAGCATTCTCGATTTCCTTTTGTGCTGCTTGCTGTTGTTGCATTTCATTCAACAAACGTTGTTGTAATACAACACGTGAAGATGCTGGGTTCTGTACCTGCAAATTTACCACTGGACGATTTGCCAATGAGGAAGCCACTGCTTGAGCCTGTGCTTGCCTCTGTTGAGTTCTTGCCGTGTTTATCATTGTATTCATTCTGGCTATGGCTCGCATCTGTTGTGCCCTTATCATTTGACTTCTAACCACCGAGGCTCGTACCGGCATTGTCCTAAATGAAGTAAGAGGTCAAGCTCATTAGTTTAACCCGGCATCTATATATTGTAATTGTTTAACACGACTACATATATGTAGCTGCCAAGAGGATGTCCAATGTAAGTATTTTTGTTGGTTTTGTAAGATGGCTCTTTTGAATAGATAGTAATGAAAGTTCTTGAATGTTTTTACTACTGTAGACGTGCAAGAGCATTGTTTTTCATGAGGAAATAGACCGTGCTCGAGACAGGCTGGCACGTTGCTAGTCACGCATCTCCATGAGTCAGATTAAACAACGTGGTATATTATGGTTCTATAAGAAATTTAAGCATTTTTTTCCGAAAAAATATATTTGGTCATGTTTTAGTTGGCTACACAATATGTATAGTTGTCTCCTGTCTAATGAGACGACGATAAAATATAAGCTTTGTATTGTGCACGTATCTACATTTATGTTTGACATGTAAATATTCCCCTCAAGACAGTTTTGTTCGATTCTATGATTAAAATTTTAATGCTTGGCGAATAGCAATAAAGAGTAATAACAACTGGTTATCTATTTCTTGGATGTAAGTATCCATAAGTAAAGAATTTATGTACTAGTTGTATATACTCATATTTTACAAAATCAGAATATTTTGACAATGCCTTTCAGAGTTTTCAAACAGCATCAGCATGTGCCCCTTATATTTGTTATGGTAACTTGGAAAGACTATTGTTCTATTAAATACAGTAAAACCTCGACACCTTCAGGACCCGAAAAATCGATCGTGATAATGAGGTGGCTTCATTATCAAGTTGAATTATAAGGGAGATATTAAAAGCCAGTCCTAATATAATTGGTTGTTATAACAAGGTGGTCGTAATATTAAGGTGGTCGTTATGTGAGGTTTTACTGTATGTTTCATTGAAACCATTTATTTCTATAATATTATATACGTACCAGTCAACAGAAACGCAGGTAGGGCGGAAGTGTCGTACTACGCATGTCAGGTAAGGTGATCCACAATCCTGGAACTGTGCCGTGCATGTAGGGCTCGGTTCGTACGTATAGATCATTCTTGTAAACCTATCACTGAGCCCATCCCTGTTCCTCATCCCTGATAAACCCATCGGGTACATGGCAGAATGCATGGTGTTGTTTACAAATGTAGGATAGTCAGTAGTCGGGTCAATTCTAAATCGTCTCTGATTACGTCTAAATTGTTCCCAAACATAATCTACAAAGGAATGATGTAACCAGAAAATGGGATCATGCGCAGCGGTATCTAATGAGCCCATTTGTCCATCGATCCATAAATGTACTTGGTTATGTAAAAACTCTAAGCTTGAATTAACAGCCGCATTTGGCTCTGTGATTTGAGCCAGCCGTAAGCTGGACATGATGCGCGTCAGATCATTTTTCTTAAAAAGTTGACCAGACTGTCCGATATTTCTGATGAGCGGGCCTGACAGCGTCCTCCAACGAGCAAAGGGTCCAGAGTTGACGACACCACGACCATTGCCAAGGAAGGGTGGAGTAAACATGATGGACTGTGAAGGGTTGGGCATCGCTTCATCAAGGCTCGAATCCCAATACGGCACAGTAACCCCTGGTACTTTCTCGCGAAGGGCGTTCTCAAACCTGCAATTGAAAAGAAGTTAATCAGTCAATTCACGTGTATTGTTGAACTATGAACACTTTCCGAAACAATTTTCAATCGACATTAGGATTAATTTGAAAATTTAAGATTGAAAAGTGATAAAGATGATTATCTTGCTATGGTTCATTCACATACAGGAACAGATGATCACCAAAATTAAGCATTTAGTTCATGAAAACTCCTATCTACTCGAATATAGAATCCTGATAAATATTTGGGCAGATGTAAAGTCTTGCAGCTTGTTTCGCGAATAAATGATATATAAACATTTCCTTACATGAGTAAATAGACTCTGTGAAAACCCAAGAAGTTCGGGCCACCATGAGCAGCTGTTGTCATCATTCCTTGATGTATGGCTGAGAGGGCGTCGTACATACTTGGAGCCACAGACTGAAATAAACATTCAAATTAACACAATTTCACTTTGAAAACACTGTTTTTTTTCAAGCTGCTAGTAAACCGCTATTTCTAAACTCATTCTTTAATAGCTTAACATTCAAAGAAACGTATCAATAAAAAAGTATTTTTATTAAAACGTGCAAAACCATGATACCATAGAACATTTCGTGTTTAAGTAACCCGCAGTTTAATACAACAAAATGAAGTAATAACAATAGCCTTTACTTACTCACCAACTCGTATATCCTAAGATTATGGTTGTTAAAAGGCTACACAACATTTGAGGTTAATTTCATATATTAATACGTGTGCTTAATTAGTAATTAACTGAAAGGATCTTATTGTCCTAACTTTACAAAATATTCATACTGATGCAAAGAATCGTGTCAAAAATCAAGTAAAGCAATATATTGTATTTGATATCTTACTGTGTCAGCTTTGAGCAACTGAACCGCTAGATGGAAGTTATTTCTTTCCACATCCGACAACCGTCTGTATTCCTTTCTTATCCTAAGATTTGGAGCGACAGCTTGTCGTTTGTGAACCCTCTGAGGAGTTCCTAGAAGACCTTGCACCCAGTTGTAAGCCTACATAACATGGTAACATTCACGTTAAATGATTTAAGCACAAACTTCAATACTTCCTTATTCTGACTATTAGATAATGTAGGGCTGATGAATGTACACAATTTATTCGAGCAACGTCTGTATTCAATTCTGAGCAAACTTCGTACTTTTACTAAGTAAATTGAAGAGTGAACATTGGAAAAAATGTTGTTTTTTTTTGTCAAAAATGCAAGTGAAATTGCTATAAACGTGCTATATTACCTACTTCGACTGTTTTAAATGCACATCATTATTTTAATATATTGTGAAATACAATGTACATGCACATTCAAACTGTGAACAAAGGTCATCCTTTGAAAAGACAAAATGCGGCCTTTATTGACAGATGGCCTTTATTCGGGGGTCATTTTGTTATAAATAATCAGTGACGTTATTTCATCGTATGGCCTTTATTTACAGGAGAATCTTGATTCGGAGGTGGCTCCAAGCACAGGTTTGACTATCGTTTTAATGCTTTTTATTACATAATTGTTATTATAATTGTTCCAAAATATTCTGGATATTTTCAAGTACAGGGGCTGGAAGGACCTTGATTTAAAAATACATGTATGACCATATTTGAGCTGATTATCTTTTTTTAATGTTAGCAGCTAAAAGGGTCCATTTCAGTTTGATATCCTAACAGTTAAAGCTTTAAAGGTTCATAGTCATTCATGGATAATGAAAATATAATTTAGTTTTATTAATTTATGTTTCTGTATTGAGACTAACGCTATGAATATTTTTCTACACATCTAGAGTGTTGTCATTAATAGTCTTTATACTCTTAATTTCAATTTTTATAACAATTACTATCAAATGTACGGATTTTTCAGAATTTTAACAGTAAAAAACATGGAGTCTAGTCCCGTTAGGTTTTTTTCGTCGATAGCAAGTAACTCCCTCTTGTCGCATAGTTTCACGTTAATGTTATACAAATTACTCTTTGCATAACATGTTTATTATCGTTTTAATTAGGGAATTAATATTATCTTTCAATGTATTACTTAATTAATTGTATTTCATAAATTGATTGTACGTGCGTTAAGCACATATCATGCCGAGATTTGGCCACGTAATCTATGTTCCGTACAAGGTTAATGTACGGACATCTTGCGAACATGATAAATCTTGTCTACATAAAATGTTCCTCGTTCCTGCGCGTAGATTACAAGCAAGTGAGAAAGCTTGTTCTAAGTATAGAAAAACTTGACAAGTTTGTAGCTAACAAAAAAAACATCGTATGTTATACCGTACATGCAATCGTGGGTACAAATCGCTCGTTTGATCAAGCACAAGTATTGCTTTTGTTCTATTAAAGCGCTCAGTCGTAAAATGTCTCAGATGAATTAGGAACGTGTCTTGTTTTACTAATTTAGAAAGTTTGAATCTTTGTATTTAATCTGCGTCCAGGAAAGGTAACAATGCCATTTTTTTGTTCTAACACTCCATATATGGATCCGAGGTTACAAAACTTGAGATATTTCTCATTTTAGATTGTACTTGATCTCAGACCAATTGATGTACAGTAAAACCTGTGACCAAAATACAAGCGAAATTGTTACTGGTTAACTTGTTATTGGTACTGTATTGTCCACTTCGAATGTTCAACTTTAAGGTAATGTGAAATATACGTACAATCAAACCTGTGAATAAAGGCCATCCTTGGGAAAGACAAAATGTGGCCTTTATTGGCAGATGGCCTTTATTTGGAGGTCAGTTTGTTCGAAATAATCAATGGTGGTTTTTCAAAGAATGGCCTTTGTTCATATAGTGGTCTTTATTCAAAGGTGGCCATAAACACAGGCTTGACTGTACTCGTGCGCAAATATTTTGATGAATTGACTTGTATGCTAAAAAGTGCTTGAGATCTGCCATAAGTTTTATAACCTTGGACCAAGAAATGATATTTACTTCGGACGTTCATTCTAACTCATTTATACAAAAAAATTGTAAAAACTGTTTATGAAAGGATGTCAACAGTTGAAAATGTTTCCTACAAATCTGAATGATTTGACCTTACTAAATACATGTATTATTGAGTATTCCCAAATAAAAGTTAAGAGGACAAGTCAGATCCCAAATGTGGAACATGCATGCTGATTTTGCGGCTTGTCTGCAGCCAACAAATACAATACAACCTCTCATGAGCGGCCCTCTCCTGGGCAACAACCTCCCTTCAACAACAGCATGATTTTTTCCCACTGTACGATTTAACTATTAATTTAACCTCTCTAAAACAACAACCTCTAAGCAACAACATGATTTTGCTTCTCCCAAAGGGTGTTGCTTTGGAGAGACAGCACTGTACTTCGTTCAAGACAGAGCTTCAGTATTTGAATGAGGTATTTTTAGAAGAACGAGTCACTTCTAAGACCCCTCCAGGTATTAAGGCCAGTCGTTTTATTTGGTTTTACGAATGCCATTGGCAGTTGACATTCATGAGCCATACTTCAACATGTCCACAAAGAGGAGATTATAAACGTCGATGAAATTAATGATGTAATCAATGTGTGCGGAAACCAATAGAGATTCAGGTTTGATATCATGATAAATCAGAATTGTCATCACCGAATGTTTTAGGTATACCCAATACGTATTTGGTTTCATCAGCTACTTCTCTCGTGCAGCATATTACGAATATTAGGAAATTTGAAGGGAGTATACGTGGAATACAAGCCGCTATTTATTTTGCTAAATACTGAAACATTGCAAAAGTTATCTGGCATTCGCATTTGATTATAAAGATGTGAGGACGCAATTCCATTACTTGTACATCAGTTAACATGTACAGATAAAAATATACCTCTCTAGTCATATTGAAACCCGGAAGTCTAAGGTCTCTGGACGCTTTCCACATATGCTGACCGAAGCAAAATGAAGCTATGGATTCTCCTACGGTGTCAACTACTGTTGTTTTCTCCGCGTATCGTGCGAAACAATCTACCATACCTTTTGGCATGGATATGTTCTCAATCATTCCATTTCCAGGGCAACACAAATACCCCAACAACACGATCAATACACAACTACACGATCTTGTCATCTGAAATTAGTGAACTATGATCTAGAACACGCTACAAGGTTTCTCTTCATACACAAGAATTGCAAATCATATTAAGTAACATACCAATATTAATTACCGTTTCTTTTTTAGAGGAAGGTCCATAATCCATTTATACACGTTTGATTCATGATAAGTGTTAACTGTTTCATTTCGGTCACCATTTAGCGCTCTGAAAATGTAATTTTGTCCTAATACACATTAACATCAGCATTCAAAGTTTTAAAATCATAAATAAGCCCCCAGTCGGAATCAATTCAAACAGTGAGTTTCGCGAAACATACAGAATGAAAACTTTGGACTTTTCGAAAAAAAATACCAATTAAATCTATTTTTAATTCAATTCTAAAATCCGGCGAACTTACCTTTTTTCTTTTAGAGAACAAAGCGATATTCCCTTAACAAACTAATAGCCCCACTTATGTCTTGGTTGATTCTCCATCTTGTTTTCGGCAGAATGCGCACGCAGGCAGTTGGTACATCAACAAGATGACGCATGCGCAAAACAATAATACATACATAAACAAAATGGCGCCAGCTCAGAAAGGTATTGTTATTCACGTTCTTAGTGTCATGATTCACACCTTTTGATCTATTCTCACATTCGCAACATCCATTCCAGCGTGAATTTAGTTTAATAAAACGTTATTGATTTGTAACTGTATATTTATTTTCCTGAATTACTAATTAGGTTGTACAGAGCATATACAATGGATACATATAGCAAATTTCTGGTTAAGACCAAGTATATCGAAAATGACACGAATTAGAAATAGACCGGAAGAACATTAAAACAGTCTTACAACAATAAGAACTATTTTAATGATGAATAAAGAGACACTAAAGAAAAATTAATGATTTCATGTCTCATTTTATCCATGAATAGATTTTATTACGGAAATATGGACAGAAACATCGGAGGACATAATTAGGTACAAAATGTAGTTAAATATTTTAAACCATTGATTGAAGATGTATTGTGATGTTATTCGAAACAAATTTTTTTAATTGTGTGTGATATTTGTATGAAGCAGACAAACACTAGAAAAAAATCCAACTTCATGTTTGTGTGGGTGGACATATAATCATATTGTCGTCTAACTTAGACCTAAAGACTCGGCCCTATGATAAATATCAGACCAAAAGCATCAGGGATTCGGACGATATGAATAGTCCTCATATTCTTCCAAAACATTGCTGCATCAAGTAAAATTTGTCCGGATGATAACAAGGGACGTTTGATATCCCATAAACTTGTTTGAAACAAGGCTCCCTGTGTTTATTATATATACGTATGACTGAGAATGATTCAAACACCGCATTGTAAAATATGGTAAATATTTCCCGGGGAATTGAGAAACACAAGGATGACGTTCATTAAATTATTGTACATCGTGCGAACAGATTTTTAAAGCCTGTATTGAATCTTAATATTTATTTTAGATCAAATTTGAATATCAAATACGTGGTACACGAGGTATGTGAGTAAAATATTAGGTTTAAATTTGAATATCAAATACGTGGTACACGAGGTATGTGAGTAAAATATTAGGTTTAAATTTGAATATCAAATACGTGGTACACGAAGTATGTGAGTAAAATATTAGGTTTAAATTTGAATATCAAATACGTGGTACACGAGGTATGTGAGTAAAATATTAGGTTTAAATTTGAATATCAAATACGTGGTACACGAAGTATGTGAGTAAAATATTAGGTTTAAATTTGAATATCAAATACGTGGTACACGAAGTATGTGAGTAAAATATTAGGTTTAAATTTGAATATCAAATACGTGGTACACGAAGTATGTGAGTAAAATATTAGGTTTAAATTTGAATATCAAATACGTGGTACACGAAGTATGTGAGTAAAATATTAGGTTTAAATTTGAATATCAAATACGTGGTACACGAGGTATGTGAGTTAAGGAGTGGTCACTGTTCACTGGTTGTCATTAACTCAGGTCAAACCGTGTAATATATCATATTTAACCCAATCCGAAGAGCCAAACATTTGTTAAGTTATGACCACTATGTGGATTCTACTAGTACAGTGAAACCTCACTAAGCGACTACCTCATCAAAGCGATCACCACATTACAATGACCACTTACTTTCGAACCGGTTTGTAATATTTCCTTTCTATTTCAACTTGATAATAAGACCGCCCTGATATTAAGACCGCCCTGATAATAAGACCGCCCTGATAATAAGACCGCCCTGATAATAAGACCGCCCTGATATTAAGACCATTTTTCAGGTCCCATAGATGTTTTTAATACTGTACATCCGTGAAGAGAAGTTGTTGTTAACACGTGACAATCATCAACAGAGAATGTCTTCTTACGAGTGGATATGGGAAGCTGAACTGCACACTATTCTTTGGTCATTTTATGTCATGTCTTCATATTTTTTCTAATTGTGTTTGACAAAAGTCGCTCCCATAACATTTGTGTTTAACACTGATGAAAGGAACGAAAAACATGAGTCAAGATTTACATTATATGTACAGTGATACTTGTAATACATATATAATCCACTAACATAGCATAATTCTGTTACCTGTAGGGATTAATAATCGTTGCATTTTTATCTGTGACAAAGAAATGAACTGGTTTATCTTTTTGCACTCACAGAATTAACACAGCGGCGGACATGCATTGACAATCTGTTGTACGCACATTCTCAAAGTGTTGACCAAGTTGTTCGAACATCAGTTTGTTCACTCACAGTTTCACAGACAATACAGTAAAACACCAGACAATCTTTTATTAAGATGATTCAACTATCAAATTGTAATATAACGGACATATTGAAAACCGGTCCGATAAATCATTGTTCTTTATTTTCAGGAGTCGTGGAGTTTTTTTAATGTAAAACATCTCTTCTCAAATTAAAAAGCGACTTATCGTCTTATTTTTGTCTGGACATGGCCCTTCTTTAAATGTGACTTAGTAATTACAGGAAAAACGAACTAAATCAGTTAAGCGTGATACTCAAAATTTTGAATTGTAACAATATATCTAATGTTATGTCTAATAACTTCATGTAATGAATCTATTCCACTGTATAACAGGATATCAACAAAATATTAGGAAAATTAATTAGAGTTGCATTGTATGATTAAAATGTATGTAGCTGTCATGAAAAAATGTATTTAAGCAAAAAAGTATAAAAATTGTTGTGAATTTAAACTACATGTAATTACATGTTCTTAATTGTTGAGTCAAATCTGTTAGAAATAATATCATGGTATATTAGATGGTTACGAACTTGTTATGAAAACTTTTAAGCCAGATTAAACAAAATCTGAGGTAGTTTGTTTTAATATCGCGCAAAAACCTTTAATTTATACATTGAAATTACTTTAATATTCACAAAATAATGGTAAATTTAGATTCAAAGGAAATCATTTTAAATAAACGCATTATCACTGAAAGAAATATTCCTGTTATTTTGTTGCTACTAAAAAAGTATAGTGTATGAACATTTATGATATTGGCTTAATATAAGTTAAGCAAGTATAGTTAGTAATTCACAAAAAAAAATCATAAAAAGACATAGTTTCATGTATATAATCATAATAAAAAAATGAAAGACACTTAACTGACATTTCAAACTTACATAACACGAACATATAAATGAAAATTTATATTTTAGAATGATGATTTGTAATAAAAAAAACACCTGAAGAGTATTCTTGCTAACCTCTATGTTTATGTCTCAGTATGTGTGAGAAAAGTGTGTGTGATAGTGAATGTGTGTAATGGTGAATGTGTGATAGTGAATGTGTGTAGTGGTGGATGTGTGTGATAGTGAATGTGTGTAATGATGGATGTGTGTGATAGTGAATGTGTGTAATGATGGATGTGTGATAGAGAATGTGTGAAATGGTGGATGTGTGTGATAGTGAATATGTGTAATGGTGGATGTGTATGATAGTGAATGTGTGTAATGATGGATGAATGTGATAGTGAATGTGTGTAATGGTGGATGTATGTGATAGTGAATATGTGTGATAGTGAATGTGTGTAATGATGGATGGATGTGATAGTGAATGTGTGTAATGATGGATGTGCGTGATAGTGAATATGTGTGATAGTGAATGTGTGTAATGATGGATGGATGTGATAGTGAATGTGTGTAATGGTGGATGTATGTGATAGTGAATATGAGTGATAGTGAATGTGTGTAATGATGGATGGATGTGATAGTGAATGTGTGTAATGATGGATGTGCGTGATAGTGAATATGTGTGATAGTGAATGTGTGTAATGATGGATGGATGTGATAGTGAATGTGTGTAATGGTGGATGTGTGTGATAGTGAGTGTGCGTAATGGTGGATGTGTGTGATAATGAATGTGTGTGATAGTGAATGTGTGTAATGATGGATGGATGTGATAATGGATGTGTGTGATAATGGATGTGTGTGATAGTGAATGTGTGTAATGATGAATGGATGTGATAATGGATGTGTGTGATAGTGAATGTGTGTAATGATGGATGTGTGTGATAATGGATGTGTGTGATAGTGAATGTGTGTAATGATGGATGGATGTGATAATGGATGTGTGTGATAGTGAATGTGTGTAATGATGGATGTGTCTGATAATGGATGTGTGTGATAGTGAATGTGTGTAATGATGGATGTGTGTGATAGTGAATGTGTGTAATGGTGGATGTGTGTGATAATGGATGTGTGTGATATATGTAAGAAAAGCATGATTGTGTTTGAATATGAAATTGACAGCAATAGGGTATACATACTTCTATACAATGTATGACACCTTACAGTAGCCTATACATCGACAATAGCATAAAATACTTTTGAAAACAATAGTTAACAATGAACTAACATAGTGCAAAGAACATGATTTTCAGTGGATAAGAACTTGACGGAGCAATTGGGTATGCATCCTAATACACAATGTACAAGAACGTACAGCATACATCAACAAAACTTTATAAATTTTAGAATAAAACTATTAATAATGAAACAGAGTGCAATGATATTGTGTATTAATAAATACTTATCAGAGCAATTGGGTATGCATCCCAGGGATGTAGAAATTAGCCAGATGCTGGAAAAATCAACAAGCTGTTCGAGCATTCCTGTCGGCTACTATTTCCGAAACAACGGACGCTGTAGCATTCTAGTGGGCAAATTCGTCGACTTATTTCTACAACTCCGTAACTCAATGTTTAACAATACTGAGATTTTGGTATCATTTGTTTTCGTTTAGATGAGCTCTTTACAATGATCATACTTACCTGCTTGTAAATCTATCCTTATATGGGATTATTGCAGTTCTTAACAATGCGGTTTTCTCAAAATAGGAAAAAATGAAATACGTGTTTGTAGAAACAACCCGACGAATTGTGCTTTAGTAGTTTTGTAAATATAAAACAGAAGTATTCAGTACATCCTAGCATATTAACAGGCAAATAACATTTAAATTGATAAATTATACAACAGCCATTGTGTAAAAACTGATCTAGAACTCAATATGTCAAAACAGGATCAACAACTTAATAAGGAAAATGTTACTGAAAACTTTAACGACCTTTTGTTCCGTAATATATCAATCTTATGCAGAAAGAATATCAACTGTTATTATAAATTCAGAAATGAATTGTGAATGGACAGCTGTGCAATATCACAATACACCAAATATATACTAAGGGCATAAAACTAATAATTTGCAACTGAATGCTTAACAGATTCACTTCTAAGCCATTCTTTGAAATATATATATATATATAATTGTATAGCATATCAGAATCACTGATGTCTGGGACCAATATACACATTGGTCCCAGCTGATATCTTGTTGTAGAATTAGTAACTTCTGCAAGTTATCCTTGAATATTCTTATTTATGTATATTTGCCATTCCTTTTTAAGAATAAGACTGCCGAGCAATAATAATGTTCTTAGATAAGGTTCACCACACAATGGACACTAGCTGTCTACAATTTTCTTATTCCTACATCCTGCTAAAAGGTTTTATAACATATCAATATAATTAATCATGTAACAAAAGAACAATCTATAGAGCTGAAATATAACATCAATATAATTAATCATATAACAAAAGAACAATCTATAGAGCTGAAATATAACATCAATATAATTAATCATGTAACAAAAGAACAATCTATAGAGCTGAAATATAACATCAATATAATTAATCATGTAACAAAAGAACAATCTATAGAGCTGAAATATAACATATCAATATAATTAATCATATAACAAAAGAACAATCTATAGAGCTGAAATATAACATCAATATAATTAATCATGTAACAAAAGAACAATCTATAGAGCTGAAATATAACATATCAATATAATTAATCATGTAACAAAAGAACAATCTATAGAGCTGAAATGAAGCTTCTCATTCAGTTGTTTATTGTCAAGGTAGAACAGGTAAGAATGCTTCTTTAAAAAGAAGTTACTAAATTGAAGTTGCTGTATAATGTCTTGCAGTAAGTTGTTTTTCTGGTAAATCCTGACTGTTTTGGCGCTACGATGGTTTCCATTCTCACTGCTAGATTACACGTTCTTTATGTCAGCCATGTTGGGAACCATTCATATGACCAGAATATCGAAAGGTTGTTTTTGATATCTCGTATCCGAAAAAATACGACAGTTGACAGAAAGGATTCAAATATCGAATTCGAATCCATTGACAGAAAAATCGTAAACAAAAATAGCTCAATAATAATTAGGACTTGATAATGACCTGGTATGAATAATTCTGACTGTACTTTTACGTTCATCAACGACATGAAATAAAGCACACGTTATCATTTACTTACATATTTTCCATCAAAGTTCGGGTACAAACTGGTACATTTCATTGCATATTATGAAAAGTTTCGAAATATTTGAGAAGCTTATCGTTTCGAACTAAATGTGTATAAAAACTATCAAAGTAAAAACGTCATATAACCAGATTTATGTTAATTGATTTATATGTCGAACTTGCTGCATACAGCCTCTCCAACAATCCATCAATCACCAGGGTAGGATCGACAGCCCAGCCACTCCGAACTTGTCAGCGATGATTGATTTTTAATTGGATATCTGGCCCCTTACGGGTTCAAAGGGAGAACGAAGATCGATGCGCCAAATTGCTATTAGAAAGGTAAAGTAACCGCAGGTTTGGTTTTAAAGAGAGAAAAGTCTGGGCCTCTATTACAGAAATCCTAAATTCCAAACTAAATAATCATACCCTGCAGGTCGTATTTGGTGATTTCACCAAATTGATATGATCATTTTTAACCGTGTTACACCTAGGTTAGCCTTCAATATCTTAACTTTATTCCATTCATGTGTCAGTGTTCGTGGTGAATAGATTTAGTGGATTAAAACATCACACTTAGGTAAATTACGCTTTTCCTTTAAGTCAAATGTTACTGACAAATATACTTATTTTTACATTTTACCGTATTAAATACATCTTCATATTTATAAATCAGTTTTCCAAAATCCTATTTATTTGCTTGTAATTGCAATTCACTGTACTGATCGGAATAACTGTGCATTTTATGGCATATCAGTACTGTCATATGTTTTGGCCATTTACAAAGATACTAAAAATGACTATGAAAGATATGCTGATTAATTAATTATGCAACAAAACGCCTTAGCAGTAAGCAGAAAATTTCTCCCGGTACTTTTAAGAGATTCAGTAATTCTTGTTTGATAGTTGCAGCCTCTCCTTCTTAGAAATTACTTCTCTTATAAATATGTCATTATAGACATCGATGAAAGTTTATCATCAAATTTAATGTCATCGTTGAATTCTGTTCATGTAGCTGACGCTCTATTATTGAGATCTACTGTGAGAAACATATTACATTGCTAGGGTAAAGGTCGCAACATTTCGCATGTTTCTTTGGAATATTACATAATTATAGTAAAACATCGATGTTAAGACCACCTTGAAATCCATAAAAAACGAAATTAAAACTAAGATGGTCTCATTATCAAGTAGAAATACAGAGGAAATATTAGGAAAAGGTTTGGAAATAAATGACCTGTAACAATGCGGTGGCCGAATTATTGAGGTAGTCGCTAACTAAGACTTTATTGTACGTAAGTGAAACTAAATTATCAGAGTTTTTAACATTAATTCATTAATTTGTTAACCTTTTTATGTTTCAAGTATTATTATTTCAGTCACTCAAGTATTCACAATGGGTATACGTGGTATCGGCACCGGTGCCAAATTCGGACAATGTTTCCTTATATGTGTTAACATATGGTTCGCCGTGAGTATGAATACAGTTATCCACGGTTACACTGAACTCTGATAGAGCGAAAATTCGAATAAAGTGGGGTACATGTAATTATTTCTCCCCGTGAAATATGAATATAATGAAGTAATTATTCGGGTCCCCGGGAAGTCACTGTATCTGTGTTTTATTGTAGCTACCCCAATTATATTTAGATATGGAAAAACTCATCATATAAGTATTTATTAACTATTAAATACTGCACGCTGAAGTCAATTATATTAGAGATCTTTTATTACAATGGTCTTAGGACTGCATAAAGAGTATTAAGATTTTCAGAATAATTCAACTACTCGAATGTTAAATTTTATAAAACTTATTACCATTGTTTAAAAATACAAAAAAGGATTTCTAAAGATATTGCTCAGTGACCTACATCTATATTTTTATTCAATAAATTATATTTATACTTTGTTTTACAATGAGCTTCATCGAAATGCATCATTTTTTCTTATATTAGATGTATGAAAAATTATTTAAACAAAAATCAGCGTAAATTATTTTCTATCAGAGAAACACAAAAATGTAAAGGTTCACAAAATCTGTCCGCTCCATTTTGAAATAATAATTTAAGTATAAAACCCAGACATATTATCGGCAACGTGTTGTGCTAGATCTATGTTAATAAAATCACAAATGAATTATTTTTAAATGTAGCTTCTTGGTGTTGCGATGATTATCATCGGCGTGGTGGTCAGATTGAACCGTGGTATCGCGGACAGTAAAGTCATACAGATGTTACGTAATGCTGAGCTGGGTGGGCTAAACGTCGGGGATGTTATTGTTGCGTTATCTGCCATGCTGATAGTGATTGGAGTGTTTACCATGCTGGTGTCCGCCGACGGCGGGTTTGGTGCTTGTTTCCGGAAAAGAGGACTACTCGTCTTGGTATGTATTTACGACGGATTGACTTCTTATACATGGATAAACTACTTATATGTATTTATTATTGATAAAGTGGTAAGAACAAAATGCTATTGAAGAAATGACAGTTATTTTCTGTTTCAAATTAGTATCGAGAAGTGCGAGGTTAGATCGCAATAACATAATTAAACTGCTCTGTGTTGTGGCTTTCTACATGTACAGTAGATTATAAAGCACAATATCATTCATCCATCAGAATTTTTACCATGTCAAATTGTGGTGTGTATTGGTATATTTAGAAACAGAGTTATAATTACTAAAAGAATAAAATACACAAATTACTGAAAACTTTATCATGTTTTAGGAGGAGTAATTATTGCAAATCAAAAATACATGTTGCTTATTGGTAAAATAGAATCTGATACCCAAATGTTGTTTTATCTACAGTATGTTGTGATACTGGTCTTGATAATGGTGATTGAGATCGCATTGTTTGTTGTTTGGTGCAAATTTGCTTACGGGGTAAGTCACGTGATGTTAATTTTGAGCCAATTATGCTTAATTGCTTTATTGTACTGTCAACACTGAGTGCACGGCCACTTGTAAATACAGACCATTGTTTCGTTATATGATTTTCATACCAAATCAGAACTACTGTAACATGTACTAGCCTTTACTATTTGTAGCTATTTTAACTTATTAAATTGTTAACCCTATGGAAACAGGTAGCAAAAAGCCCAGGGCTTAACAGTGCTTGTCCCGGACACAGGTGTAGACTAGCAATAATGCAACAGTCATCACGCGTACAACGGTCATATTTAAATACACATCTATTGACATACCAAATACACTTCTGATTAAAGGACAATGGTCCATATTGGTTCCAGTCATGTTTCTATTCTCGTGGTAACATTCGTTTACTGAATATTAATGCAGCAATCAGTTTGTTGGTCATGACATGTGCGTTTTGGCTTATATTTATCGATTGTAATGTATTTTAGTGCATTGGAAGCGCAGAGGAATTGAAATTACATGTATCGAAGTTTTAGCACTGTCATTACGAATACTAAGCACCGAGTTTTTTTCCGTCTTAGAAATTTTCGAAAGTGTTCCTAGTTAAGGAAATAGAACTTTTTCAAATCATCAGGAAATTTGATTATTTAACTTAAAAATGTTGATTTCTCCCGATAATAAATAATTATGAAACATTGTTTCATAAACAAATAAATTAATTAATTAGTTTTTTGTATGTTTTTTTTACTTATTGTCACTGGGTTTAACGCCATTTTTCAACAATTTTTCAGTTACATACGGCGACCGGTTCACCTAACCAGTTTTCCTGGATTGCATACTAACCAGTACTAACAAGGAGCCGGCAACTTCTCCACAAATGAAGGAAACTCGACATTTTTGTCAAATTTTCATAGAAGGGTATGACCTGCCGCGATCGGGATTCGAACACGGATCTCCGGGTTACAAATCCAGTGCACTAACCACTTGACCACGGCCGCGGTCTAAATTAATTAATTAATCTAGTTAGATATATTCAAAGTACATGTATAAATAACATTGTTTTTTTGTCTAGTTCGAACACTGAATGATGTTAATTGATTAGTGCTCGTACGAATTATAAACATTTTATATCATATTTTGCTTTGACAAGTTTTATACATCTGTGTATACTCTTGCCAGTTCGTAAATTGTTTGTTTATACACGTCAATATTCTGTCAGCAGATCTAATCATTTAATGACTCGCCTGTCAAATAGTATAATATTTATATATAGACGTAATAACAAGTTTAATATTTGCAACTAATTGACAGGCTATAAAACCATAACATGTCTAATTATTTTAGAACACGGGCAATGCAATTAATTATCAATGACTAATGTGCAATGGATTTAATCAGACAATATATCAACTTGACATAAGTTTTAACATGTCGTCTACTTATTTTGACAATATTGAGATTTTCGTATCATTTTTTCGTGTCGATGAGCTCCTTAAAATGATCATACTTACCTGCTTGTAGATCTATTCTAAATAGGGTTAATCCCCATTCCATAAACCCGTAACTCGCTTAAAGTTATTGCAGTTCAAAACTTCAAATTCGACTTTCTCAAGACGGGAAAAATAACATACGAGTTCGTAGAAATAACCCGACGATTTACTAACAGATCGCCAAGATTTCTTTCCAATCAAATATTATCTAATATTCAAGTAACAAATGATAGTGTTTTATTTTAGTTTACTATTAACAAGTTTGAATTAATGATAAATTGAGAAGAAAACACCATATCATTCTTTGATAAAACATAAATACAATGTAATAAATGGCGGACTATTCTCAATGTTAAAGATTTAAAATTGCGGCAGAGGTTTTGACTAGAAAGAAATAAGCTAGTAAACAAGCGAACACATTTGTTTGTATATTTATTTATGCGTAGAAACATCCTATTGAAGGTCAGTTTGCTCATATCGTGACAAAGCCTTTATTGTCTAAGTTTGAAGACTCGCGTTTGCGGCCACAGCTAAAAAGCTTGTATTAAACACGTTACACAAGTACATGTATGTGACATTTCAATGGTAGTTTTCAATCCAGTAAGAAATGTTTTACACGTTACATGTGGGTAAGAACGATAACTTCGGTTGGAGATTGATTTGTTTCTATCAGGAGTTGTCCTTCTTGTTTTCCACATATTGAAGGTTAGAACGATAATGGACGTAGATTCATACATGTAATTGGAAATTTGTCACTCTTTAGACTAGATATGACAATTAGGAGTTATCTTTAAAATCAGATATAATTATAAAGTATTAATTAAAACAGATCAAGATAAAAATGTGGCAAAGGGGCAGCTACATTTTTTATTAGGGGCCATAAAGTCTAGATTGTTTTGTAGAATATGGACACATTCTGCTTATAACTGACATTTTTTACACATGCTTGCCAGATTTTAGAGGGGGGCGAACACTGGTCCCCCCTAAATCCGCGCTTGGGCATATTATCACAAGATTTCTTCTTTTAGACAGTATCAGAATTATGCAATTATACATAAACATCAAACTATATTTCGAAGTCTGGAAACTCATTCAGGAGAAATTATGCTAAACAGTACAATGATCAAGGCTCAAATGTTCTTCATTTACAACATTTATGTAGGTCTTCGAATATCCACAAAAACTATAACCACTGTTTTGTTATAATTCATAATCCCATCTTTAATTATTACTCTCATGCTCATCATCAAAAACACCACCACCATCTTCATCTTCTTCTTCATCAGCATCAACATGATCATCAACAATATTATTATTATATTTATTATTATTATCATTATTACAGACAAATACTTGGTTGAAACAACAGTTCGACAATTTGTTTCGTTATTATAACGGTGTACAGGGTGCCACTGATGTTTTCTCTGAAGGCTGGAATCTTATGTTCATCTTGGTAAGATTTTTATATGTATTGACTTTTTATAATTAATTATACTCTTTGATTTTATTCCTAACTTTATACCTTCTAGAGTGACAATGTAGTCATTGATTTGCGTCATTGCGTAGTACTGAGACAAGGGCATGAAATGCTCTTTCACTAGATTGTTCCAAGAGAAAAATACAGCAATTTCCTTTTTTGAACAGTCCATTCCTAGTATTCCTTGAATGCATGTGTTTCTTAAATATGAAATGAACAAAGGACCTCTATAGTGTGTGTGACAATTAATCTCTAGCCCCTCACTGTTGTGAGTTGAAATCCCATCAGGTACCAGATGAATTTCACAGGACAGGAAACTATCCGGCTAGCTTATGGTTCAACCAAAGGGTAAGTCTGAGGTATTCCTCCACTGTTTAGGCTGGAAAAGTCATCAAATGGCCCTGGCTGTTGGTGCAATGTTAAAACGCAGTGAGAAAAAAAATACACAAATTGAGATTTGTTGCAGTTTCGAATGTCCCATAGATTGCCAAACACGTATCTGATTTATTTTCCAGTTGGATTGTTGTGGTTCATCTCCTATCAGTAGCATTAGGAACGATTTTGCAGCCTTGCAAACGTACTGGTGGACCAATCCCAGTAGACTGGTCAATGAGCAGATACCTTACACGTGTTGTAAAGAGGCAAATCTTCAGAACTTCCGGTTCAATAGGAACCTGTTTTGTACACAGTCTGCACAGCCAGGAACATACAGGACAAGAGTAAGGCTTGCTGACCCAGTTTTATGCTCCTATCATAGAGTTTCTAATTGCAAAATCCTAAGTTTGAAAATAAATGGGGATGAATCATATCCTTTAGTCTCACAAAATGTGTTAGAAGAAAAACAGAAGATTTCCAACCTATCTACCCCATTTTTGTGGGGGTTTTTGTTGTCTCAAATTCAAAACAGTGGTTAGTTTAGAAATGTAATGTCATAGTTAAATAATTGAATTTATGTTGTATTTAAGTCTCTGAATACATTGTACATTTCTCCAGGGTTGTTATGAGGCATTCAGGAAGTTACTCACAGATATATCAGGAGGAGCTATAGCTGTTATTGTACTTCTTCTGGTGACTCAAGTAAGTCGAACATGTTGTATTTAACCTTAAGCCCACTATGCTCAGAAGGTAGAGTGTTAGGTCAATGGACCTTGAGTTATTGAGTTTGAATCCTGTGAGTGGAACAAAATCTCAGTGATGATTTAGTCCAACAAATTGTATCTAAAGCCAGTCATCCTCCACTGCTTAATATTACCATGTGGAAGCTTATTTATCTATACAGGTGCGTACCCACACTAAATTGAGGTGGATTCAAGAATATGATATGTTCTATATAATTTATACCACATATCATTAATCTTTTTATTATATACTTTCTGGAAAAATGATCTGGTTTCAGCTGCATATATTAAGACAAGTAAATAAATTGGCTGAGAGTGAGAATAGCTTTGTTTATATAACACGATACACATGTAGAAATGTTTTCATGTAGCTGGTAAGCTACTATAAGTAGAAGGGGAGTCTGGGGGTTCAATGCAGTATTGTGTCTGTTGATTTAGGAAAAAGTAGCCAGTGGGAATACTTAAATAGCCAGTTGATTTTTCTGGCTTCCTGCTCATTTCTACACTCAGAAATATTTCAGAAAACAATATACATGTATTTCAGTAACAAGCTCTACAGAGCAGCACTGCAGACTATGGCAGAAGTTGCTCTGCAGAGGTTACACTGTACAATCTATTTCATTATGACCACTACAAAAGTTCAACTTTACAAACAAGTCAAGGGAGAATACTCATACAATACCTTGTCTCAAAATACTTTTTGGAACTCTCAGACAAATCACTCAGATAATATACTAGTAGGACTATACTGAAGCAAGGAGTTACTCTATCAATCTAGCCCCTGATTCACCAAAAATAGTTAAATAGTCTGTTGCTATTGTTTACATCAATAAGCCTGTTTAGAATGGTTGGATTTCAATTTCTATAACAGAAAAATAACCTGATAGACAAATGCACAACAGAAGTAGACTGCAATGATTGCTGTTATATCTACGATGAGCTTTAATCGACTATCTTTACAGGTTCTTGCATTAATATGTGCAATCATGGTCATTAGATCCATAGACAATGATAAGAGAGGATCACTGGACACCACCAACAGTAACGTGTATCGTAAAGGTGTACATGAGATAGCTTTGCCAGACTCAAAACCACGATGAGAAGAATATGGTGTGAAACCATTTCCGGCAAGAAATATACACTTAATATGTGTTTTGATGTGAAAATGGACAGATTTTGTAAAAACTTTTCATCAAATTTGATGCACATGTACAACACACATAACGTTCAATTGTTCAAAGTCTTTCGTTTAAAACACTGAAATAATTAGGTAAACAATAAATATTCCATAACAAAGCCTATGAATTTGAGAAATACAAATGCATTTTCAGACTTGTATAATATTTTTGTATTTTGAACAACAAGTTTCATAAAACAATATAACTTTACACCATCAGTAAAGTCAATGCTGTCTTTTGTTAATTTATTTACCATTATTGAGAAAAGGGAAGTGAAATATATATAAAACTAGCATCAATGGTCACTTCGATCCAATACCTAACATGAGACAAATACGTTTGTAAGTAATTTTTATGACATTAAAAACTTCTTTGTATTAAATTAAAGCATGATGCTTGTATAATCTGTGTATCAACATGTAAATACTGTTTTATATCAGTGATCTTTTTGAAATTTTGGGAAAGGGTCCAGGTCCGGTCCAGTTAGGAAAAACTGCGAGAATTTTTAGGTCGAGCATTGGGAAAAAATGTATTTTACTTTCTATTGGGAAGGGTCAGTTTACCAGACCCAAACAAAGAATGAAAAATATCGCTGCATATTACTATTTGGTTCATCTTGTTCAGCTTATCTTTCTTCAAGCATATTTTTTCTTGATTTAACACATGTTTATTTACTAACATTCATGAAACCATTTTATCAACAGTCATGTTTACAACAAATTGTCATTATAAAATGATTATTTGTACATGACTACCATAATATTCATCCACATATGAAAGGGGTTGTGGTAAATCCATTGTAATGATTTCTTTATCAACATTTTGTCATCTTTTCTGTTATATATTTGTTAATGGAACTGTGTTGAAATCATTAATTCACAGTCTACAAGTAGCAGCCTGAGATGGAGTCAATCATAAGTATTTAGAAGATGCTACAGGTATAAAGAATACATTTTGTCTGCAAAGACAGAAAGCATGACATTTTCAACCTAGAACGAATTCATGAATCTTCATTCCATATGAGTTTATACTTTGTATAATAAAATAAAATTAATAAACACATTACTTAAAACACAAATGTTTGTTTCTTATTTATTTATTTTCCATTCATTCCCACCAAAAACTGACAGAAAAGCTAACTGTTAAAGATTTCACATAATGCCAATATTTTGGAGGCATATATAACATTTCTCCACTTTTAAGAACACATTCTTGATACAGAGCCTCACTAAACAAGGGAAATTGTTCATTATCAGGATTTTCTACATCCACCTGACTTGTATTTTTCAACAAAGTGTCATCATGTGGGTACAACTTATCAGTTTCTGAGGCAGGAAATATACAGATGTACTTCTCGCCTATAACCTGAGAGAGGAAGTTATGCTTCGGATCATAATGTAATGGTGATACAGTACCTTGTGGTCCAAACCATGCATTTATGTCAACATCTTCACTGTCACCAAGGTAACAGTAATCAGGAATTATCAAATCATTCTGTAATTCAGGAATCTGATTAAATAGTTGATGCTGTGCTAGATATCCAATGTCAGTACCAACAGATTTCTGCTCAATATACTTCTGAATGAATTCCTGAACAGTCATTAATTTCTGTGACCACGAATCATCAGTGTATTTTGTACCAATTTCTATAGGAACTGTTCTACAACCTGCAAGATGTTTTATATAATCTAATGTCCATTTTCTACTACTCAATGCTGGCCAACCATCCATAGCTTGCGTAATAATCACTGGGGTCTGAGTAGAAAAATAGTCTCTAGTAAAAGTTTCTATGGAAGGGCACACTCTTCTTTCAACACAACGGTCTTCCCTCAGGTTATTTACACACCTGTCTATATTAATCTTAACTTTTTTCTTTCTATCACTGAAACTGTCATCATCATTATCATCATCATCATCATCTACAATTCTTTTATTTAAGCTACTGGAGACAGCATCTGTCTTTGAAAAATTTTCTAAGCCGTATTTTATAAATTGCTCATTACGATCTTTTTGGAGAGCACTAGACAACTTTGATAAAATGTTATCCTCCACAGGTGCTCCCATAAGTAAACCCATATCACACGTCTTCATAACTTGACTAAAATCAACACTCAAACTCTTCATCAATGTAGTTTGGGGTTTACCCATTTCATGTTCTGATAATAATGCTTTCTCATTCATTTCAACCACTAACATGGCATATTCACTAAGAGCCTTTAAAGCTGATAAAATTGTATAAGAATGTCTCCAATCAATGGACACATCCTTCCAATGTCCCTGGTTCAATTTTTCCCAAATAAAATCAATAACAGCTTCACTTAAGTCCAAACATTCAGTGTAACAATTTTTGGTTAACAATGATGTAGCCATATACATCTGGGATATCATAGCACTTCCAACAGTCTGCATATCAATTCTATCTTTGATGATACTGGCAAAGTCCATCTGGTAGAAGATTTTTAGATTGTCAATCAACACTAACGATGCCATAATTTGCCAGGCCTGTGATATAAAAAAAACAATATTATAATATTTGAGATACATATCAATGCACAGTTGTAAATATTAAATCATTATATATGTATTTGTGCTCAGTTTAAATGATTTTTTTCAAGCCTTCAGTCTTTAAACTTAGCCTAGAAAGTAAGGGTAGAAAAAAAGTCATGTTTAGAGGTACTTAGATAGATAAGATTTATTTCACTATAAAATGCTCAGACAAATATGGCAAGTACAATAAAACAATTAAAAACAGGTATGAATTAAAGAAGCCAATCAACATTATATAGTAAGGATAACACAAAAAAGAGTAAATCAATGCCCTAATTTCCATTGTGGTCCTTAGATATACAGTGCAAACAGACATAGGAAGACAAGTGTAAATAATAATCATTTTTTTATGTAATAATAAATAATACCACACAAATTCATAAATAAATTAGCACATGTTAGGATGCAATATCACCTATGTACTTATCACAGAACAGTATGCATTATGAGATAATAAAAGAATGAAAGTATGAAAAAAGTTACAGTGGAACAATATAATGCCATAAAATTCACCTGAGTTAATGACTTAGTAAAACATGAAACAAGTTGCCATGCAAAATAAAACAAAAATTGACTTGGTGTACTTATTGAATTGAAATAGTCTATAAAATTCAATGCCATAATAAAAGAATGGGATTAAGTTTAAATATCAATAGAATTTAAGTATTCTTTAACCTTGTGTTTAATTAAAAGAGGAAATGGAATGGACATTCCTTACATCATGAGGTAGCATATTCCATATACTACAACCATTATAGGCAAATGATCTCTTTCCACAACCTTTTACCACTGGGATTGAGTACCTACCACTGTCTGTCATTTCAAGAACAGAGCCAGAGGAATATGCTTTTGACCTAAACCTGGTGGAATAAGAGTGTACATCACAAACAGGTGTAAAATTTTCTTTCGAATGTGTTGGTGAAAATGTGCACTGTAATATTAATGAGTTGTGAAAATTACAATACAGTGCTAAGATTTGGATGCAGTAAAAACTTCTGATTCGGCAGGTAAAATATTGGGTTGGTCGGGTAACCCGAAACAAACTTTTTTTTAGGCCTAATGATGTCTTGTATGTTTTACATACAGACAGAGCCAACTTTCAAACTTGTCAATCTTAACATATTGAAAATAAATATTGACAAACCAAACGTTTTACACCTTATAAGCCATTTTCGAGTCACAATAAGATAATACATATAAAATAAACTTGTACAAACTTACTTATATCAAAATAACGATTTGTTGAGAAACAATTTCAACTACACTGATTGTATATGGTAATTATTTAAAAAGGGACATAACTGTGCTACAAACGGTTTGGTATAACAACCAACTTAACGGTCACTGTAATGTAACTCCGTGCTCGTATCACGGGACCTCTGCACTTGACTACGTACGAATGTCCTCATTTATTAGTACAAAACTGTATATTGGTTCAAATTTATCGGGCTGTTGAAGCAATATATTTAAAAAAATCATGTTAGTGGATTGTCAGTCAAGTAAAAAATACACAAGCCTATTATTCTAATGTAGATACTACACTTGTGGCTTTTGCAACAAAGTTCGTGTACGAAAAACATAAAGAAGTTGGTAGCAAATCAAATCTTGTTGTTTAGAGGCATTTTATATCGCTTGTGAAAGTATGTCTCTACATACTTTATAAATGCACCAAATTGTACGATCCGATTTTCAGTTGGTGAATGCAAAAAACAGTAGCTTTTGATAAGCATATATATGTATTATATGTACAAGATAACATCAAAGACAAAAACTCACTGTCAAAGGACGAACTCGTACATTTAATTATGATATAGAACAAATTCTATATGTATTCATTTAAGGACAACAATACATGATCACATCATTAAGAGCAGTGTCGTCCCCACCTCCTTGCGGTTGTTCGATCCTTGTAGACAAACCACAGATGGCTGTGTTGTAGTCGCAGCTGGCACTAAATGAACCATAAGAACCCCACTTTCCATGACCGGGACTAATAGCTAACTCGTATTCCGGAGCCTGACCATCGAAATCGCGGCAGTGAAACTTAACAAAGTTTGCTTCAGAGTCGTCACCAGAATTCTACAACAGAAAATCTAAATCAAGAGCATTTATTACAAACAGCATTAAATAAACATGAAATAAAATCAAATCAAAGACCTGGAGGAGTTGAAAAATGCGTTCCACACCGAAACAAAGACGATTTTACGGATTTAAACGCGTCGCGTTGTATTTTGAAAGACAACTGGCGGCTTTGCTTTCTTTATTACCAAACGAGTTCATGTTAATCAGGTCAACTACAAGTTTTTTTTCTAACCTGATACTCTTCAACAGCTAATGCAAATCCAGTGAGAAAATGAGGGACGCCATTTCTAGAATCACACGTCTTGACGTCTTCTTGAATCCAGGATCCCCAAGCACCTTCGCCGGAATGGATTGTTCCACCAAATCCTCCTTCTTTTGAGGCGCACTCTAATCTGATTCCATTCAATGCAGTGTCATCACTTTCGTGTTGCCAAGATTCAATCTAAATAAGAAAAATTGTCGGAGCTTTGGGTTTGTTTTGCGCTTGTCTAAAAATGTCAGATAGTTTGTAATAGTACTTAAGATCAATTACAAGCATTGCTTACAAGTTTCTCTAGCAACTCTACCTCAAAATGAGATATTTATTAAAATTTACATCCCCCTCCTGGTTATAAGTACCATATTCTTCGTATCGGTAACTAGAAGATTATGTTTGGGTGTCCCTATCTGTGATGTACATGTTGAATCAGGGTCTCTAATGACAGTAATGACAGTATTCATTGTCTAAATATTAACATACATGAAATTGTATTTTCTTTAACTTTTTCACCTCGGACAAATATATTGATAAATGGATTAACTTGCTAATCATGGAAACAAAAATTACTTGGTTCGTACAAAAATAGTTAATAAACAAACAGTCAGATATTTAGACATCACGCCATAAATGAAGACCTGACAAAAATGTAGCATCAATTAGGAAATAAAAGGAATGGATAATAATTAAACAGATGATGTAAGCAGAACAGAAAATAAAACGTTAAGCGAAACACCCATCATCCGTACCACATAACAAACTAGTATATTACAATATTCTATTAAAGGCCGTGATTGGAGCAGGAAAAAAGGTTTCATTTCAATATAATAGTGGGTTTCTGTTTAGTAAGGTTTCTACCAGTAGATCTCTCAACAGGTTCTATGAACCCGTTTCATAGACGTATCTTAGCTAATATACCATTTCTACAGCTTGAAAATCTAATTTTATGCATTTCTGGACATTTACCTTTAACAAATGACGTTAGATTCCCTAAACAAATCCCCTAAATAATATATAGGATACAACTTTTTATCTACAAAGTAAGATTAACAAGATTTTTAAGTTAAACACTGCTTTTAAAGCGAACATACTAGTATGTCTACCACCCTGTACCCATAAATCTGGTACAGAATTACGCCACTCCAAATTAAGTAAGTGTGTCCCTGAAATCATAAGAAAGTATAAACGCTTACCTTTAAGGTGTAGCCAATTGCATATGTTCCCTCAGCACAGAATTCTTTCGGTTCCCAGTTTCCGTATGGACCTCCGTTAGACACTCGTAAAATTTTAGTGACATTTCTATGAACGTTTCCATGCACGAGAAGGAAGGATTTCACGTGCGAAACCCCAATAATAACAAACAGTAGAAATATTGTAGAAATACGTATGGCAACCATTATTGTTAAACTATGACATTTATATGATAAGACTATCAGATATTTTTGCGTAATTTGTGGTTATTCATTTTCTATGTTGGTATTCATTTTCTTATCGTAGCATTAAAAGAAGATAAGACAGGTGTCAACATTGATAGGTGTAAACCTATTTAATTGCAATGTAAGAAATATTTACTGAGCAAACGTGAATTTGTGGCAAATATTCCACAACATCGAAATAGTGGTAAATATTCCGCAACATCGAAATAGTGGTACAAGGAAGATCAAAACTACAATGGAAGTTCAAATTTCCCTCTGTTGTAAAACAGACCAGCCAAGGAACACAGGTGAAAGTCCAAAAGGGGCCAGTCAGACGAACAATAAAGGGAACTTGCAACAACCCCAAATAAAGGAGTTGAATATGAAATAATGGTAGCAGTGCTCACGGACATTAATGAAGAATGAGAAGACGGATACAATAAAAGAAATGAATGCATTAAATAATCAGAGAAAATGTCATGATGATAATGAATGTAGATTTTTCACAGACTTTGAGTTGTTTGTACATTTCTATTATTTTTAAACTCGTGCATATGTTATGTAGTACATGTAAAACCTATATTTGCCTACAACAACAGAGTTGCTTAATATGCGTGTTGTGTCATTCGATTATTTGGTGCCACTAAAAGCTAAATTTACCTAATACAGACAGGTGAGATTATACAATAATTGTAAACATTGTCATTTTCACTGGCAACAAGTTTCCTAATTTAGACGCTTCAAGTACCGAACGACCAATCAGAGGGAATGAGAAGACGTAGAAAATCAGAAATCACGCAATCCGGCCTTCAAACTTGATTTCACTGTCACTTTTATTATTCCAGTAAAATGTTTACATTTGTCTAATTAGTTGAATCTCCCATTTTTTGAGTCTCTGGTCTACTTGAAAGTTTAGAATTGTAGATGAGATAATTTCAGCTGTCTCATTGATTGGTCAATATAGCTAGCTACTTTAGATGAACCTTTTGGCGACTTTCTCAACACGAGAAAAGAATTAGTCCGTAAATATCAGTCAATACGAGTTCACAATAAAATTTCACATTATTTTCACATTTTCAATAAATATCACGTAAAAGTGTTTTGTTTTTGTTCTTGTAGCTCTAGTTCATGTTCTATTTAGTTGTTTACAACTGATGTGTCTTTGCGTATTGATATATCATATAACATTTACACAATATACCAATTTTAGAATTACGATGTAAACAAAATAATTCAATGGTTATATCGGAGAAAACTGTTGCTAGTTCATGACTTTTGTGTACAAGTCTAAAATGTTATTCATGAAATATATATATATATACATGCATAATTTTACACTGAAAGTACTTGTATTGTAGATAAAGAATAATGGAATAAATGTATTTATCAACTCATGTACAATTTACAACAACATACAAGTAAATACACATGTAATAAAAAAACAGTATTCCCTCGAGGCTTCATTTGTTTATCAGTTTATATTCAATTTAAGTTTATTGGCATAACCAGCTACTATAAATTGCCTTCGGTCATTTACAGTATGACACATGTATGATTGTAAGTCAAAGACATACGAAGTTCAACATGGGTAATAAAGTTGTTTAAATAATAACAGAAAACATACATGTATATCATTTGAATGAGCATTGAACGATATAAACGATCGTATAAAGAACCAGTGCCAGATATTAAGGATATTTTTTACCGTCATAGCTCGGTCTGTATATATTTTGCTAATTCTATAATTTTGTTTCTATTTTCCGATGGCATTAATGCGAAAAAAATATATTAGGCCAGAAAAAATATCATAGTTTTTTCTAATACATGTACAACTATATTATGAACAACATAACAGGAAGTTGTATGCTGATCCAACGTCATTCTGAAGGCATAATCTACGTGTTCTATTTTCCCTAGTTATTCCATAGAATCTTCCAGCTTATTTTAATTTTCTAATTTATGAGAACTCAGTCGACAAGGAACTTTTTTCAATTTTTTTTGTCATTCTCTATCCAGAGTTGTCGTTCGTTATACCTGGCATCTCTGTCAACGTTTCAGTTTTTACTAGATTCTTAAGAACAAGAAATAAAACCACAGATGGTACGAATTTTACAACTTAGTGAAACAATTTCTTTCGTAGTAGTAGTCGTAGATAGATATATGCAGCATGTATAATACACAGATGAAATATATTAATGTAAATGTACAGGCCCGAAATGTATTTACATGTACAGTGCAACCTCTCCAAAGCAACGCCAATTGGGAGAAGCAAAATTATGTTGTTGTTGCGAGGTTATTGCTCTAAAGAGGTTACACTAATAGTGGAAAAAAGTGGGAAAAATCAAGCAGATGTTGAAGGGAGGTTGTTGCTCAAGATAACATGTGGCTTTTATTGACCGATAGACTTTATTCGGAGGTCAGTTTGTTCTAAATAATCAGTGACGGTTTTTCCAAGAATGGACTTTATTCACTGGGTGACCTTTATTCGGAGGTGCCCTCAAGCAAACATTCAATTGTACCACTCAAATTTCTCCTTTCAGATGATTATTTGAATGCCTTTTTATTTCTTATCTGTAATAACTATTGCAAGGGAAATTCTGAAACTTACTTACATGATCCAAACCTATTACATAAGTACCAAGCGTGTATGTTACATTGTACGCATGTCCATGAAAAAAGTTATTAATAGGCTTAATATGGCAAATCTCTTGGAAGAAAAAGTTGGTCGACATTCGGATAACATTAAATTTAATAACGTGTGGTGTTTTACTGATGTCATGTGTTATCAGTAAGCTATAGTAACATTTGTCACAACCGTTTTGGAAACAAACTGTTCTGCACTGTTGAGAAAAGGGTTAATCATAATCATTTTGAGATTAGTGCATGGAGTAAGCATTGGTCAAGTCAAGTTTGAGCCAATGTGAACGACCGGTCACAATCCGCTTATCAACTAACCTGGTTGTTTTTGACAGCCTGGTAAGAAAATGCGAGATACCGCCGGGAGCGTCACACGTCTTGTCTCGATCTTGAACTCAGGTACCCCACGCTCCTTCTCCGGAATGGATTGCTCCTACAAAGCCCCCTTCCTTTGAAGCACACTCTAATTTGATTGCATTCATTGCTTTGCCATCGCTGTCATGTACCCAAGGTTCAATCTTAAAAGAAAACTCACTATAGAGAATAACCATGACTTTTCCACCTTATGACTTTTTTAACAACAAATAAGAGGAAGACTGCAGCCATCAACAACTTTCATTTATCATTATGTAAAGAAATCAGTCTCTGTAAAATAATGATGTAAAAATACAAAAAAAAAAAGAAACATAATTTACTTTGTGTTCATAGCATAACATTATTTTATTCGATAGGAAGACATCAGCATATCAGCATATAATTCAGCATATAATTCGTTAGGTTTTATACCAGCCCATTAATTAGCCAATCAAATCCCCTCTTACTTGAGCCCTGGTTATAAAAGCGCGTGAACTTATAGATTTCAATACCCGTACCGAATCATAGTATCTCTTATGTATATGTATTATATTACCTCAGGTGCGAGTCCGGGACTTTTGTCAGTGTGCATAAGGGCTAGATCCTTTTGATTGTATGTACCATGATAGATGTTTCTATTCCCTAATACCAGTACCGGGTCGTGGGCAACTCCAGTACAATATTTCAACATACGCTTACATCTTTGTCTAAATTGAATATAATTATGTCGTTCGTACCTTGATTTATAAATTGATTTTTGCATACTGTATATTTTCTAAAAGTGCTTGTTTCAGTTAAATAATCACGTACAAAGTAGTCCTGAGAAAAATTTATATCTGTGAACATTGTTTTACAATCATTTATATTGTTAAATTACTTTATTACTGTGTATTGAAAGCCGTTTTTTAAAAATTAATACCATAGTCGCTCGGTAGGACTAGAACACGTTACAATTAGGTATATAGCTTCAAAATACGGACAAACGGTTACACTGAACTCGGATATAGTGAAGATCGAATCAGTTACTGGGAAGTAATTATTCAAGCGCGGATTTAGAGGTGGGGCGGAGCCGGCGCGTGCCCCTCTAAAATCTGGCAAGCATAAGTAAAAAAACGTCAGTTATGTGCTGATTGTGTCCATATTCTACATAAACATATTGTTTCAGCGGTTTAAACGGGACCGTTTTGTTTATTGCATGACGTATAAACGTTTACAAAATTTATGTAAACGTGACAGCTCTATTGCCCGTTTAGATACACACCAATTAAACTGGTTCCCGTTGACTCTGGTTGTACAGAGCATTGCAACATGGAACGGGGACCAGTTTACTGTTTCATTTACTGATCACTGATACTGATTTACAGTTACTGATCAGGTGGGTTTAGTGTTAAACTGGTACCTTTTGAATCTGGCTGTACCTTTGGTGCACTACAACATGGAACGGGGACCAGTTTAACTCAGTGTATGGTTCCTGTCGCTTCGCGTTCAGGTTTTAAAATATGCGAGAATAGGAACAGTAACTCTGGGTAGAGATTGAGTTAAAATGGTACCCATTGACTCTTATGTACAGAGACCTTTGGTGCACTGCA
Organism: Lutraria rhynchaena; assembly: GCA_008271625.1. NCBI lineage: Eukaryota > Metazoa > Mollusca > Bivalvia > Venerida > Mactridae > Lutraria > Lutraria rhynchaena. The sequence goes on along the minus strand of VIBL01000073.1, from coordinate 1,849,064 downwards.
ACGTGGAACGGGACCAGTTTAAGATTGCGTTAAACTGGTCCCCGTTCCATGTTGCACCGAAGGTACAACCAGAGTCAAAGGGTACCAGTTTAAGATTGAGTACGTAGTAAAAAGAGTACCTGAGACGTGATACGGTTAAGTGGTAGTTTTTATGTCAAACCAACACATACACTGATGACGTTTTACACAATGGTTGTAGTGATTGGAAGTCTGCTATTTATGTGTATGTAAAATAATTTCAATATCCTTCTTTATGGTCGCCTGTCTATTGTCATGCAATAACCGTTGCATCTTGAAACTAATTAAACTTAATCCATGATTAATGTTGCGTCTGCTGATTGGGAGAATTTTTGTATCTGAAATAGAACCCTGCTGACTGACAAACATTGAAACAGCTGCTCTAAGACGCATCTGGAACCGATTATCAAGGTAGATAATCAGATCTTTCTGACACGCTTTCTTTGGTTAGGTAGCCCGGCATATTATTTACACATGTATATATTAGTGTTTGTTGGTTGTATATTATATTATTGAGTTGCAATTTACAAATTAAGTTGAGTTTATTGTTGTAAATTCTCTCCTTTTCAGTAATTAATTGATAACAATAAAAATGACATCAAAATCAGTGAAGTGGACTGCTATAGTGATTACATGTCCACACAAGGAATGGTCGCAGACACTGCAAAGAGGTACTGTATATCTTCTATTTCTGTCAGTATCAAAGTAGGAGTTATGAATATAACCTGGTGATAACTAGTATGCAAGAAAATTGCATAAAGGCATGGATCACTTGCATCATACCATCCCAACATTGTATTGTCTTTCATCACCAGTTTGAATGTTCATTTTATATCATGCAATTAATTAATACCTTGGAGAAAAACAATTTACTGTTGTCACTAAAACTGTACTTAATTTGTGCTGTATTTGTTTATCAGAAAGTCAATTATCTGTACTTATTTATAAATAAATGTTGAAAATTGAATAACACTCCATTCACTTATTAATGTTTCGGAATCAGTTTTGAATTCATATTTCTCAATTTGCAATTTTCTAGAGTAGATATATTTATTATGAATTGATATAACAATATTGTCTGTTACACTTTTTAGCTATTTAGATATTTGTTTTACAGAACTTGAAATCAAACAAGCAAAGGGATACATTGACAAAGATGTGTTTCTCCTTGCTGTAGAAGATCCAAAAGCCAATGTTGGTAGTGGCGGTGCTACTGTAAATGCATTGCTAACTGTTGCTGAGTATATAAGTGCTCAGAGAGGATTCTCTGTAAGTAGTTAACTAGTTCAAAAGTGTACATGTCTGTAGATGAATACCATATTGAAATAAAAATAACTACTTTAATTAATTGTGCATTATGTTTGTTTTGGAATCTTTTTTAAATTTGAGACTTATTTATAAATGATGTAGGAATTTAGACAAACTATATATACTCATTCTTGACATGCTTATACCTATTTGAACCAGGAATAAATCTAAACACCATACACTTACATGTATGTACTGTACAAAAAGAGGATTTCTGTGTCTATACAGTGGACGAAGTATAGTTGCCTTTTGCTTAGCCCTCTGTATGTCCGTCTGTCCCTCCTGCAACCAGTCTGCCCTTCATCCTGAGGACATTTATTGCTTGATAATAGTCTTGTTATATTTATTTCAGGTATTAGACTCCAGTGTTCTGAAAGATTCTTATATTCTTATTTTGCATCATGTAAGTACAATTTTATCATAATTGTTTGTGCATGTTAATTTATAACAGGATCAGGAGTCTTTTGAGGGCAGTATTTATATGTCCTGGATGTTAAATAATTCAAATTATATTTATGCCTATAATCCATGTAGTCTTACAGGACTGTTCATATACCAATGATCCATGTTTATCTTACAGGACTGTTCATATACCAAAGATCCATGTTTATCTTACAGGACTGTTCATATACCAACGATCCATGTTATCTTACAGGACTGTTCATATACCAATGATCCATGTTTATCTTACAGGACTGTTCATATACCAATGATCCCTATTTATCTTACAGGACTGTTCATATACCAATGATCCATGTTTATCTTACAGGACTGTTCATATACTAATGATCCATGTTTATCTTTCTGGACTGTTCATATACTGATGATCAATTTTTGTCTTACAGGGCTGTTCATATGCCTATGATCCATGTGGTAGACCATTTACAACTATGCCAATTAAGATGCCTGGCAAAGAAAGTGATGGTCTTGTTAATATGCTTGATCTGTTGTTGAAACAAATCACTGAGAAGGTAAATGATTTCAAGTTTGTCTTTAAATATATATGTTGTTATATTTCACACTACTTTTTTGAATATATAATACTGTACTTGTATATCCACTCATAAAAAAGACTTCTGAAAATATCACATACATAATCACATTTCATAAACATGAACTAAAACATCATAATTATTCTTACGTCAAATTGCTCTCTTTGAATATATGAATAGTCTTAATATTATTAACTCAGCTTTTTATTACAATTCTTTTACATTGTATTGCCTCATTTCTTGTTATTCAAACTTTTACTGATTTAAGCAATATATTTTAGATTGCTGTTAAGTCACCCCCTGGTGTTTGGGTGAGCAGTACTGATATGATTCTTACTGTGCCGTATTCTTCAGGTATGTATAATGTTTTCTTATACAGTGCAACCTCCCCAAGGCAACACCCTTTTGGAGAAGCAAAATTATGCTGTCGTTGAGAGATTGTTGCTCTAGAGAGGGTAAATTAATTGTTGACAGTGGAAAAAAATAATGCTGTTGTTGAAAGGTGGTTGTTGCTCTAGGGAAGGCTGCTCCGGAGAGGTCGCACTGTATCAAATTTCATGTAATATATTAAACTATCACTTCTATGCATTTTGGATTTTGGATCATCAATTTTAAGCTGTAGTCTTGCTATCTGTTACTTGGTGTCTTTCATGTTTATCAGGTTCATTCTTTAACATTATGTTAAGCCTTTGTCTTAAGTCTGGTGTTGTTTTATAAGCATAATTATTTGAGCCAATATAGGGCAAGAATTGTGACATTTGTTTCATAACCTTAGCCCTTTTTCTTCTTCGAATTCATGCCCTGATGGACTTCCTTAAATTTTACCTGATACTTAGATCTCAATGTCTAAAATAGCTGATAGGGTCAGATTGTCAAACAATACAATCTGGTGTAATATTTTACAGAGATATTGTGGGAGGATTGTAATGTATGTGCCATTACCGTGCCATCATCCCCAGGATATTGTAGACAACATGGCGTTTATAAACTTGATAAGGAGGTAATTACTCATGTGATCATGATGCATGTATCATTGTTTGAAAACATTGTGTCATTAAACTTGTTTTTGTTGATTTTTTGCTGTTTATAATATGTTATATAAAAATGATGGAAAATAAAATCTCCATGTTCAGCATTAATTTTTTTGTAGCCTCAGTAACTGACAAATAATATGCATCATGATAATTTTAACTGTTTATATGTAACTGTTAAGATACAAAAATGTTGCAAAAACATTGAATGCTGCAAAGGGTGTGATTTTTCCAAGGATTTTCACGATCAGATGATCATGGTAGTCATTTTTTGAAACATGTAAATCTTTTGAGAAAATCAACCAGAAGTGGTATATAAGCTGGGGGGGGGGATAAGCCCATTCTCTTCAATATCTTGTTGAACAAATGATGATGCATAATGAATATCAGAAGATTTGCCAATACTAGTATCTGTCTAGTTAAATTATTTTAAGATTGCTCTCTGATGATATTCTGTGACAAAATTTTCTGCCCTTGTGATCAAGTCTCTGTGTTACTTAATATCATATAGTATTGAATAAAGATGTTTCATTGTTTTCTTGTTGGTGTCATTTATTATCAGGAATTTTTGCATTGAGTGGCTGTTTAAGATCTTTATTATAATAAATTTAATAAAACACTTCATTTAGGGCTTTGTGGAAGACATTCTGTACAAGGAATCAGTGAAGAATTTAGAAGTATGTGAAAGACCAGATGGATCAGTACCCATGGTAAAATCACTCGAAATATAAACTATTTAGATACTTCAGCATGGTTAAAGGTTTCCCAGAATTTTCCAGAACCTTTTTCCCAGGTCCAGACCCAACTGGTTTTTATTCTTTCCGAGGCACAGAGGTTGAGATTTCTATTTTGTGAAAATTTTTCAACTTTCACCCATGCCTCAGCATAGAATGAGTTTTCTCTAGAAACATCTGAGAGGTTTATGTTGTCTTGGATTTACATTTTATTTTATTGTTTTACATGTTTATATATGAATTATTTATTTTTACCAATCTATGAATCTATTAGAATCATACGATGTTGGATGTAATTATCCTTTGTTTGTCACAGGATTTGTGATATACCAATTATACTACAATGATAAATTTCACATAGCTTGATTCATATCTTCTTTGTTTTAACTATATTCCCTATAATGATTACTTGAAAACATATTATTTCATACTCTCCAGGTATGTGGTTTGGTATATTTCTCTGCTGAAGTATCGAAAACTTTGCTGACGTTTTATGCCAAACCCCCTCTTGATGCTTGTACCTATTTCGGTGTTGACAGTGGAGAGTCACCAATAAAGGTTAGTACTTAGGCCACCCTAAAAAATTGCTTGTTTGCCGTTGCTGACCACACTTTTTTGGACTGGGTTGATCAGTTGGTGTATTATTTTGTATATTAGACACATGTAAATTGACCATGAAACTAGAGGAAATATTTTCAGTAATATAGAAAGGAAATATCAAAAATAATATGCATTCAATTTGTAGTGATAAAATTTTTCAGGCTGCCTGTTTTTTAGTGGGTCTGATGGCAATGGCAAGCAAACGATATTTTAATTTGGGCTTTAGATTTATTACAAAAAACATTTTTAACTACCACTTTGATCTGCTTAGCTCTTAGATTTATTGCAAAAATTGTTCTTAACTACCACTCTGTACTTTGATCTGCTATCTGTTTCATCTTTTTAAAAGTTACTTGAAAATTTGGAGTAAATCTATTTGGGATTTCAGCCAGTCTCATACATACTTACCTGTACAGAACTTTTGTAAGTATGTAGTCAAATTGAAGATACAATTATGCAAAATACTTTAGGAGTTGATGTTTCTCTTATCAGACTCTTTATACTTTTAACAAAAAATTCATGCCTATTCAGATCTGCTAAAAAATGATGCTTTTTGTTAGAATGGTGGGGTATTTCCTTTCTCTAGTGTTTGTGAAATTATGCTCCTGAAATTACGCAAAGCCTTTGATCCATAGATTGAACTTGATAACCACTGGATTGATTTTTTTATTTTTTTCTGACCAGTCTTTATCGTTTTCTTTTAGCTTTCCTTATTTTTTGATGTTATGTTACCAATGTGTTCTGGCGTAAATTCACGAGATTTTCGATCTGGTGCTCGTAGTGGTACTTATGGTAAAGATGTTCTTATAGGTGATATAAAAACAATGAGAATGGCTAGAACTATTCTATGGGACGACCTTCACAAGTATAAGATCAAAGCATGTAAGTGAATTGTTTATACATGAAACATTTATATCAGGAACTCCCTTGGCTACATAAACTTAAAAAGATGTTGCATGTGACTTTGATATTTGCCTTACAGCTGTAATATTAATCATTTGTGACTATTTTTTATATATAATCATTGCAAAATGTTATAATTATTTCAAGTACATATGTCATAATGTTTATTATGCTGAAATTGTCGCAAATTTTAACATTTTATGATTCTTTTAGAGATTCTATAAATAATCACTTACCTCTTACTTACAGGCATGATTGAAGATGGTACATGTGTATACCCTTACAATATACAAGAACATAAGAAGAATATTTTGGACCGACCTATGGAGCAATGTTTCGTAGAAGGAACATATTGTTGGGACAATCTAACACATGCCCACATACAGGTTTGTTAATCTCGTAGTTTGAGGGATGACTATGAAGTTAATGCTAACTTTTTCTTTTACACCTTTTTTTCCATTTTATTAGTTAGTAGTGCTGCAGTGGCTTAATAATTATCGAAGTCATTTAAAATATGTATAAACTATAAATTTAAGGGTAGTTCTAGAACTTAGTGGGTTAGGTTTCTGAGCATGTTATCATGTTCTGTGTCGTTATACAAGGTAACACTGTGACTAATTGGCTGGTTGTGATTTTTAATTCAGTGTTACTTGTAAAAACACTTCGTAAATTTTGGTCAAATATAAAAAAACTCTCTCATCTGGAAACACTTCTACTGCAGACTTCCCTAATCCAGGCTTTCCAGCATTTCTAGTTTTTCCTAGTTTTCTTTTAGTTTACTGTAAAATATTTTCCTAGTTTTCTTTGATTTTTTTTTCAAATATACTGCTGGAAAGTCTGATGATATCAGCAAGTCCAGATCAGAGATTCCTCTGTGTTATCGAAATATTATTTGTGGACAGTAAAATCCAATATGAACTTTATATAAGCTTTTTGATCAACCAATTAAAACACTATACAGCATTAAAATTCTCATTATACAACATTGCTATAAAAACAATAATATTCTACAAAACAATGTTGTAGAATGAGCCAGGAGCTGGAAAAATCAACTAACTATTTGAGCATTCTCACCAGCTACATTTTCCCCACTCTGGGAGTTGTCCATTTGCCTCCTATTGTGGGAACCCTCAGACCCCCCCAGATCTACTTTTAGTAACTTACTGGCAACATGAAAGTATTTCTACTACTGATTTTGTAAACTTGTATGATAAAAGCCAGCATGTCTTTTATTGCCAGTCAAACCAAATTAATTGTAATCATTATTTAATATTTGGTATCATTTTTTCTTTTTAGAATCCTGATAAAGTAGATTCATCTTGTACTGTTATCAACAGTGTGATAGGAGAAGATGTTACTGTTGGACCAAAATGTATCATATCACACTGTAACTTACAAGGCAAGGTCACTATTGGAAAGGATTCATTTATATCTGGACTAGTGACTGATCCTGAGGTATTTAGATATTTTTACAGTGTTCAAATATTGGCGTAATGATTTAAGTTTTAATGGTATTGTGGTTCTGAATAACTGTTGATCTTTTTTAACTGCCCAGCTTCTTACTTAGAGTTCTTAATTATAGACATGATGAAAAAGGCTTGAAATGTTTAATCGTTTGTCTCATAATACCTCATTTCCCTGCATCTGAAGTAGACACCTTTTGAAAACGTGGCAAAAGAAGCCATTGCTTGTAATGAGAAATAGCTTCTTTGCCACAATGTTTTCCACTCTGTCAGAAATAATGTTAATTTGAATCACTTCATGTTCTTTTAATTACCAATAAATTAAAGTTTGGGACTTTGGAACTACCCTGGTTTCCCAAGATGTAGCTCATGCAGGTTTCTTTGTGTATTAAAATGTAAATCCAGTTTTAATGCCTTCACTATTTCAGTCTCATGAAGATATTACGTTTGCTGAATCTATCATTGTGCAATGTAACAGCATATTTGTTCCTATGTTGGGAAAGTCAATAGCTGTCAATACAACTCATGGTAGATTTGACAATATAAAGGTGATATACTCCATTGCTTTTTTTGTTTATTCCTTACTTATAGAATTTTATCGCTATTATTATAGAAATTGTGATGAGTGCAAATTGTGTTCATGTGCCAAGAAAATCTTACATTTTCATTTAACACGCACTTATCTTGTATCACCATCTTGTTGAAGAAAATTTCAGAAGTGACTTTATGAACAACATTTCAAAATTTTAGTAAGTTTTAGATGCTTTCTCTCCCTCAGTCATGAAATAATGCTAAAAATAGTTCAACATACTTTTTTACAAGTGATTTGATATGAATTTCATTTTTAGGTATATTTTTCCGTAATTTTGGAAGATTTTAATGTTTTATTACAGGATCCTTACTGGAAGAGTACAAGTAGTTTCTGTAATGATCCCTGGGTATTTATGTTGAACAGGACAGGGATCATAAAGGAAGATTTATGGGGCCAAGAGACAGTAGGTTCCTTCCTTATTTTTTTTTCTCTGGATTTTAACACCATTTTTCAACAATTTTTCAGTTATATATGGCTGCCAGTTCACCTAACCAGTTTTCCCTGACCTGACTGTATTCTAACTAGTACTAACTTATCCTTCCACATGGAGTCAGTAACTTCTCCACATATGGAGGAAAATCATTTTTTCAAATTTTCATACAAGAGTCGCCCGGTTACAAGTCTAACCACTGGACCACAGTCATGGTCCACTCAATTTGTTACTTGACACAGTTTCTTTAGAATGTACTGATAATTTCTTTGGGATAAAGTACACTGTTCTAGCTTGATCTATCTTTTATGTCTTTCCTTTTTGTGGTTCTTTATTTTGAATGGAGGGTTTAATATATATTTTGGATTCACTATAACTGTCAATTTCACCAATTTTCAATCATGATGAAACTACCTCATTCTCAGCTGTACTGTGATATGAAGATACATGTACATGGTGTGTATAAAATATCTATGTGGGCTTTACATTTCAAAATCAGGTAAAATATACTGAAGTTTTAGCATTTCATGTAAAGTTTTTGTACTTTTTGTACTCAGGAACCTGATGATCAGACAATATTCACAGCTCAGTTGTTTCCTGTTTTTCACGCCAGTGAGGAACTTGGCTTGAAAGAACTCTTGTGGCTACAAGGTGTGATAACAGACTCTGAGGACCGGGACATTCTTAGAAGGTAGGCATTTTTGTCTGTTTATTATACATTGAAACACAGTTGTAGTGAACTGAGATACAATGAAAGATTGGATATTATGAAGTTCTTATTCCCCCAACCAAGCCACACTTTACTTAAATGTAGTGAAATATCGGTATAGTGAAATATTCCTTAGGGTTCTAATGACTTCACTAAAATCAAGTTGTACTGTTCATAGTTGATCTCATTGTTAAACTAACTACAGTCTGACTTGTAAACAAAGGTCATGAATGGAGGGAAGTATGGTTTTTATGCTTAATTGTATTTGTTAGAGATTTATGTGACCCATAATATCATTAAATGTGACTAAAGCATGGCTGTTGTTTATAGGGTAACCTTTAGTCAGAGATGGTCATTAACTGTTGTATGATCAAACCTATGCTAAAGACCTGACTGGTGATAGACAAGGTCCTGAGGTAATAAACTTGAGAATAGTCTCCGAGCTCAAATCTCAATTTCATTCTCAAAGTATTATGGTTGAAAAGATGGAGATTGTTAATGTTTAAATATATTTTCAGGTCAATTATGCTGTCAGAATAATGTATTGATAATATTTTTATTGTCTGATCATAATTATCTGTGAATATTAAAAGACAATGTATAAGATTTGAGCTCTGAGACCAGTTTCAAGTTTTATGACCTTTTATAAGTGTCATTTTTAATATTTGATAGTCAAATTACTTTGTTATTTGTGTATTTTAGATGGCGCAGCTGTTGGAGACTAAGTTTGAAAGATATCCACACATTAACAGACTTACAAATTGAATTGGAGTCACGCAGGTATGATTTCTACAGTCACAAGGGAGACTTGATTGTTGATTGTTATTTAGTGAAGAACAATTTAGTAATGTTTTGTTACCTTCAAACATTTTAGCAGTATATGACAGAAGAACTGAAAAACATGTGATTAACTATTGCTATGTAAATGACTGTCTGCTTTTGAACATGAAATTTGCAACAGTGATGGTCGACTTACGTATATTTGTCTCTGGGAAACAGCATTCTTCATGTTCAGGCCACTGTAGAGAATGGCATTTTTAGCTCATCAGACCGAAGGTTCAGGGTGAGCTGTTAGGATGGGTAGGTGGATGCTCCGGCATCCTTCGCCTGGCGTCAACAATGGTCTTCTTCTCAGAAACTACTAGTCAGATTTACTTTAAATTTGCTGCCTAGAAGCCTTTTGACATTCTAACTGCAATTTGCTCATATTATACCAGTTGGCTCCTTTTAGGGGTCACTAGAGCTGAAAATAGAAAAATCTTTAATCATCTTCTTCTCATGAACCAATGGATGGATCATCACCAAACTTGGTCTGTAGCATCCTTATATGGACTTTTATCAGATTTGCTCAAATAAATTTGGTTGGCCCCCATTAGGGGCCACTAGAGCTTAAAATAGAAATACTTTTAAACGTCTTCATCTCATGAACCAATGGATGGATCATCACCAAACTTTCTCTGTAGCATCCTTAGATGGTCCTCTCTCAAGTTTACTCAAATAAATTTGGTTGGACCCTTTTAGGGGCCACTGGAGCTAAAAATAGAAATACCTTAAAATGACTTTTTCTCATGATTCTATCGATGGATTATTACCAAACTTGGTTATAAGCATCTTTAGATAGTGTTCTATCAGATTTGTTGAAATAAAAATGGTTGGCCCCTATTAGGGGCTGCTAGAGCTAAAAATAGAAATACCTTAAAATGATTTATTTTCATGAACCTGTGGTTGGATCATCACCAAATTTGGTCTGTGGCATCCTTCTGTCATTACGAATATTCTTTTGTAGTATCCTTTGATGGTCCTTTATCGAGTTTATTATTGTTCCCCATTATTTGCCCACAAGTGCACCTTTATTACCTTTTTAGTAACAAGTTAATTAATATTTATTCTGGTGAGTGATGCAGGGTCATGATGGCCCTCTTGTTTGTTTAATAATCACCTGAAACAATTTTATGAATGAAGTACAATGTATAGTTTGTGATATCAGAAGTGATAGATGGTAAGATTTAATCTATTTTCTGGAATATTTCATTAAAGCCATGCTTGCAATAATATATGAACATCATTTAGTGGCTACAGTCAGATTCCTTGACTTATGAACCTTTCCATGGGGATATGTATTGATTGTGTTATCTTTCATTTCATTTTGTTTTTGAATGTTAATTTCAGGAAGTTATTTTACACTGTTGGACAGTATGATATTTTGAAAGCATTCAGACAACAACAGAATCAGGGATTTCGTATCCTGTATAATAGTGCTGTAATTGATGGCTACACTGATATGTTGCTCAACACACTAGACTCAGGTAATATAATCATGTAACGCATTGTTTGCCGTGTTTAATGGTTTTCATTGGCAGTTATGTTTCTTATGTTGCGAGAGACCAAAATTAACATTTTTAATGGTGTACATGTACAATGTAATTACTTTTAAGTGGCCCTAGTGGTGTACATGTACAATGTAATTACTTTAAAGTGGCCCTAGTGGTGTACATGTACAATGTATTAACTTTAAAGTGGCCCTAGTGGTGTACATGTACAATGTATTTACTTTAAAGTGGCCCTAGTGGTGTACATGTACTATGTATTTACTTTAAAGTGGCCCTAGTGGTGTATGTAGTGACAGTTTAGCATTCTTTTGTTAGCAATTTTATGAGGCTGTAGTTTCTTTAGTACATATTCAATATGCTTTATGATTTTTTTGATTATTATCGCATACCTACAGCCACTTTATATGTACTGTTAAACTGAGTTTACAGTCACCCATCAGTTGCCTCAGTATTTGCATATATGATGTCATTCCCATGTGTGATTCAACTGTGTGTATAAACAGGCATGATTAACTCATGATATACTTAATAACGATTACAAGAAAAAAAAATAGAAATTCATCATTGATGATATATTTGATGATGTGTTTCTTGGTGACATGACTACTATATTCCTTTACACCTCTTCACACGATTTACAATTAGTAACAATTCCCAGATTTAATAGTCCATTCAGACTACACGCTCAGGAAATGCTACTTTCACTAAGGATGTTTTATGTTAAAATAAATGCATGAGATATTACAAAATATATTTTGAACACAAATAACTTCACCGTAGCGACTGAATTCTATTTGGTTATTTTGAACAATTAAGAACAAACAGCTGGTAATATTAGTTCAGGGTCATTTTAATGCATTTATGGATAAAGTTTGAGCATTGTCTTGTTTTGGATGATTTGATTGGATGCTATGCATTGTACATCATTTGCACAAACAGTCATTAAATGACCATGTACTGTTCTTAATGTTTTTTCACACGTTTGACTTGTAAGAGAATTATTTGGGGGATATGAACATTTTTTAAAAAAAATATATGTATACGCATACATCATAGAATCAGATCAAAATGTGTTGTGTCATTTCCAATTTTATTGCAAGATTTATGCAAGATTTTACGTGAGTGGGAACACTACTTAATGAAAAGGCTCTTGCCTTTTGCTGACAAATTAACACTTGCTTAATGCATTAAAAACATAGTGAAAAATGCTTCAGGGCTTTTGAAGTGGTTGTTTAAGAAAAAATCGCTTTATACACGTGGTCACATGAGCAAGATTGGTTGTATTTTCAGTGGCAGCCAGTTTACTGTTCTATTGTTATTGTACAGAATACTTGATAAAATGATCCTGAGGATTCAAGACAGAATTATTTCTGAAATGCATTTTGTCAGTCTGGAGCCATGAAATGCACTCGACATTCGTGAACCAGTCTAGCCAGGAATTGTATTCTATATATTATTTGAACCAGTCTAACCATGAAATACATTCGATATAATATGTGAACCAGTCTAGCCATGATATGTATTCTACATAATATGTGAACCAGTCTAGCCATGAAATGCATTATACATAATGTATGAACCAGTTTGTTCACGATATGTATTCTACATAATATGAGAACCTGTCTCGCCATAAAATGCATTCTGTATAATATGTGAACCAGTCTAGACATGATATGCATTCTACTTAATATGTGAACCAGTCTAGACATGATATGCATTCTACTTAATATGTGAACCAGTCAAGATATGATATGCATTCTTTATAATGTGTGAACCAATTTAGCTATGATATGCATGATATTTTATGTAATATGTCTTGTCATCTATGTATGGTTTACCAGTGTTGACTTCATCCGAGGATTTTCAAGGTATTTTATTTGGGCATCAATATAGACACATAGATCTGCTGTGTCTATTTCTTGTACTGTATCACATACTAATAAATAATTAATCCAACATTGACTTAATTTACTCATGTCTATCAATTTTATAAAGTTTAAATTTGTTATAATGCAACAATTATTGGGCAATTATTTTTATCTATTATCATTAATTATGCACTTCGTATTATCTTAAAAACAAAAACTTAGGCCATCCTTATAAAATTGTTGGTATGGGGTTATGCAGCTCATTCAAAAATTCCCAACCCAAAAAATGATTTTTTATTTAGACATTTTTTGGTTTGTGCTTTATTCCAGCTTTTCTTTTTCAGTGCAAACATATCTAAAGAAAAAAAGGACTACCTACCTACCCACAGTTTTAAAAGTTTGTGTTGCGTAACTGCAAACCAACATTTTTTAAAGGATGGCCTTATTAGTTACAAACTTCAGTAAAATCTCAATATTAAGACCACACTTTGATACCAGAAAAAAGGTCTTAATATCAAGGTGGCTTTGTTATCAAGTTGTAGTAGCGAGGAAAAATTAAAAAATGGTCTGAAAGTAAGTGGTCGTAGTAATGAGATGATTTATTGTTGAAGTTTCACTGTATTTGAAATACATCTGTTATTTGACTCTTTCCTGTATTGTTGTTTTAATCAGTGGAAGCTGAGAAATCTAGGTTAAAGTTTTCATTTCTATTTCACAATTTGTTATTCTAGGTCATTTGTTTCTGGTACAAATTCATGGTTATTCAAGTCTGGTATTAAAGACTACCTAAGGAAAACACCGAAAGTGGTCTCTTAATAAAATAATCTCTTAATACAAAACCTTAAGTTGTAGATAATTTAACTGTAACATATATTTAGGTTATAGTTGCATTGTCTGGTATTAAACTTTTTTTTAAAAAAAAACCACTTGTTTGCTTATTACAAATATACATATGCAAGTGATGAATTCATTCCATTGCAGCTTATTAGTGTTCAGTTTGACTATTTTTGTCCTGAGATTTGTGTCAAAGTTTAAAATTAGATATTTTCCATGTACATGTAAGAATTTCTGACATTTATTTCAGGCTTCCAATCTTGTTTCACTCTGTTATCCGTATTCTTGATACAAATATACAAATATAATAAGTTTCCAACTTTGAACTGCATTGTAGGATTTGATCCTTTCCTATATTTTAAACGTTTTAGATTTTAATGCATTTATCAATTTTTAGAGTATTTCTATAAATCAATAAAACATCTGTCGTCAATTTTTTATGTTAATTTAACTCTTTGCCTCATAATACCGCATTTCCACATATCTGAAGCAGACAACTTTTGAAAACATTGTGGCAAAAGAAGCAACTGCTTGTAATAAAGCATGGCTTCTTTTGCCACAATGTTTTCCACTCTGTTAGAGAGAAATAACCCAATTTTCTTTAATAAATTGATAATTGTATCTTAGTTTCGAATTGGAAGAGTCCAAAATATGCTTATGAGGCACAGGGTTAAGACAATGGATGATTTTCTTAACTTATCTTTGTCTGAATTTGATGCTTTACACTTCTGTCTGAAGGCACAAAACACCTTCAGTATTAATGTTACTAATTTATCTATGATTATTTTTTCAGTTGGAGAAGAGAGTTGCAGTGATTTACAAGCTGGTATAGCAGCTAGGACACTTGCTAATATTGCTGATGTTCTTGGCTGTATGGCAGGACCAAAAGGTGGTCTGAGAAGTGGACCTGCTGCTAACACTGTGTGGAGTAAAGCATTTAAACTACTAGAGGTAGCTAAATGACTTGTCGATATTCAAACTTAGTCATATTCATAGCTTAAGATTTCATAATTAAATGTGCCAGTTTTTGTTGGTTCAGATCAGACTTGTTTTTATTGGTTGTCATGGTTCTGAACTGTAGTTTTCTAGTTTTCAAAATTTTCAACTTTTAACCATGTACATGTATTTATATTATATACCCAAAGGGGATATATATGTTATATTGATATAGAGCATTTAAATCATTTGTCAATGTTACTTTTGTAGGTCCACAAAATTACATAACTGACCCCGTTATTATTATATTATTGAATATTCATGTGCTGTGTCAAAATGTTCAATGCACATTATGGTTTCAAAAAAATATTTTTGCATAGATGACAACTATCCTTGGTACCATTAGATGAGTGGTGTTTTTAGCTCACCTGAGCATTAAGTTCTTATGTGAGCTGTAGTGATGCCCTGTCCCTTGTCCATTTTTATGTTTTTTTATGATGTTACTTAATGTTTTAGGAGAAAAATATTCCAGCAGGGATAGCTGCTTTAGCCCAGGAGAGAAGAAAATGGCTTGATAGAGCAGACAAACTTATTCGAGCAGCTAGACATTATGAAGGTGCAGCTCAGATACTTATAAGACATGCTGTTATGACTGTTAAACAGGTGTGTATTACTTGTATACAGTGTTCAGATGATCAATGCACATTTATGTATTCATTTTTTTTGGGGGGGGGGGGTCTAACGTCACACCACCAACCAGGGTCATTTAACTGCTTTACATAGAGGTAGAACCCCTGGCCTTCTGTAAGCTTATTCATATGGTTAAAAGTTTTCCTGAATATTCCGGAACCTCTAGTTTTTCCAAGATCCAGACCCTGCTGGTTTTTATTGTTTCTGTGGCTCCAAGTTTAGATTTCCATTTTTGTTTTTTTGGAAAGTTTTCAACTTTCACCCATGTATTCATTTTAGTGCTTCATAAGGTACAAAGCATAGTGCCCTTTACCTTAATGTTACACTGTCAGATACAATAAAATGTGTGTCTTTATACTTTTATTCCATTATTCATTACAAATTATCATAAAATTCATGTGAATTGAGCAATGCCATGTCTGATCGGCCTGTGAGTCCTATACATGTGCTGTGTGAAATGAGCTGTCAGGCAAACCATTTCTGAAGTGAACACCAAATTTAAATTAAGTATTATTTTTATGATAAATTAATGATTGTATTTCAGTTTTTCAAGCTAGAAGATAACTCACCAGTGCCTATAGGAACATGGGTGCTAGCAGAATGTCCAGCCAGGATTGATATATCTGGGGGTTGGTCTGATACCCCACCCATCACATATGAACATGGAGGTGCTGTGAACACAGTTGCACTGCTTGTTGATGGAAAGGTAAAACACTCACTATATACCAGAGTTCACTCAAAACATTTGTTCAAAGCCTAAAAGGGCATGTCAGCTTTTTCTGATTGACCCTTATCATGCTGTATTCCAAATTACTGATAAGCCATGTCCACAGCTGAATTAATTTTATTTATTCACCTCTATAACATGAGTCTAGGTTTTTCTCAGCACTGGGGAGAATATAAGAACATCACAACCTGTTATAACTCTTAGCATGTTAAGGGTTATTACTTAGGAAGATGGTTATATTTTAGAGTCTGGAAGAGCTTTAAAATACATTTAAAGAATACTGAGAACTTCAGTGTTCAGCGTTTCAGACAATCAGTTTAGCTGCAACATTCTAAATGTCTTTATTAATATTGCTAAGAAATAATGTAATTAACTTATTATGATATTATTTTAATGTTTTATTTTTATCATACTGTTGTAAAATTTTAGAGGCCCATCGGAGCTAAAGCAAAGAGAATTGCTGAACCCAAATTAGTGTTAGTTGTACATGGATCATCTGATAGTAAAGAAATTGTATGTCAGGAAAAATCTGATCTTGCTGATTACTACCAGCCTCATAGTCCAGGTAGGGTTTTATTTTAGCCCTGTTAGATGGTGGACTTTTCCATTAATTCCATTAAAAAGAAAGTCAGAATGGTAATAAAGAGTTAATTGTAAACTGAAAGGCTAGGGCAATAGGTAAATTTTACTACAGTCAAACCTGTTTTTGCAGCTACCTCTGAATAAAGATTACACTGTGAATAAAGGCCATTCTTTGAAAAAACAATCGCTAATTATTTAGAACAAACTGACCTCTGAATAAAGGTCATCTGTCAATTTTTGTCTTTCCCAAGGGTGGCCTTTGTTCACAGATTTGACTGTAATTTGTTTGATATAATGAAACAAAATTTATCTATGGAAGGAATCAATTAAAGATATTTGTTCAATCTCAGAAGTCGAAACTTCCAACTTTACAAAGCATTTATGTTATTTAATTAATGCTAATTTTCATAATTATACTGTAGGTGCTCTCTTGAAGGCGGCTTTTGTATGTGCTGAAATTATCAATATTGAGTCTAACAAGTCTCTCAAAGAGCAGCTGGAGTCTAAGTATGGAGGAGGATTTGAGTTACATAGCTGGACAAACTTACCACACGGTTCAGGTGAGGAAAGTTTTTCTCTGAGTAAAATGTTATATGCTATAAAATACCCCGGGATTTGATTTTTCTTTATTTCAGAGATTTCCTCTTTTCAGACTGAGCGTATTTGAACCCGAAGTGTTCAGTTTTGTCTAAATCAGCTATGTTCTGCAATGTTTGCCTGATTACTGAGGCCTTCTTCACACCTCAAGTATTTGTGCCACCACATCCATGAATACTTCGTGTTTAGTTTCTATTTTACATGAAAAGTTTTTGTTGATTGTTAGACCCTTTGCCTCATAATACCACATGTCCCGCATCTGATGCAGACAACTTAAAAACATTGTGGCAAAAAAGCCATTGCTTGTAACGAGTAACAGCTTCTTTTGCCACAATGTTTTCCACACAGTCAGAGAGAAATAACCCAATTTTCTTAAATAAATTGACGTTTTGTATATTTGCATTGAATTTAGAATAGTCCAAAATATGCTTATGGGGAAAAGCGTTAAAATAAATGGCTATCCTTACACATACCATCATACTGTTTGTGTGGTGATTGATTTTAACAAGAATAAATAGATAGATTACAGATATTTATTCAAACATAAGTTACAAAGCCCAACAGTTCACATGTTAATGAAATACAAATAGAGTACAATACATCACATGTAAGTTATAATTGGACAAAACAAAACATATTTATAAATTTTCTAAGCAAGTAATAATGGTTGTAGGCGGTAAATAAGATTAATAATAGCAATAAAAGATTTCAAGTCAAGAAAGACGTAAAATTTAACCTTATTTGTATGATTTTGAGAGAAAAGTGTTAAGCCAACATATTTAAATCATTGATACAAGGTATTTAAAACATTTATAAATATATGCCAAAAGTGGTTTAATTATTGTTTCGTTATCAGATGAAAGTAGTTCAATGAAATTTGGTATATTTGGTCTTTTCCAGAAATATATATCAATGTATTTTTTTCTAATAAATAGTATTACATAATCTGTCATGTAGAATTTTTTTAATTCATGTTTGTATAATTCTGTTTTAGGGCTGGGTACCAGCAGTATATTGGCTGGTGTGGTGATGGCATCTGTGTTAAAGGTTGCTGGCAAGTCTTTTGATACGCAGGGACTTATACACGCTGTAAGCTTTTGTTTCATCTGTAATGTCTACATGCTGATACATGTTTGGTATTTAATTCATCAACTAATTTGCCCACTTCACTCTGAAAGTATAGTTTTGATGCTTGATTATTTGTCTGACACTTTCTTTCACTTGACTCTAAAATGAAAATTTGAGGTTTAATCGTATTCATGAGTAACAATTCTAATATTACTGCTAATAAAAAGACTATTAATGTTGTAATTGTTCCACTAGCTGGAGAACATTTTATTACTATATCTAAGTATGGAGCTCTGCATCTGTAAGGAAACATAGTTTGTTCATTTACTTGAAACTATCAGTAAATGTAATGAATCTGTCTTCTGTATATATACAAATTGATCTGATATTTTTGTCTTCTTCCAGGTACTGTATTTGGAGCAACTGTTGACGACTGGTGGAGGATGGCAGGATCAAGTGGGGGGACTCACTGGAGGTGTTAAACTGGGCGTGTCAGCTGCTAAGTTACCTCTGTTTGTTGAAGTTGTGGATTTAAAGATTGAACCATATATCATACAAGCCTTCAATGATAGAATTGTTCTGATCTATACTGGCAAAACTAGACTAGCCAGAAATTTACTGCAGGTGTGTAAAACTGCTAAAACAACTTATATGAAACATGGATTAGTTTAAAAATGGTTTAACCCTTTGCCTCATAAACATATTTTGGACTCTTCCAAATTCAAAACTTACATACAAAACATCAATTTATTTAAGAAAATTGGATTATTACTCTCTGACAGAGAGGAAAACATTGTGGCAAAAGAAATCATTACACATTACAAGCAAAGGCTTCTTTTGCCACAATGAGAAATGTGGTTTTATGAGGCTAAGTGTTATAAGTGTCTTGTGTTATAATTGTGTTACTTGCCATAAAAAAGTACCGTAAAATGATAAAACATATAATAAAGAAGAAGAACTACAAGGCTTAAAAAAACTTGTTTCTGCTACCAGCAGTGGAAAAAATAGGGTCAGTAGGTAGGGATATATTTATTCTTTATTTTTATTTTTTTTATTCCAGAATATGACTGACATTATTTTTATTTTGCAAAACTATAATTTGACATAAAAATCATAGGATCCGCATCAAAAAATGGGGTCGGTCGGGGTAGCGGAAACAAGATATTTTTAGGCCTAAGTATAGTTTCCTGTTCATCATGTATATATACTTTATCCATTAGTGCACTTTTTGTTTATAGTCTATCAAATGAGCCCAAAATGATGATTCACTAACTGTGTAATACATATCTATATTAATGGCCCTGGGGAAGGAACCGTGGTCTTGAGGTAAAGTGTCACATGTCAGATGTGAAGATTGTGGGTTCAAACCCTGGCTTCAGGAGAATTTAACCACAAATTTCTCATTTTCTAAAAATAGCCACAAGTTTTAAGTTCTGGTTAGGATGACGTATTTGTCCTTGCACCTGCATGTTGTAATGAAAAGAGGTGCGTGGTTGTATAAAGAGAAATGTAGATACATGTATACTTAAGTACACAAACATGTTTATTTTGTTATAGGATGTGCTAAGGAACTGGTATGCCAGAAATCCACAGATTGTTGAGACAGAAGATAAATTAGTTGAACTTGCAAAAAATTGTGCCAAGTACTTCCAACAAGGTATTTAAATTCATAGTTACACCAGTTCTTTATTTTTTGTATCATTGTTGATGCTTTACCATACTGCTGCATTAAAATTTGTCAGAAAATAAAATAGAATTCATGGTCTGTAATGACCTTGAAACTGAATTTCTTAATTTTTAGGGTGACAAAAAAATTTAACAAACATACAATAGTTACGCTTTACCAATTTTCATCCTGAAAAAAATGAAGTGTCATAATTTTATTTCCTTTGTGTTATTTCTCCTTCTATTTTTTCTACATCATGATTCTCCTTTTGGCTTTATTGTCGTCAAAGTCATATTTTGATAAGATTTTTTTCATTAATTATTACAAGTTCCATACACTATGTACACATCTGTAGTACAGTGGAAACTATCTAAACTGGTTCCTCTTTATACCAGTTTCCTCTCTAAATTGGCCAAACATTAATACTATATAATTCAAAAATACCCTCTAAACTGGCATCCCCTCTAAACTGGCCAAATGACCTGGTCCCAGGCTCAACTGGTTTAGAGGCGTTCCACTGTGTCTTTTTCAATGATTTTCATGTTTTATACGGCATATCCTTCTTCAGGTGACTTCACCAAAGTAGGTGAATGTATGGATTGCTATTGGCAAATGAAGAAGATTATGGCTCCTGGTTGTGAGCCGGAATTTGTTACTAAACTCATGTCATCAGTACGTCCACATGCGTTGGGTATGTGTATGGCTGGAGCAGGAGGTGGTGGATTCATGTATGTACTAGCCAAGGATCACGAGAGTCAGAAGAATATAAAAAATGTGATAAGTAGTCTGGAGGTGAGTGTAATTATATGATATGTTGTTTATATGTAAGTTTAATTATCATATATCTAGTGTATAGGTAAGTGTGGTTATGTGACTAATTGTTTAGAGGTAAATATAATCATGTGATAAGAAGTATTGAGGTATGTTTAATTTTAAGGTTTCCATTTTTTATAAAATTTTCAACTTTCACCCATGATTTCACTGTTTATAAAATTTTCAGCTTTCACCCATGATTTCACTGTTTATAATTTTGAAAGTATCACTACTATAAAATTCCTCTTTGAACTAAATTATTTCAGAGTACTGATGGGACTAAAGTGTATGATGCCTGTATAGATGTGGAAGGTCTGAAGATAACAGTTATTGAACCTGATGAGCCTTCTTTAACTTTATCAGAACAAGATATACAGGAAATGCATGATTATTACAATGAGCCGGAGACCATGCCAGATGAAGATAAAAGTAATCCAGTTCCCGCTATCATTGGAGTACCACTTTTAGATGGTCGTGTCGCTGTATTATCCACTGAGGTGCCTTCTGGAACTCAGCCAGCAACCAGTCAACAAGTTACTGAAGCTGGTGATTCGAACTCGAGTGTACAAGATGAACAAGGTTCTAGTCAACCAGTTGGTGCTGACGGGGAACCTGGTGTTGATCATGAAAGCACTGCAAACAATGCATCTTGAATTGTTATTAGCCATGAATCATTATGATGATAATTCAATGACAATCTATATAACATACAGTTGAACCTGTGTCCGTTCACATAATGCCTTACAAATGCTGTTTTAATATGTGCAGGAGTCTTTTTTTGTTTGTATTGTTTTTTTTTATTACGGTCTACAGTAGAATTTGGTTATAGTGAATTTCTTGAGACTGGAATAATTACTTTATTATATTCATTTTTCAATATATCCATAATTATGAAACAAAGTTTGAAGTGTTCATACAAAGATTAATGCTTCTCTGTATTATTCTCTATTATTGACTATATTCAAGGTTATAAAACCATGTTTTACTGTATTATGTGTAATATAGTGATAATTATGTATACCTTCATAGTAGAAGGTGTGATACTGATGAATAAAGCATGATACTAAGTGGTTAACTATTATAAATAAGCATGATGTTTTTTGAAAGTAACTTTAACCCCTTGCCTCATAAGCATATTTTGGACTCTTCCAAATTCGAAGGAAATGTACAAAAACATCAATTTATTTAAGAAAATTGGGTTATTTCTTTCTGACAGAGCACAAAACATTGTGGAAAAAAGGAACCATTACTCATTACAGGCAATGGCTCCTTTTGCCATAATGTTTTCAAAAGTCATCTGCCTCAGATGCAGTAAATGTGGTATTGTGAGGCAAAAAGTTAATTAAAAAGAGCTGGCATAGAGAATTCATGTTTTCTACTATGAAAGTATAAATATAATCACTATATTACATATGCCAGCTTGCCATGTCTCTTATTTCTAATCAGATTTTTATATATATATTTTTTGTGCAATTTCTCACAATATCTTTGCATAGAGATATTCATTTTTATAATACAAGATGTTTGTACTTTTTTGATAAAGGAATAATCCTGATTTAACTGTTACTTGCATGTATTTGATATCAGCATTATTTTTAAATACTTGCTTCAGTTATTTGAACTTAAGCTTTACTGCATGTGGCTTTACTGATATATTTTGAGTTATAGCCATATAAACAGTTTTTGGATTTTTGGGGTTATTTGATTTTGTTTTAAATGTTTATCGGTTGTTTTAAAGGTTGTTTTTTTGTATTAATTTGCTTAAATGTCTGCTTTGTTAACACTCTACTATACTGTTATAATTTCATACAATTTTTCATTGGTGTGAATGTTTAGTAATACTAGTCCTATATTGTTGAAAGAATTATATACAGTAAAATCCCTACTTACGACCACCCCGAAATTACAACCGCTCCGCTATTACGACCGATTTTTAAAAGAACGGAATATTTTGTTCTAAAGTTCAATGGTCGTTTGTCTGGAAATACGACCACCCCACTATTCCACCAATATGACCACCTATTTTGGATCAATTCATCATTTCACACTAAATTATAATCCGCTACAACGACCACCAATGCTTTGAAATTACCCGCTGTGCACCCCAGGTGTTGACTTTTACGACATGTAGTGGATTTCTCCTTGTGGAGACTATTCAATCGGAAACTTGTAATGAGAATGTTTGTTTTTGTTTAGTTTTTCTGAAGTTTGGCTGTAATAAATTTATATTGTATTCGCCATAATTTGCTGATATTGACTGAAATAAGGAAAGTTAATTTGAGTAATACTGAATTCATGAACACACAATAAACATAATATGCATGTAGGTCATATATGACTGACAAAATACTTAAGCTCAGACACCTTGTTTCACTAATAAGACCACCCCGCTATTAAGACCACTTTGCTTAAGTACGAAAGGTGGTCGTAATAGCGGGATTTTACTGTACTATCACAATTGTGCCTGAACATTTTTTTGTCTTATTTTCTTGACCATTTTTAATTTGGTGCTAGAATCTGAATCATCTTTTGAAATCCTTTATTTTCAGTAGGAATTTATTTTCATGGACTTTGTGGGTCAACTCATTCATGAAATCAAATCCTTATGAATATAAATGCCGAGATATCAGTTTCTGAAAATCAGCAATATCTGACATTGCTTGCTACTTACAATACAGCTTCTTGCATGTTCAGTAACTGAGAGGTAACTAGCTCCGACAATCCGTCATTGTTTGAGAAAACGTCAGTAGAAAACATTTATGTACCAAATTCAATATAATTCAGTCTTGTATAACTTTAGACAGGGTCCACTTTTGACACTTGGGAGCCAATTACCTGTGTTTTTACTAACTGACATGATTATTTAATTAAGAAAATGAAAAAAAAAATTAAAATCCACCAATTAACGTCCCCACAAAAGAGCCATTTTAATTAAAACCATGAAAATTTAGCACTACAAAAATAAATGATCTCACAGTATGTGTATGCATTGGTCCCAAATCAAGAAGACCTGGTTATTTTTTATGCATCCCTTTTGTAGAAAATATACAGTAGAACAGGGTTATTGTGAATCCCGATGGACTCAAATAATTGCTACATAATATTCACAGGGGTGCAAGTTTCTTGGTTTATACCGGATTTCCAGTTTTTAAAGGACTCCAAGGATCTTTTTTCCAAATCGTCAAAATCCGTTGAGAAATTGGGGGGGTGCATTCTTGCGGTATACGGTAGTGTTGAGGAGTTATCTGTCATTTTAAGGAGACTTGAATATAAGGGAAACAACTCTTGCGACATGCTGCAAGGTTCTGGCATGAAAGCCCCCAGCGATATTTTTAGTTTTTTAGAAATTTTCTACTTGCACCCATGTATTCATATTTCAAAATAAGCACTGCTTTAATTTTAAGGATTGCATATTTGGCAGAAAAATAATCATTACACTGTATCTAATTTGTCAGTATATCCAAATTCACTGGAACCACCTTTTAATGTATGTTTTTTGTTTAATTTAATTATTATTTAATCAGTACCCCTCACCCATGTGCAATATTTCTCACCCAATAAACTGGCATCTATGTATATTTTTTATTTTCATATGTCTTGCATAAATTGTTAATATATATTTAGTGAATTGCTCATGTTTTAAATAGCAAAATTATCAAATCTTTTTGTTAACAAATAAAATTGATGAAATGACGGACATGAATGTATTAAGTTAATGCTTTTACACTAGCACTTTGTTTAATGGAAATTTTATACAAATTTGATCTCTCTTGTTAAATGTTAAATTCTGTTAAGCTGTTCCGAAGGCCAAAACTATGCATGACATGTTTTACGTGATGTTTTGTTCTTCCAAGTCGTATCACTATTTTATGTTATTCCGTATTCATATGGGATTGTTATCATGGTGTATTATATATAATAAAAGATATTTAAGAATAAAAAATGGCATTAACTTTGTCTTTTTATACTTTTAAAGAAATATATTTATATATATGCCAAGATGGTTAGGGAATCTTAACCCTTTGCCTCATAATACTGCATTTCCACACATTTGAAGCAGACGACTTTTGAAAACATTGTGGCAAAAAAGCTATCGCTTGTAGTCATAGGGGGCTAGCACATTGAAGGGATAGAGTATAATGGTGTATAAGGCCTAAAATGGCCACACAGACCAAAATAACATACATCATTGTAGTGAGCAATAGCTTCTTTTGCCATTACGTTTTCTACTCTGTCAGAGAGAAATAACCCAATTTTCTTTAATAAATTGATGTTTTGTATATAAGCTTTGAATTTGGAAGAGTCTTAAATATGCTTATGAGGCAAAGGGTTAACCAAAAACTGAAGGTTTCAAGATTTTGATCTGAGATGTGGCTGGTTACCAATACACAAGCTAAATAACAAATGGTATTGAATAGCCTCTTCCTTGTGTTAAAAAACCTGTATTGTAGAAACATTGACCAGATTTATAGCAAAGAATAAGATACTTATGTAGCAATTCTCATGATTTATTGAGTAGAAGGAATTCATACCTAAAGCTTTGTTTTACGTAACTATACCTTATTATCCTGTGAAGTCATTACTAACAGATTAAAGTCTATATTACAGCAAGAGCTGTTAAACCTTTGTGATATAATTATAAGTATTAAACTTTTACCTTAACACATTTCATTAAAACTGAACTATTTTTAAACAATTATCAATTACAAGGAATATCAGATGATCATTGTAACAAAATACAAAACGAAATTATTGTGCGAATATCTGAACTTGAATTTCTGTCAATCAAAAACTTTTAACAAAAGTTTCAAATTGCAAAAAAACCTAAGTTTTATCCTCATGACATAAAATGACTCCACAGTATCTATATCTGAAATAAATGATTTTTTTTTATTTAAATACACATGCTAAAAGTATGACAAATTGTACTGCTGAATTTTCTAATAGTAATTAATAAGAATTTGCTAAATTTCTAACAATGGCTCTAAACCTGATTCCGTGCAAGCTAATTCAAGTAATAATTGTAAGCACTTGCCCTATAAATTTCATTCAAAATATAAAAGCAAATTAACACTATATCACAGTAAAAATAAAAATATATACATGGATAAAGGTAAGACTAGGAATGGTTTACCTCCCTTCCAACCCATTTCATATCAATGAGTTACCTCCCTTGACATGTATTAGTGTTTATCTAGCTATGTTACTTTTTACATTTTAAGTATTGTGGAAAGCTATCATTGCCAGACACGTTGTTTAGTCCACACCAATTCAGTGGTTTTCACACAATGTAATTTGTGCCTAATCTATTTCTATCATACAAAAAAAGATTTTTTAGCAATAATTGCACAATTAAATAATTAAAATAGTTCTCAGTATTTGTGCGAAAAGTTTCTGATATTTACAGAGTACAAAATTCAAGAATTGACTTCATTTTATTTCATCAAAGCCATACGTTTCTCTAACATAGGTTCACAGATGATGAAAAACTGATCTACGTTCTTGTTCTGACTGCCAGGGGAGGTAATTCAAACCAACATGATCATTATCTGGTCCCCATTCCTTGTTGCAATGCATCAAAGGTCTCTGTACAGACAGAGTCAACAGGAACCAGTTTACATGAACATTTAACATATACTTCCTATGATTTGTGCTTCTAACAATGTCGTACAGCAGGACTGGAAGGGAATCAATGAAAAATATGGACAAACAATAAATAACTAATTATACATAAATAAATAGGAATGATGGGTTAGATTAAATCAATAAAAAACAACATTAAAAACAATTGAATGCATAAAATAATGGATCACAATGGAAACATTGTAAAAATGACATAAAATACAGTATAAAATTATATACTTTCTTACACAGATGTGTTTTTATCAGTACAAGGTTTTTTAACAAATTGAAGGTAAAAAAAATAGTGGTGACATGAAAGTTAGAATACAAGAGAGCATCTTGTTGTAATATATTTTAAAACCTCTGAATCATATACAACAGATAATAAAATATGGTTCTGAGTGTATAAGATATTTATGTAGGCCTGTAAATAATTATGAGTAAGTCTTAGTTGCATGAATGCTCAAATGCTATAAATCCTAATATGATACATTGAGTTCTACTCAGAAGGGTGACATTTTAATGATATAATAACAATTGGTCTCTTCCATTTAAATATCCACTTTCTAGAAATTAATTATTAAAAATAAAATGATAAAAAAAATATTCTCAAGCACTTCAGACACATACAATGCTTCGGGTAAGTATTGTTTTAAAATGAACAACAACCCATGCAGTACATGAAAAGGCATTGGTTGAGAGATATCTTTATGTAAAAAGATGATAGTATTATTATCATTAAGTCAAAATTCATGCTTAATCATCAACTAATCAATCAGTAAATCTTAAATGTCGGAGTTGTCTCCCTTTTTAGATTGTAAAACAATGCATGAGCATGAGGATATTATGTCATACATACACACTAAAAATTGTCATAACGCTGCATAGAAAATTAGTAAAATTAACACAAGCAGAACATTTACATCCAATCTAGACAACTTTTAAGTAATAGCTGGACGATGTTAATCAATACGATGAAAATTTTACCAGTCCGACAAATACATTCAATGAAACTTATAACACTTCCCTGTTCCCAGTCACATTTGCTTTAATTAAAAATAGTAGTGTGAAAACTTAGATTGTAAGTACAATATCATTTAGTAATTAAACTGCAAAAATTGTTTAAGATTCATCAACTTTTTGGAGAACAAAATAAGGTAAGTTGTATAAATGTAGTCAATGCCTGATTCAGTTGAAAGGGACCAGATTGGAAGTTTTATTAGTATATAAATATATCTAACTGTTCTGCTGTTCTAAGACAGAACAATAACTGTTAAAATATCAGGTACGAAAATGAGATAAGTCACATTAACATCAGGAGTAATTAAGTATACTCTGGATCCAATGGTTGCGTTTTGCAAATCAAACTGTTAGTTTGTTATCAATTTATAAGGTCAGTCCATGTTTCGAATGTGCAGCAAAAAAATCAAAGGAAATACCAAGTGGCTAAATAGCGTAAGAATTGTTATAAGACAGAAAAAATATCAGTAACTGACAAATTATTGAGCAAAATTCGCTTTGTTTTGGGAATCTGGGCATTAAGACTATAAACAAATCACCTAACGTTGATACGTGAAAGAGTTATTCCTCACATGTGGAAATTCATAATAGGCAGGTACTCATTGCCTCCCTATTTAAGAAGTCATGTATACGGACTAAAACTATGTACTTTTATACATTTTCTCAACTCAATCTTATGGCATTATAATACAGTCAGCAACAGCTTTACATGTACAGTAAAACTTTGTTATCTCGAGGAGTCATCGGAACAGACTAACTGCTCGAGATAAACGTGGTGCTCTTATAACAAGGTATCTGTGTGTTGGCTGAAAATGATACATAACTCAGAACAAAAATTGACGGGACTTTAAAAACTCCTCAAGATAAGTCGGGTGCTTATGATATCGATGCTTGTGATAACGAAGTTTCACTGTATTTACACAGAACTTGACAATGCCTCTTTAATATCACAAAATGGTCCAACAAGTACAATGAGAAGGTAACTTTTTATACATAAAGAGCTACAATCTCATTGTTTTCAAAGGATATTCATTAAAGGTGTCTATCCATTACCAAATATCACAGAGGAATTGATTAATTATCTGAGAGACGATTCAAACCTACAGCCACATTATTACTGACATATAAAATATAAAACATATACAATAAGAATACACTAATTACCAATACAACAGAGACAAAAATACAAGTATAAAAAAACTTTGAATTTGTTCAACATTCAGAAAATATCTATAATTGAGGTAAAATCAATCTTACAGAACTATACAGAATACATAAAGGAACTGGACACCAGAGTTGTAATTTTCTTTCTCAGAAACAGACATACCCTTCATCCGATAATAAGGCCAGAATAAATAAAAGCTTGTGTTAACTGTTACCTGACCAACCCCTTTTTTGGCACTAGTCCTAAAGTTTCAGACTGCAGAATCCAGAGTATGAAAATAGGGGTGACTGGTACCTCAAGGTAGAAAAAAGGTAAGTCTGTAAAAAAAGTTTGTCAACCTACCTACCCAATGTTTTTGGTCAAGTAACCCTAAATGTAACTAGTTTTATTGATTGATCTTATTAAGAAGTAAAACAAAGGTATGTCAAGCATACAAATTCATTAAAGGTACTAAAAACAATATTTATTTAACTCTAAAATATGCAGAGAAAAGTACAGAGCTAGGCATGGAGTAGAAAAATGCTATCTATAATTAAGTTTTCATGTAGTTGTCCTCCTGTCATGAGGATATCAATTAAATTAATATTTATTTGTGATAATACATGTGTACCCCTGAAGAGACATTTCTAAGAGTTTTCACTGTAACAATTTTCAGTTAGATATCTGGTGCAAAGTCCCTTTAAAATTCTGACAGCAATGTAACAGTGGTCCATATGAATATGTTTTGAAACTACAGTCAAACCTATGAACAAAGGCCACCCTTGGGAAAGACAAAATGTGGTTTTTAATGACAGATGACCTTTATTGGGAGGTCAGTTTGTTCTAAATGATCAGCGACGGTTTTTCCGAGAATGGCCTTCATTCACAGGATGGTCTTTATTCAGAGGTGGCCACAATCACAGGTTTGACAGTATACTACAAAACAATGTGTATGGTATATGTTAAAAATAAATGTAGATAAACTTGCAGACAAGGCAGGTAATTAAAACAAGCTATTGTTACCCCTCAGTTTTGTATAAAAAAAAGAAATAAGTGATGGATATTCTTTTCAGATAAAACTATTTAAATGAACAACAATTTGAAATAACACATGGTAATGATACAAATGAATGTGATGATGATCAGTAAATTAATGGTTTTTAAATTTTTATGCACGGTGCTAAAATGTAGAGACAAATATAAAAGTTGTGATGCACCTAAAATAATAATCCAAATAATTGATACAGACGTAAGATCGGAATGACTTGAGATTTTTTAATGTGGACCAACACTTACTGGAACATTTAATCCTTTGCCTCATAAGCATATTTTGGACACTTCCAAATTCAAAGCTAGTACACAAATCATCAATTCATTGAAGAAATTGGTTTATTTCTGTCTGACAGAGTGGAAAACATTGCAGGAAAAGAAGCCATTACACAATACAAGCAATGGCTTCTTTTGCCATAATGTTTTCAAAAGTCGTCTGCTTCAGATGCAGGGTATTGCGGTATTATGAGGCAAAGGGTTAAGAAAAATTATTCCATTTAAATAACTCACAATTTGAAAAAGAGATAGAGACAAACATTTAATTGTGACAACGTAACATAAACACCAAACATTAGTTCCCATTAACAACAACAACAACAATTAATACTGATAGTTGTACAAATATTGAGTTGACAAAATTTAGCATGCATCATAACATTATTAATAGACTAAGTAAGATAACACAACATTACTAACATAAACAGTACTGGTCCCAATAATTTTAACAATTAATACTATTTTTAAGCAGCTATGAAAATAAATGTGAATGATTTCATCTGATATCATTTCTTTTTTACAAACATTGAAAATTTATTTTTCCCAACACATATTAATCAATTAATCAACAAAATCATAAAGATTCTGTTAAAAAATTAATAAACAAAAAAACTAAAAGTTTTAATGACAAGAATGGAGAAAGCTCAAATAAGCTAACAATATTTATGATTTTCTGGTTTTTAGTTTTAATGCTTCAAGAATTAGGCAGCAGTTTTGAATACATAGTCTCAAATGTAGAATATAAAATGAAAAATGGTTTTGTGGGGAAAAACATTACATACAATAAATTAAGTATCAAACATACGAACACACATCTACATAGGCCATACATGGTAATAGTGTAGAGTACACATATAAGACGTGACCAAAGTCTGAGAATATAAAACATGGGACTTTCTCAACACTCTCACCTCATTCTCTGTTCTTGACATACAGTTATACCTCACAACAGACCATTTTGATAATAAGATCACCTCATTATAAAGATTGGAAAATTTCTAGACTGGTTTTCAAAACTTCTTTTATAACTGAACTTGATAACCAGACCATCTAAATAATCATTTATTTTAGTCCAACAGGTAGTCCTAATAAATTTTACTGTATTTGATCAAATAAATATCTTGGCTGAATGTTTAAGTCACTGGTTGAATATTTAAGTCACTATCTTTATTAATGACATATAACATTCCATGATTAACTTTATACTCTTATCATAATCAGTTGGCAAGTATAAACAGTGTAAAATAAGATTTGAACACCTGAGATCATTCTCAGAATTCATAGTCTCAGATCTCAGTCACGAACGTTCAGCACCTTAATGAAATTATAAAAAAATATACATATACAAAATAAACATAGGATGCATACTAGTAGGTCTCTAACACAGAGATGTAAGGGACACACCACTACATTATATGTAACATAGACAATCTCTATACTTAACTCCCAACATATATTACATAATTTATTATGGCATCAAATATGACTACAATAAAATCTACTCTAGGTAAACAATTGCAAGACAATATCAGACAAACAGCACTCAGAATTTACACCACTAAGGTTTCTTTCTAGATGCAAAAATTTAAAGCAAGTTTTCAAAGGTGTTTTATTAGAATCACCAACAGCAAGTAATAACAAATAGTCTCATATAATTTAATTGGTTGTTTACAAAATATAGCCTTAGAATAAACCAATGGAAAGACTGCATCTATGGACAGGTAACAAACTCAGTTTATACCCTACTTGTGAGCATTATTTTTAAGTATACAAGATCTCAAAAAACTAACAGGAAATACATTACTTGCATTAAATTATGGTTGACTCAAAGAATCAGTGCACATTTAATTCTACCATTTGTTATAAAAATAATGTTTCCTTTGCACCACCAACAATATGTGTTTGGGCCAAATAAAATAGTTCTTGTTTCCTTTGACCTGCTAACAGTATGTGAATGTTCAAATAAAATAGTTCCTCATCTAAATTTGTGACAATACAGTGATCATGTATTTATACACTAGTGTTCAAATCTACTCAATGCATGCAAGTCTAGTTGGTGTAAAATATAAAAACGCACAAAAGAAATTATAATAATTGGTCAAATCAATGTATCCTTCATATAAGGATATGTCATGTTGAATGTGGGGGTAAAGAAAACACAAAACAATAACAGTTGGTTTCATCCTGTACAAAAAAGTTAAAATAAATTATATCACACAATGCTTAATAACATAAAAGACAAACACAATGTTGTACTCAAACTTCTGTATCAGCCACTGGATTCAGTTTACTCTTAATTTTTTCTTCTTTTAGTGTAGGTAATAATCTGTCTGTTAATACTGTGTCTGTAGAGCGAAATGTTGCCGTATACGGCTGGAATGATACACTTTCGTGGCTTCCATGGATGCCAGTTAAATCAAGTTTTGGCACTTCTTTCACTTTGGGTATATCCATTTCTGCCTGAGCTTTTCTAAGAGTCTTAGGGGTCAGTGGCAGAGTCTGAAACCCATTTGAGTAGTCCAAGCTACCATCTGGCTTAAGCTTAGCATTTTCATTCACAGAAAACAGTGTGGTTGTGTTTAAATCATCCACACTCTTAGCTATTTCTTTCTTCTTCTTTTTTATTTTTTTCTTCTTATCCTCTCTTCCATCAACATTGTCTATATCTGATGTACTCATAGCAGTACTTCCCATCGTACTAAAAGAGTAAGATTTATCTGTAGGAACTTCTAACAGAGAATCAGCAGAGTCTGAGTGATAATCCCTTGCCTTACCAACACCACTTGGTGTCACCATTGGTGGGGGCATAATCCTGACAGGATTAGCTAGTGGGGGTAAATCCACCTTGGATATTTTGTAACCCTGGTTCTGATACAGTGTAGGATTATCTGAAAGTAAAGAGATATATGTTTAAGTATGAAGCGATATATGTCAAAGTATGAATATTTGATCACCAGCAATACACAGAGTTGTGATTGGTGGCTGGTCAGACAGACGACTAGAAAGGTCTCTAAATATAGAACGATTGGACAAATACACGTACTGGTAATTGGTAACTGTTTACCATTTTGTTTAGCACCAGCACCTCTTACCTGTGTTGAATTTGTTTACCATATATTTTTGGTGCAGTTATGGGACTTGGTTATTTTTCCGATATGGAATACATAGGGCAATTATACATTATTGTACTGGTAGTTAACAGTTAACCAAGAAATAGCCATAGAGGCAAGATAAAAGGGTATAATCTAGTTAACAAAGAAATAACCCATTTAAAATTTTGTACACCCAATTAAAATCAAGGTCTATTCGAAGTTGGGAGACATTGGTGATTAGGAATGATCTAAAGCAACAACTGAATAAGTATCAAAGCAAAAGATGAAATGGTATATCTGTAGATGCTGGGGACGTAAAAACATTGATTAAAACTCCATTTAATATCATGAGAACATAAGGATAAAAGAAAAGGAAAGAAAATCAAAAGAAATCACTGGAATTTACTGGATAAGAAAATGGGATGAATGATTGTAATGAAGAAGTGTGGGAAGTATTCCCTTGTCACCGTCCTTGAAGTTGACAGCACCGTTAAAGATCATTATTATCAAAATAGATCAACTAATTAATTCTCACCAACTGTAGAGATTGCACTAGAATTTTCATCATGGGATGAGGAGCGCTTCTTTTTCTTCTTGCGTAACTTTTTAACACTGGTCAACTGTTCTACGAACTCATCAGGAGAATCGACCTAAGATGTAAATCATTTTTACAGCCAACTGTTAAACTGTTAGAATGAACAAAATACACAGAACAGCAAAAGGAACACCCTATTTTAGAACTGATGTTATTTTGTCAATTCTTCAACTTCCTTCAAAATCATAATTCTATTTATTAATGGCAAGTATAAA
Source organism: Lutraria rhynchaena (assembly GCA_008271625.1). Classification (NCBI taxonomy): domain Eukaryota; kingdom Metazoa; phylum Mollusca; class Bivalvia; order Venerida; family Mactridae; genus Lutraria; species Lutraria rhynchaena. The sequence goes on along the minus strand of VIBL01000073.1, from coordinate 1,815,159 downwards.
CAATTTGTCACTGGTGCGATTTGATTGTACAGGTTTGCTTATGTGCACTTTAATAGCCTATGGCTATAACAGAAATATAAACGTGTTTGTCTATTTTACATTAAGAAGATGGAATGTTTCTTTTGCAGTTCAGTATTAACAAATATATGTGATTGACAATTTAACGTCTCTAAGACACTGCATCAATACTTAATAATTATTACCCGTAACTACAAACAAAAGTACAGAATAAGTATTAGTACAACATTCAAAATATTTCACAATATTTCAATATATATTGATAGAAACAGGGTTATAGCAAATATATAGACACTATCTGTAGGTTTAAATCAACCAATAGGTTTTGCATGCAAACAAATCCTCAACAAATTTCAATGTAAACATGTTGATGTTGCCATTTCAGTTTTACACACATAGACAGCTAATTGCATTCTTCACCATTTTTATCCACAACAGTATCAAGGTTAGAGTTTACAGCAAAAATCAGTCAATATAGATAAAAGTAAGAGACATCAATAATTAATTAGTCTTAACAAGTTTGGATCAATGAAACTGGTAATATATACATAACCACCATTTTGTACTTAAGTATATTATTGTTAATTTATTCACCAATTTAGAGTTGTTATTCTTCTCATGAATATGTATAGGACTAGCTGAGGGAGGCGGAGTTTCCCCTGGAGATCGGTGTTGAGCCTCAGCATCTTCCAGAATCTTCCGGTAGTCCTTTGGTTCAGAACTGCAAAACAATATTGCCTTAAAATGATTTAAATCTATTTAGCAATAAAGCCAATCACATGTTACATGAATACAAGATTAATTAGAAATGAGACCTTTAAAAAAAATGAAAACTGATCACTATCTGTAATACACTAATTGAGAACTTTCAAAAACATTTTTTTTAAATCTGGAATCTGTCATTCCTCCTTATTGCAGATTCAATAAAGAATCAAAAACTAGGAACTACTGCACTCTTTTTGCAACCTTGAGCAAAATGAATGAGAAATGGCAGACATTTTGGGATAAAATCTGAACCCACACAAAGTAAAAGCGTAATGAACAAGACTATACTGAGGACCAAAATGCAAGAAAATCAATCACATACATAAAACGCATGTTGTACGATATTTTCATAAAAACACAAATAAGACTTGGACAAATGATTATTTTATTTCATTTTGCATCTCAGCAAACATCATATGATAACATAAGTACATCATAATTCATGTCATAACCTCACAAAAACACACTAAAACAAAACATACAGGGCTGTTATTGCCTTATGGGTCTAGGGACAAGCCCACTGCCATAAATTACAGTAATGTTTATTTAAAATAAACTTAATGCTTTAAAAAAATGAAAGTCGAGAGTAACCACTAATTTTAATTGTACAGACCAACAACTATTAATGCCTTGAATTGGTGTTCTGAAAGTGGGAAATAGGTAAAAGTAGGATAACACAGGATAGTTTATTTTATATGCATGAATTTGGTCCCTAAAATGGCTCAGTTGCAGCTCTGTAGTTCAACACTTTTTCTATAAAAGGTCTCAACCTTTTAAGCATTGTATTTTGTACAACAATATACACAAATATTAACTGATTATCACAGACTGGGAGAATGGAATTGTTACACTGATCATAAATGTTGAGAGGATGTCAAACCAGGTTAAGTGAAAGGTATGGATTCACACACAACGAAAAACAAAATTCAGCAATTCCGGTAAACAAAAATGACATGATTTGTGGACGGGATACCACAATATGGCACTAGTGTAAAAATAAAACAATACAAACGAAAAATATGACGAGTACAAACGATATTTATACTAACGCACAAATTATCACAGATGTCAAAATTCAGTTCTAAAACTTCTTCAATGTTACAGATAAATCCAATTGATAATTGAGATCATTTTATATAAATGTTGTTCTTTGATTCAAAATATGCACTACAAAAATCTACAATACAGCATGCATGAAGCACTAAAGATAATTACACAGTGGTTGTCTTTACTTTATCCTTAGAGTACCTTCGGATGTCTGTCCGCTTAAAGTCCTGGGTTGGCATAATACGATTCTGAAGGTAAATATATACATAATAGTTTTATAGACAGAAGAAATATTGACTGATGCCATAAAATAGACCAAATCATTGCACAAGTGTAAAACCTTTTGATGGCCTAGTAAGAGAAAAAAGACAGAAAAAATTGTGAATAAACAAAGGTTTCTATTGCTCAATCTAGAAATTAAGTATCTGAACCCAACCTTGTACATGGCCCTATCTAAAGATAATCAGAACTCCTATTACATTAAGTGGCTGAAATTAAAGTGATTTGTATAAGCAATGGATTTCATTCATGCCAAGTTCTTTTTTGATTGGAATAGAAAAAAGTCAAAGGCTGTTTATGTGTAAAATTACAGAGATATGAACAATTCTACATCAAATCTAGATATGATAACAAATAACAACTAATTATGATCATTTAAGATACTTTTGCTCTTTTGTATCTTAATCAATTTCTGATGCAATACAATGAAAGAACAAAGATAAACTCAGCATATGACACAGGTTATTTGTGAATCAAGGATTCAACATGTCTACCTTCTAAACAAAACAATCACTGGATTTAATAATGAAACAAAAGATTGGAACAGCATTTAACCATTTGTTTTTACAGCTTTTCACAGTAAATACTCATTTGTTCAGCATTAATCAGAAAACCATAGTCTAGTTTTTATAGATTTGTTTGATAATATTCACACAAAATACACCAGAAATAAGTCATTAAATGCCAACTTACAGTGTCAACACAAACAAGGTCATTTATTATGTGAACATCATTATAAACAGAACAATAAAAAAACATATATTTATGGTATTCATGTACAATAAATCATTGTACCAGTACAACACAAATAATTGATTATATCAGTTCACAGTTAGATTCAATGTTTGTAGGACTGGATATAAGCCAAATAATTGTATCTATATTAACAGAGAAAATAATTAAAAATTTAAGAATAACAATTTGTGACACAGGATGTGAAGACCTGCCCATATTTCCAACAGCAAGCTAATTAAACTATCACAATATTGAAGCATTAATATTGAATATCTCAGAAGCAATTGTGTCAAGACCCATTGGACAATGTAAAGAAATTTCCAATTTCTACGGCATCAATTATTAATTGGTTTTACACTAAGGCCAGAAAAATTGTGTAAAGGTAACCAGACCAACCATATTTTTAGGCATCGACTCAAAGTTTCTGACAGCAAAATCCAAAGCGGGAAAATATTTAGGAAAGAACAAAACCTCCAAAGTACTAAACATGTGTAGAAAACAAATTTAAAAAAATAATGCAACCAACCTACTCTTATTTTTTGGTCAAGTAACCCTAAACATGAATATTTTTTTCTAGCCTAACGTTCAACAAGAAAAACAACATAATTTTGCTTCTCCCGAGGTGTGTTGCTTTGGAGAGGCTGCACTGTATGATATCAGTAAATCACTTACAGTTTTGTTTCTTCTACTTGAACTAGCGATACTAGATACATCATCATCCCGGGCTGAGTCTCGTTGTTGTACTATATAGTCATAGGTACTCATCTTGTGATAAACTGGAAAAAACAATCATATACAGTGAAACATGTGAACAAAAGGCCACCAAAGGCAGAGAAAAAGTGTATTAATTATGAATAGTTGGGCTTTATTCAGAAGTTTATTTGGTCCATAAGGCCTAAAAAGTTACTTGTTTCCGCTACTGGCTCTGAAAAAAATAGGGTCAGCAGATAGGGATTCATTTTTTATCTTTATTTTTTTTTATTTTGCAAAACCATAATTTGATAAAAAAAATCATAGAATCAGCAGCAAAAAAATAGGGTCAGTCAGCAGAGCGGAAACAAGTCTTTTTTTAGGCCTATTATAAATAAATCAAAGCTCAAGGTTTATCTTTGTTTACAGGTGGTTAATATTCACAGGTGGCCATTGATTCAGGTCAGACTGTACAAAGAACTATCTAAGAAAATTTCAGTTTCATCATAATTAACTGTGAACAGTAAATTTTCATCAATTAATATATGCTGCATCACAAAGTTTATATTGATTGAAATAATCATAACAGCAATTTGAATAGCATAAAAAAACCTGTAATGTCATCTTCCTACTAGTCAAGTGGATGTACAAAATAATAAAAAAATGTCCACTTGGTAATTCTTTTATTTTTGAAATAAAAAAAAGGTAGTGGTTTCAGGAAAAAAATTGGGATTCACATTAGTTCAAAATCAGCAGGCAGTTAACCTAACCGGTTTTCAACAGTTCAATACTGGCGGTTCTTAAAATCTACCATCTGATTTTGAGCAGGTTGAACACTATTTTAAAATTGACGAATCATTATAAATACAAACAAATATGCACTTGACATAATTACTTACATGGCTTCTTACTGTTCCTGTCACACTGCATCGAGTCAGTAAGAAGCCATATAACAATTTATCTTACTCATAAATCAATTTACCAAACTTTTATGCCATCTCAGCATTTTCATTTTGAAATTGTGATTACTGACAGGATATAAATACTGACCTACTGAAAAATAGTAGGTTAGCACATGACCCTGCTCAAACAATTAACAACAAGCATCCTGTATGTGGTAAGATAAAACAAAATACCATAGTTTTACTTTGTAGAAAAACTACTTACTTAGATAAAGATGGAATCCAAAGAGGTGTACAAGAAGACCTATAGCTATAGCACAAAGTATAAAATAAACTCCAAGGAATGCTTGCCATCCTTCATGTGGTATAACCTGGTAAAATACTTTAAATTCTGCTTCAGTAAAACTTAAATTTGAATCCAAATCTGAAAAAGATATAAATTAATGTCACACCTTAATCCTTAGATCTTACACAGCACAAAAATAGATACATGTATTTACTATGAACAATATTTACGATCTGCATGGATATCAAATTGTTTTCTATTTTTTTAGCAGTATTGGTATTTTGTATTAGAATTAGAATTTTCAGGCAATAAATTTGAATATAAAATTCAAATTAGAATATAAAGACAACGTTTAGTACTGCCCTATTGACCTTTTGGTTGGTTTTTGATACAGAGGCCCGTTTAATAGACATGTCTTAGCTAAGATTGCACTTTTCTAAACCTTGCCACTCCTTGTTTGTAAATAACCCTGTTTGCTGTTTTAGGAATCTATTGTCAGCTATTCAAGGCAATTGTGTGATATATATATACTATTGAAAGCTGGTCTAAAAATAAGTGGTCGTTATAATGAAGTCGTTAGTAAATGAGGTTTAATATAGAGTGAATTGCTTTACCTCTATATGGCTGTAGAATATTTCTGTCTGTTTTATCAGTATAATAAACAATAAATTCTGTCAGGGATACAATAAATATCAACAACAGTGCTACAGTAGCTGTAACCAAAGTGGCGAGAAACCATCTGAAATAAAGCAACACAACTGGTGAATAATACATTATAAAATGACTATCACAGTCAAACCTCAATATTAAGACCTCGTTCACAACTAAGAGGCTTGATATAGAGGTGGTTTCATTATCAAGTTGAAATAATATAGAAGAAATATTGGATATATATTGAAAAATAATTATTTGTCACAATGAGTGGGTCTTAACATTCAAGTGGTCCCTAAACTAGGTTTTAGTGTAACAAGGAACAAAGAGTGGAATAGATATATCAATAAGCTGAGTTGTTATTTCCACAAACATGCTTACACAGAATGACAGACAAATGCTTCAAAGGTAATTGGATACCATTTCCATGACAGACCTTCACTAATGCAACACATTTTAAAAGACTATAAAAGTGTACTAATAAAATCTTAAAGCTTCTTTCATTTCATGTTTTTAAGAAAAAAAAGTAAACTGCTGGGCATTAACAATCTTGAGTAGTATTTTTTCATAAAACAAAAGCTTAGGGTTTCATATATATAGAACAAAGTCTGCATCATTAGCAGAACAGTAAAAATATGTTATACAGTGGAACCCCTCTAAACTGGCTGATCCCGGGACCAGGTCATTTGGCCGGTTTCAAGGGGATGCCAGTTTGGGGGGATTTTTGAATTATACAGAAATGAAGTTGGGATCAGAATATATGGCTGATTTAGAGGGGAAACCGGTTTATAGAGGAACTCATTTAAAGGATTTCCACTGTGCTAAGGATGAAACTATCAGGTGTTATGTCTGTTTTCAACAATATTTCAGTTATGAACTGGACAGTCAACAAGACCAGTCTTCCTGGACTATGTACCAATACTACCCTTGTTCTTAGCAAGTAACAGCCAACCTCTCCACATGAATTATCACTGGTGAATGGTGAATGGCCTTATATATAAAACAGTTTTTTCCTTCTATAGCAAGGGCCATTTATAGGAGTCTTTCCCTCAGGAAAAAATCTTCCAAATCATGCATTTTTACCCAAAATTCAGACTACATCAAGTTTCTCCTTCCCTTTTGCAAACATTACCGTGAAAAAAGGCCCAGCATAACATCTTCAATGAAACTGTCACTGAGAACAAGCGCTGGGCCAAGGGTTTGAACAAACTCAAAATCCATAGACCTAACACTCCACTAATTCAGCTAAGCAGGAAGACTTACTACAATAATGAAACTAACTAAAATATTTCACAATATCACATTACCTGTAGTTCCTGCCACCTACACAATTATTTAACCATTTACAATGATGATCAAAATCGCTCACACATTTGTTACAGATACTGCAATGTTTGGATTTCGAGGCACTACAAATACAAAATTTTAAAAAATAATTAAAACAGAGATCAATAAAAGTGGTTGAATAAGAAAGATAAAAAGGTGAGGAAAGGTTGTAAATAGGCTCGGTACTGCTCAATAATTATTGTATATTACAAGCAGAGGTCATTTCTTCACATTCCCGTCTGTGTTTTTTTTTGATACAAAAATAAATAGATACAAATAATAAAGCACTTGGTTGAGAAACACTAGATGATTTTGGAAGCAATAATGGTATTCAATGCTGTATTCATACGTAACATGACAGCCCTGAAAAATGCTGCACAAATAATGCCATACCATACAACTTGAAGAATTAGATTAAATCTAAATGTTGTTATTATTATAATAAAATGCCCATATCAGAATTTGACTTATGCAAATTACACTGATCTTAGCAAAGTAATTCTCATACAGTAAAACACAGTTATAGTGAACTCAGATACAGCAAAGAACCCGAAACAATGAAGACTTGGATATAGCAAAGAATCAGTTTTTTTCCCAGATTTTATACCATTGTTATAGGTACAGTGAAGTATGGATAAAATGAAGTAATTATTAAGATCCCCAGGAATTCACTATAACTGTGGTCAACTGTATGTGTTTATCTCAAAGAATTTCGAATAAAAAAATGATATAACTACTGGTATGTATTCTCAAGTAAAATATTTGTATAAAACTGCAATGAGTTACTTACACGTCTACTTGACATATATAACAATGACAGTTTTCTATCACATGTTTGTGTAGAGCTCTATCAAACTTCTTCTTTGGGTATTTTTTCTTTAAGACAGCAGGGTCAGCAGGGTCTATGGTACAAGCCACTACATGGCACACAATATGAGCTAACAGACTCACACCTGGTACCTAAGCACTCTGTCAAGGAAATAAATGCTGAACAAAACATGCAGAGTGAGTGTACTATAAAATTTTAACAAAAAAGAAACATTGAAATGCACTATGAAAACAGTGATTTTAGGTCCAGTAAACGGACCCTTCCCAATTGAAAAGAAAAACATTTTTCCCAACTCCCAACCTAAAAGATCCCAATTTTGGTATCACACGATGCATTTTATCTCAAAATATTAATTACTGGCCAACAGTATACATATAAATTGAGAATTTAAAAGTTAAATCTTTGCTAAAAAGGGGAATTTTACTGGACAAGAGGGCCAGTGATTCTCTAAATTTTGCAAGATGAAATCAAAATGTTTGCCTTAGTACTGAGATTTGACAGTCTTTCGCATTGACTGCATCATCACATACAAAGAACTATGGAATGTTGCAATATTGCATTACTGATACGAGTATTTTCAACAATCTATCAGTGTAATATACAACATGTACTAGTATTTGGGTTTCAATTTCCAAAACAGAGCTTCACTGTAAGTAAATGTTAACTGTAAGAGGATAACATAGTTTAGACTGTATTTATAACCAGGTTGTCAGACCAATTATCAAAGAGAATAATAGCTCTGTCAATTAAATTTATAAATAAATTACAAAGAGTTGATGCAAAGTACTTACATCAGTTAGATAATAAATTTCATGGGAAAGAAAATGCTGAGTCTTACATTAGACAATTGTAATATCAGTGCTTACAGTAAAATTTCAACAATCCACTTTAATTAAAGTGACTTTCACTTTGAGTATTATAATCTATGTATTGTTTAAATGGTACAACTGTTACTGGGAAACTTACAATTATACACTGAAAAATCAAACACAAAAACCACAAACCACAACAATCAGATTCATTTCCGGATAATTTAACATTCTGGGAAATTAACCAAACTATTTTGGACTTCAGACATTTCACATAAGTAACTTTAACTCAAGAGTACGGATGAAGTACAAATGTACACAACAGAAGACCTAAAATGGCTTATTGATTTTATCTATAAACTCACAAGTTAAAATATCGATTCAGAAACAAAATCCAAACATAAAAGCTTTTAAGTTAACTGAAATGGCATCCAGTTATAGTGTAAGATAAAAAAAACATGTCTCTCTTTCCAATGTGCTCAAAATAACAATATTGGAGGTGAATGCATTTTAGTTTTAGAAATTTTGCAATGAATCCTTATCAAGAAATCATATAGCATGAAATATCAGTAAGAACACATTCAGTGTAATCATGTCCAACTACAACAACATGGTATACAGGAACATCAGAGAACTGAATATTTTCAAGTCCTATAGAGATTACACACCTGCAGTATACCTAGTAATTGTTGATTGTTGAATCTGATTAAATATTTCCAATAAGCAGTATGCCCACGGTGAAACTACTAATTACTAAGATGAGATTAAAATTCATAACCAGGGTAACTTGGTATTTATTATTTATATTTATTCAAAATGAATGCAATAATTAACAAACCAAGAAGAAAAAAGACACATTTGATAATTAATAAGTTTATGGACAAAATGTCTGTTACAGATCTGTTTGCTGCATTGCTGCTGCTGTTCAGAATAAAATATAGTGCAAAACCAGTAAAATTCAAAATGCTAGAATATATGAATACTTTAACAAAATTGATTTTCAAAATGGTCTTGATAACATGAAAATATTACTTATGGGTAAAATAAATGAACCATTTCCAAGAAATTCATAACAATCAGCTAATACAACAATCAGCCTAATATCCAAGACATAAAAATCATCACAACTTTTACTGGAGAAACAAATATCTGAATCATAATCATGATAAGGATACAATGTAGCCAGCTGGTTGCCATGATGTATGTAGAGCAGGCACCAAACTTGTGAAGTGGAATACTGCAAACATTACAATAACAATCCATGCAGCTATCTGGAGTGGGTGGGGTGGCAACGACCAACCATTATTACGACTTTTATCATCATCTTCATAACTGTCAGTATCCCTGGCACCCATCTGAAATAAAGCTAAATAAATTAAAGCAAGTCATACCGAGGTCTAAATTTAATAATAAATGATAACTATGTTAGAATTGCATTAGGTATCAATTTTTTAAAAAATTGAATTTGATTCAGGGCCAACCATATGGCAAGATATGACATGAAATGAGAGAAAATTGTCAAAAATGGTTTCTTATTCTTTGGGTAAACAATCATTGAAGCCTCATAGATGCATGACACAACAGGGGTGTATGATTGGTACCAAACTGAACTCAATCCCCCACCGTCAGTAAATGTTAATACAGCTGGTCATTACACCAATTACATGTATATCATTCAGCAGCAAGCTATTATCCATCAACTGAAAAGTCATCACTGGGATTCATACCAAGATCACTTAAATATTTTGGTTCAATATGATGACCACTACACTACTGAATACACTGAATTAATATATTCGCTAATTACTTTCTCATTATCATTTAAGATTAATGTTACCACAGTATTACTTAAAAAATACAACAGAACTATGACATCCCATACAAAGCAGAAAATGGTACCTCGGTTAACACAAGTTACAACTAACTTTCTTGTAATTTGTGAAATAGTGATTATGTTGAGTGAACTAGAAATCAAATCATGATTTGATGCAAGTAATTCAAAACTGTTATAAACGGTGACATGTATTGAAATGGCAGTTTGATCACAGAGCGATTACACAGCGGCAAACTCTCTGGTCAATTGGATTTTTTTCACGCACAAACATTAAATAACCTTAAAATGTTTGTTCAATATTCAGACCAATGCACAGTCAGACGATGCGTTAACTAATAATGTAATATCATTATTTCCATCCCGAATGGTCGCATTAAAAGTATACATTTAAGAAAATACATAATAACCTTTTAATATATCACTGATAGGTTCATTAATGATAACGAAATATCCAATAAATAATCCGAAATAACGAAAACATGTCCCACTAAATCGCTGTCAAAAATAAAACCGCCATCTTGAATCCAAGGTGATTATGTCAATAATTATTATTGTATATTTCCGCGCTCATTTACAATTCTCAGAAAGTCCGGATTCCTTTCAACGGAAACATTTATGGATGTATATTATTATAATTGTTAATACACAAACCATTACTATTAATTCTTATGGACTGTATAGGGTAATAAGATGAGTGAATGCCAGAACTATATTGTTTATTTCGCATGAAAATAGTCCCACAAAAACTATGGGTCGCCGTTATGTCCTTAATTATTTTGACAATAGAGGTAATGCGATAATTCTTACCGTTCGTATGTGTACACGTTTTTCGTCTTATCTAGTGATATAACTGCAATTTTCTTCAACACAATCAAGTAAGAAAAAAACAAATGTAATAAAATCCTTCTAAATCACCCACGGTAAGTAAAAGTTGTTTTCAATTGAGGTGTGCTTTATCTGGACCAATTGGTCACAGGCTTTATACAGAGGTTACCGTTAAGAAAAATAATGAAAGCTGTCATTGATATAACCACTGGTCTTAACAAACAGATGGCTTTTATTTAAAGGAGGTCTTAAACACAAGTTTGGCTGCAGTTCACAAAAGGCTTCAAGAATTATAAAACACAACCTTTTTCTTATGTAATAGGTTCAGAAAATAAAGTTCCCGATGCGGGGCTCGAACCCGCGACCTTCTGCTTGCAAGTCAACAGCTCTACCAACTGAGCTAATCGGGCAGACATGCATACAAACTACTATAAACACATATATATACAACACTGTTACATTCCTCCTTCCTTCAATCAATTATTAAGCGACAATCACAGGTTCTTTAAGCTAACCCAGCCTTTGCTTCATACTACCTCTAGGATTCCAAGGCTAGCCACACACTAACGGCGCCAATGTAATAGGTTCAGAAAATAAAGGTCCTGATGTGGGGCTCGAACCCGCGACCTTCTGCTTGCAAGTAAGCTGCTTTACCAACTGAGCTAATCGGGCAGACAGGCATACAAACTACTATATACAACACTGTTACAATTACTTAATCCATAGATCTTCCTTGGCTGATTTACTAATAAACATTTAAAAGGCCACACAGAGCTTATAGAAAGCAAATGTTTTGATTTTATTTAATGCCCTCATATACACTAGAATTTATATCAATGACTTTAAGAACATCAAAGTGTATTATACTGTGTACAGTACAGTGGACACTTCATTTAGTGACCATCTCAAAGTCACAACCACCTTATCATCAAACCACTTATTTTCAGACTGGTTTTCAATGTGTCTCTGTATTTCAACTTGATAAGGAAATAATAGTTGTGCTATTACCTGACTGACCGTATATTTTGCTGAAGTTACTAATCGCAAAATCCAAATTATGAAAATATTTGGAGACGAATCATATGTAATATTCTTGTAAAAGGAATTTAGTAAAATAATAGAAATTTATAGTTTTTGGACCATTCAAACTTATTTTTTTTTCGTTATGTAACCCTAACAATGACTGTTTTTTTTCTAGCCTGATGTTTAAAATCGGGTGTGGGGCTCCGTGGTTGATTGATTATGGTCACTGACTAGTAACCACTAGCCCCTTACTGTTCAACAGTGTTGTATTTGTTAAATCAATGTTTTAATTGTTTGTATAATGCTGGTCAACAATATTTGGTACCTGTGAACAGTAACTGTTCCTCTGGAGTTTTTATTATAACTATTGTTATAATGATATTTCTGAGGTAAATGTATTGTTTTATTATTTATCCGTTACAACTATGCATCCAATGTTATCAAAGTGAGAATATTTGTTTGAAGTGTTATGTTAAGCTAACACTCATTCTGTCATTGCAGTTCCCCATTGGGGGCATCCATGGTCAAGTGGTTATGGTGTTTGACAGGTAATCACCAGCCCCTTAATGCCATAAATTTGAATTCCACCCTGGGAACCATGCTTCACATGTGAGGAAGCTGTCTAGCTAGCTTACAAAAGGCTGCTGGTCTTACCCAGATGTATGCCTTGGGTCTTCCTCCACCGTTAAAGCTGGAACTTGTCAAATGACCATGGTTGTTGATGTGACATTAAATCCCAGAGAAAAAAGTTCACATATTATAAATAACTTTGAGTAATATGTGTAATGCTTTATGTCATGTTTTGCGTGAAACAAGGGAATAAAAGTGAACAGATAAAATGAAAACTCAACAGGTCATATAAACTGAAATTAATTTATTGACAGTTTGCATAGATATGATCAAGTGATCGCAAGTCATCATGATACATCTTCAAAATGAACATTGCAAATGAAATAAATGGAAAATGGCTATAAACACAAACTAAGAATGAAAAAAGAAGACTAGCATAAATCTAACTAGAATTATACAAATATAAATTCTTGACAAGAGTGAAGTCAACACTGAGTAAATTTCATCGGAATTTCAGGCAAGGTCCTGAAATCATCTATTTTCACAATGCATTTTTCAAACATTACATTATATATTAATTAACATACTGCAATGATGGTTGCATGGAAGACAACATGAAAAATAGTAATTAACCCATTCTGTGAACTAACTCGAGCATAGACAACAACATAGAGTAACATAATTTAATTGTTCAAAATTAGGCGACATAAAAAGGGAATATAAAAGAAATTAAATGTAAATAATAAAATTAGAGAAAAAAGTACATATTTATAAATCAATTCACAAAATTAAACTATTTCATTCTTCTGATAGTGTATAATGTTTGTTCAATGAAGAATTTTAGAAGAATTGTGAACAATTTGATATCATACGGATATGCATAAAAAAAAACAAATAAATTTATTTATAAATTAAATTATTATTATGTCAGGCATATAAAAACCTCATTATACATGGATACATCCCAGTAAAATAAACATTCTATAACTGAAGCCTTTTTTGTATGAACAAATGAAGACAAGTACTACATTTATGCTACACAAAAAGTAAAGCAAAATTGATGATAAATAAACCCCAAATTACTACTATTTGGTCCCATATACAGCAAAAACTGCCATCATTAGGATTAGTACACTGAATAAGAAGTTCATCAAAGAATGTAATATAATTCTATACTCAAATATAACATTATATAAATTTAAACAAACAGTTTTTATAATATCACATTTTAAGACACTGAGAAAGTCAAAATGAGGAAATATTCAGAAACGAGGTAAGTTATAATTGATCCATTATCATAAACTAGAGTTACTCCCCTTTCATTTACATCATATAAGGCAATAATTATAAAAAGTGGCAAGTTCATCAATTTTAAATTGAGTTGCTTCCCTTTAATCAGCAATCTGTAATACATTTGCAAGTCAAAATGTCTAATATTTTTCCCAATTTATACACATACAAATAAATATAACATTGTCTAAATTAAGGCAGAGTTTGAAGACACAAAATTGTATAGAATTGGAGTAATATAAAAATACATCTTAATGCTGACAATAAAAACAACTTCATGTACTATCAGAGGAAGATTGTGCACATTGAATTACATGTACAACCACACTTATATATCAGTGGTGGTATACAGCCATTAATTCAAGAAAGAATATAAACCATGGAATGTGTTTGTATGCAAAAAGAGGCTAAACTGCCATCTTGTTAACAAAAGAAAAAATATATCAGTATATGTACAATTAGGCACTATATGTGTATATTACAAAACACAGGTAAAAATAACGTAAATCTGTTTGTATTTATGTATGTACATAATTAACACAGCACCATCAATAACTTAAGGCATCAGCTCATTACGTATTCAAAAATATTTCTCCTTAATGTTATCTATTCACATATGACGAATAGTTTATTGTAACAGATTGATATATATACATGAATAGGCAGCTATTTGTGAAGACAAACCTGGTGATGTTTTATACAGATTTTATGGCATTCATCTCATACATTTCAACCAGAAGTAGACACATCATTAATGCCCCAAGCATTTTGCCGAAACTGTCGATTTTCACCACGTAAACATCAAACATTTTTTATAAGACTTCAAATTTGCATACAGCCTAAGGCTACAAAAAAATTCATATTGATACATTAAAATGTTTTCATTTGATAAATCAAGTAATGTGCCAAGCTTCAGGCATTCTGAGTTTTGCGAGTTATGCTTGATAAAATAATGGAAGATCTAAATATTTATATACTTGAGCTTTTTTCAGTGAAAATTAACAAGGAAGACATGATAATATAATCAGCTGATTGCATAAAATAGAATCATTTCTTCTAATGAAAAATATAAGAAATTGTAGTGGTAATCTTTTCTTCAATAACTTCACAGCAAATCAATGCTAATATTAAAATCAGTAAATTTACACTTAACTGAAGGTATGTTAATGTTGAATATTTTCGTATTTCAGTTTCATAATTTTTTTGATAACACAGAAGTACCAATATTTAAGCATATTAAGTATATTGTTATTATAATTATATACAAAAAAGATACATAT